>WWNC01000030.1:7427500-7897500 GCA_011125475.1 Melanerpes aurifrons | reverse complement strand
GGTTGGATGTGTTAAAATATAGTTTTGTTATTTTAACCTATTGTATGCCTTAATTACATACATGCCAGTACAAAATAACCAATTAAGATGTGACACTTTTGCCTTCTGATAGGCTGTATAACTTTGTTATATAACGTAAAAAATGTCTTTGCCTGCTTACATCTTGTCCTGGAAGCATTGCTTAAGGTGAATCTACCATCTATGTAACTATATTATAACAAATGGTGACTCCCGAACATGCCCCTTGAGCAACTATTCATTACGACTCCCACTTGCACCATCAACAAGTAATTTTACTTCCAAGAACTGCGGAAATGGTCATGCTTGTCAACGTCACCGATGGTAGCCTTTAGATTAGTCTCTGTGACATCAATGTATTGACTTTTATGCTGGTGATGTTCCCCAATTTGCAAGAAGAAAAAGAAGAAGTAAAAAAAAAAAAGTGAAGAAAAGATAAAATATATAGTAGCATGAAAGGCATAAGTGAAGAAAAGGGAAAAAATACGTATTATAGTAGCACTAAAGGTCCAAGTGAAGAAAAGGAAAAAAGAAAAAATATATAGTAGTTTGAGAGGCATGGACGTGTGGATGTTAAAGATAAAAAAGAAAAAAAGAATAAAGAAGGAAAAAGGAGATAAGGGGTTGATGCCTGAGAAAAAAGAAGCCCAGGAAGCACAAGAGAACTCTGCAGGACAGAGGTGAGGGGAAGCTGGGGATTGGTGCCTCCTTTTGACGAGCACGTAATGGGTAATCAAATAACAAAAGAAGATAAATCAATACTGGGAGTCATTACTCATATCTTCATAAAAAGAGCTTCAGAGGCCGGTGCTTGACCAGCATCAATATTAGCCCACTACCCCCTCAACAGCTCCCCCCCGACGCAACTCTTAAAAGTTCTCCAACATATTTTAATTGCAGCCAGAAGGGACATTTTAAGGGAAAAGCATGACTTGGGAGAAGATAACTGTCCTAGAATCCTGTAAGAAACACTGATTGCCTGATACTTTTGTGTACTTTGAGAAATGCTGCTGTAAGTGATGTGCTAACAGCCTTACACACCAACATCCAGCAGTATGGATCGGAGAAGAAACAATGGTATCTACGATAATCAACTCGAGTTTCAGGCTCAAAAACACCAATTAAGCTCAAAATCACTGCTATCACCTCCCATGGAACTCTCCGTTCCATCGAGAAATTCTGCATTTCAGCTGGAGGCTGCCTGAAAAGGGAGGTGCTGTGAATTCGGCGGTGTTCTCACCACCACCATCCCCTTCGCCCTTATTCCCCCGCCCCCTTTTCATCCCCTTCTGTAGCTACGGCGGCTTTGCTGAGCCTGTCAGCTCCCCCACCTCCGCTTCCCTCCCCCCCTTTTCTTTCTGATAAGACTCTAGTCTACGAAAGTTGTATTCTGTTTTAAAGCAACAGTGCTAATTTTGTTATTTCTGATTGTAAGGTACTTTAGAGATTTGTTATTTTGATGTTTTTAGTAGTTAAGTTTTAACAGTAAGCATAATGAATAGTAAGTATTTAGTATTTATAAGTATTTAGTATTTAGTAATTATAGTAAAGGTATAAGTATTTAGTAATGATAAGTATTTAGTAATTATAATAAGCTATATCAAATTATAAGTACTAATAATATAAAAAGCATACAGTAATTATACTATTATAACTAGTAATTGATTATAATAGAGAGGATAACAATAAGATTAAGATATAAGTGATAATAATCACATACAAATTTAAGTAGAATAAGTTATTCTATGAGTTCAGATATTAAATTTTTCTTTTGGTTTGAACCTTCTTTTTTTCTTTGTTTTTGGTTTTTTTTTCTGTGTGCTATAGCATTGTGAAAGAGCTCTATTGTAACATCTCTTTTGTTTCTTTTTTAGACATTGACTTGATAATTTAATTTTAACATAGTTCTTTAATTTTTTAGGGATTTTTGGTATTAGTTTAAGTTAAGACTTTCATATAGGGATATTATAGGATAGGGGTTTTTTGGTGTTTTCTCTGTATTCATAATAGCTTAAAGATAAGGATTATATTAAAAAAAAATTAAAAAAAAATAAAAAGAGGGATGCATATTTTATAACTAAGGCTTTAGTGATACCAGCAAGAAATAGCTAACCCATGTCACCACCTGGAAACATCAATGTTGCAACACAGTACTGCGATCGTCTCGGCAAACAACAGCACAAGAATCAAGAGGATGGGACAAACGTCATTTCCCATGCAGCTGAAAATCAGCAGACCTACCTAACACCAATCACAATGACTGTTATGGCAATCTGAGATGAAAAGCATCAATCAGAAGAATGTACAAAATAACCCATCTGAATTAGGACTGAATATCATGATTGCTTAATTGTTGTGTGACTAGAGAACACGTTCACATGGATTTATATGTTAACTCAACAGTCTGTCATAATTTTAAATAGTTAAAGGGAAAGACAAAATTAATTATGGTGCAAAAACATTTTAATTTTAGGTTATAAGAAACAAAAAAAGGGGGAATTCAGGGATTATGTCACCAAAAAGAATGGTTAAAGCATGTTGTGTTCTCAAATTTTCATTTTATATATGGTTTTAAGGGTGATTTAACAAAGTTTATGGAGGATATAAAAATTCTGGAAGTTTTAGTTAGGAGAAATTCAGAAGATGAACAAAGAACATTAGGCCAAAGGTAGTATCAATAGGGCTCAGTACCTTTCCTTAGCAAAAACAAAGCATCAAGAGATCAGTATTATTAGGATGAGTAAAAATGGTTTATTATGTTATGTTCAGTTTTATATTGGGCATGAATATGAATATTCAGGATGTCATCTCTGACCCAGCAAAGGAACCTTTTCACTTTTGCTGTCTGCCTGGAAGTATTTTCTTTATCTGTGGAGATAGAGCCTGGACAGATGTACCTTTATGGATCAAGGAGAATCTTGCTGACATTAAACAAATCTATGAGTTTTGTCTGTCTTAGAAAAATAAAGATGTAACATACCTTTAAAGCAGATTGTAAAAGAAAGTGCTGAAGATTGGGTTTGCTGTATCTGTGGATCTTCGTGTCTTAATCCCTGTGTACAATGTATTCAGGCTTAATCAAGTCTTCTTTGTTAATAAGAAGAGGGAAATGTAAAAATTGGAACTAGCAAGATCTGGGTTCTTCTTTGAGAGATCAGGCAGGTAACAGAGAAGTAAGTTCAAAGCTGTGAGATGAAACATTCTGTCTGAAAGAAGTAAATGTTCTGTTTGTGTTCTGACCTTGTAAGATAAGTGGAAAGGAATGTGAACTTATTGCTGAAATGAGCTGGAAGTTCTGTTATCTTTAACCATATATTATGCCAGTTCTGTTGGAATGTTCTAATTAGCCCAACCTGAGCATTGTGTCTTGTATGGGTTACATCAGTCTGTTAGACACGCTATGTTATAAAACTTTAGCCTTTGCTATATAGTTCATTTTAATTTGCTTGCTTCTATGTATGCAAAGAATGTTGGAAAGGTTAAGCTGGCCACCTCTGTGAAAGAAAATAAAAAGCATTTTTACAAATATATTAACACTAAAAAGAAGGGCAAGAAGATCCTCCACTCCTTATTGGCCCTGGAGGGGAACACTGTGACTGAAGATGAGGAAAAGGCTGAGGTCCTGAACACCTTCTTTGCCTCAATTTTTAACAGCAAGGCAGGAGTTCAGGACAAGTGGCCTCCATAGCTGGGCGATGGGGTCAGGGAGCAGTGTAATGCCCCAGAAATCCATGAGGAATTAGTTTGGGACCTGCTGAGCCACTTGGACACCCATAAGTCCATGGGACCGGATAGGATCCATCCTAGGGTGCTGAGAGAGCTGGCAGATGAGCTGGCCAAGCTGCTCTCCATCATTTTCCTCCAGTCCTGGCTCACTGGAGAGGTCTCAGATGACTGGAAACTGACCAGTGTGGTCCCCATCCACAAGAAGGGTCGGATGGAGGAACTTGGAAACTACAGGCCTGTCAGCCTGACCTCAGTGCCAGGGAAAGTGATGGAGCAGATTATCCTGGCGGCAATAACTGCGCACCTGAAGGATGGCCAAGGGCTCAGGTCCAGCCAACATGGATTTAGGAGGGGCAGGTCCTGCCTCTCCAACCTGATCTCCTTCTATGATCAGGTGACCCATCTGGTGGACGTGGGGAGGCCTGTGGATGTGGTCTACCTGGACTTCAGCAAGGCCTTTGACACTGCCCCCACAGCAAACTGCTGACTAAGCTGTCAGCTTGTGGCTTGGACCACAACACTCTGTGCTGGGTTAGGAACTGGCTGGAGGACCGAGCCCAGAGAGTGGTGGTGAATGGTGCCACATCCAGCTGGCGGCCAGTCACCAGTGGCGTCCCCCAGGGATCAGTGCTGGGCCCCGTCCTCTTTAGCATCTTCCTTGATGATCTGGATGAAGGGGTCGAGTCAGTCATCAGCAAGTTTGCAGATGACACAAAGTTAGGGGCAGATGTTGGTCAGTTAGAGGGTAGAAAGGCTCTGCAGAGGGACCTCGACCGACTGGACAGATGGGCAGAGTCCAATGGGATGGCATTCAACAAGTCCAAGTGCCGAGTGCTGCACTTTGGCTACGGCAATCCCATACAGAGCTACAGGCTGGGGTCAGAGTGGCTGCAGAGCTCCCAAACAGAGAGGGTCCTGGGAGTGCTGATCAACAGCTGCCTGAATATGAGCCAGCAGTGTGCCCAGGTGGCCAAGAGTGCCAATGGCATCCTGGACTGCATTAGGAAGAGT
Source organism: Melanerpes aurifrons (assembly GCA_011125475.1). Taxonomy (NCBI): domain Eukaryota; kingdom Metazoa; phylum Chordata; class Aves; order Piciformes; family Picidae; genus Melanerpes; species Melanerpes aurifrons. Next base: position 7,892,745 of record WWNC01000030.1, on the reverse strand, counting down.
GTGGCCAGCAGGAGCAGGGAGGTCATTGTGCCCCTGTACTCTGCATTGGTTAGGCCACACCTTGAGTCCTGTGTCCAGTTCTGGGCCTCTCAGTTTAAGAAGGACATCGAAACACTTGAACATGTCCAGAGAAGGGCAACAAGGCTGGTGAGAGGCCTTGAGCACAAGCCCTATGAGGAGAGGCTGAGGGAGCTGGGATTGTTTAGCCTGGAGAAGAGGAGGCTCAGGGGTGACCTCATTGCCCTCTACAACTACCTGAAAGCTGGTTGTAGCCAGGCAGGGGTTGGTCTCTTCTCCCAGGCAACCAGCACCAGAACAAGGGGACACAGTCTCAAGCTGCACCAGGGGAGGTTTAGACTCGAGGTGAGGAGGAAGTTCTTCACCAAGCGAGTCATTCGTCATTGGAACGGGTTGCCCAGGGAGGTAGTGGAGTCACCGTCCCTGGAGGTGTTCATGAGGAGATTGGACGTGGCACTTGGTGCCATGGTCTAGTCATGGGGTCTGTGTTGATAGGTTGGGCTCGATGATCTTCGAGGTCTCTTCTAACCTAAGTTATACTGTGATACTGTGATACTGTAAACCATGGCACCAAGCACCCCATCAAGTCTCTTCCTGAACACCTCCAATGATGGCGACTCCACCACCTCCTCGGGCAGCCCATTCCAATGGGCAATCACTCTCTCTGTATAGAACTTCTTCCTAACATCCAACCTAAACCTCCCCCTGGCGCAGCCTGAGACTGTGTCCTCTTGTTCTGGTGCTGGTTGCCTGGGAGAAGAGACCAACATCTGCCTGTCTACAACCTCCATTCAGGTAGTTGTAGACAGCAATAAGGTCACCCCTGAGTCTCCTCTTCTCCAGGCTAAGCAGCCCCAGCTCTCTCAGCCTCTCCTCATAGGGCTTGTGTTCCAAGCCCCTCATCAACTTTATTGCCCTTCTCTGGACTCGTTCCAGCAAGTCAACATCCTTCCTAAACTGAGGGGCCCAGAACTGGACACAGGACTCAAGGTGTGGCCTAACCAGTGCAGTGTACAGGGGCAGAATGGCCTCCCTGCTCCTGCTGGCCACACTGTTCTTGATGCAGGCCAGGATGCCATTGGCCCTCTTGGCTACCTGGGCACACTGCAGGCTCATGTTCAGCCTACCATCGACCAGTACCCCTAGGTCCCTCTCTGTTTGGGAGCTCTGCAGCCACTCTGACCCCAGCCTGTAGCTCTGCATGGGGTTGTTGTGGCCAATGTGCAGAACCCGGCACTTGAATGTGTTAAATCTCATGCCATTGGACTCTGCCCATCTGTCCAGCCTGTCGAGGTCCCTCTACAGAGCCTCTCAACCCTCCAGCAGATCAACTCCTGCCCCCAGTTTGGTGTCATCCGCAAGTTTACTGATGATAGACTCAATGCCCTCATCCAGATCATCAATAAAGATGTTAAAGAGGATGGGGCCCAGCACTGATCCTTGGGGCACACCACTAGTGACTGGCCACCAGCTGGATGTGGCATCATTCACCACCACTCTCTGAGCTCGGCCCTCCAGGCAGTTCCTAACCCAATGCAATTAGACACATGCCAGTGGAAAATAACCAAGTAAGTTGTGACACGTGAGCCTTCTGTTAGGCTATATAACCTTGTTGTGTATTGTAAAAACCATCTTTGCCTGCTTACATGTTGTTCTGGAAGCATTGCTCAAGGTGAATCTACTATCTATATAACAACTGTATTTTAACATCCATATCCTAGGAATCTGTGTAGTGGGCAGATTTTATGTATCCATGAACGTTGCTTGTACTCTTTTGCCTGAGCTAACTCGACTGAATGAAGGAGAACTGAGATTTTTCTCCGAGTTGGCATGTTTTTGGTGAGTAAAAGTACATGAGAAGGGACTATTGATTGTCCTGGCCTTCCTTGTCAGCCTTTCCCAAAGGCAGCACAGAGACCAGCAGAAAGGTGTAGCACAATCCCTCCTGCCATCTGTTCACTGAGTGATTGCTAGTGCCTCCTACCTCAGCCTGCTTGCCGTGGATTTAGACAACTGAATGTCTTGATGTGTGTTCAATACCATGTTGATATAATGACAGCTTTAAAATGAAAGTGCTGGCCAAACCAAAGTATCATGGGGCTTGTAGTTCAAATTGTAACATGAGATGCTTCTTCTGTTTCCAATTGCTACTTCTGGTTTCTGGTTTTGGAGTGTTGAATTTTTCTGCTGGGCTGGCTGCAGGCCTGTTGATTGGGATGTCATTTTATCACTGGCTTCTGCTGCTGCTTCTGCTTTTGCTGTGCTTTTCTGTGAAACAAGATAACATAATTGTACATTGTATCATCTCATTAAACTCTCTATATCAACCCATGGGTTGGATTTTTCTGTGTTACTTTCCCTCCCATCTTGGGGTGGGGAAGGGGGAGGGTGATGTTTGCTTGTGAAAGCAGGCTGTCTTAAACCAGCTTCCCCAGTTCCTTTCTCCCTATAACAAAGCAGCTCTTTAGATCAAGTGCGGCACCAAGGATCACCTTACCTGTTGGCCTGCCATTGCTCCTTTTTCTCTGGAGGGGAAATGTAATCATTGCCCAGACAGGTGTTTGAAGATATGCCAATTTCTCACATCCCAGTCCCTGACCTGTCAGTTTTCTGCAAGAACCAAAAGTCTGGAAATATCAAAACTTACTAATTTGGGGTCAGTTTGTTTTAAAATTATATTGGACTATGTTACCATATTGTCATCTTTCTACAAGCAGTGGACCTTAATAGGAATGTATATGGCATGACTACATCTGGCCCCAAGTGTCCTGTGACAGAGCATGGTTGTGTAATTATCCACAGTGCACTATGGGCAGCATAAATTCAAGAAGGAGGTATAAGCTTTGTTGAATGAGGGAACTACAGGGTCAGGGACTTAGACTATTAACAACAGCTTGGGGAAACCAGACACAAAGCAGAATGGGTTTTTTGGTTGTTTGGTTTTTCCCCTTGGAACATGTTGGCAAAATGAATATTTACAAGAAAAATCACTATGCTGAAGACCACATTTTCATTTTAAGGAGAATATGTGTCTAACTTCAGCTTGGAGGTACCTCATAGCTGTGACTCATGGTGTCCACTTGCAACCATGTTTAGTTTGCTGCTGCTTTTGAGAGTGTAAGGTGAATCTCAGCTGCTCAGACTTCCTTGTGGATTGGTATCTTTGCTTTTTCATCCCTCTGTTCAGTGAGCTCTGGAGTAGGTCTTCTGTTAGTAATCTTCCAAGACTGCCATTTCATCTCTCAAAACCTGCCTTGGGCAACTTTATCAGCTTCGGGTATCTTCTCTGTGTGAACAACTAATTCCTGTCTCTTCCTGACAGACCTCTTTCCTTCTACTCACATTTTAACAACCTGTGCAGAAGATAAATGTCTTTCTTATCCAGAGGTGCTGCATTCCATCTGTGCTTGGCACTATGAAGGGTATATTTTTTTGCTTATGGCTTTTCTCTTCTTTCCACACTTAACGCAACAATGTAACTGCCTGAAAGTTAGCAGCATTTCTGTTTTGATCAAATCCTTCATCCAAGCACTCAGACTTGTTCATGCCGGATTGAGCACACATAAATGAGATTCCCTCTGATCTGCCTTCTGGGAGACTGGATAACATCAAGTGACCTGTGGTGCCTTCCATCTATTTGCAGTTAAACAGGACCCTCAGTGTCTCAGACCCTTTGTGTATGGATTCTTTTCAGTGATTTCTGGTGCAAGGTCTTGTATACTGTACATTTGAGGAGTGAACAAGTATTTATCTCTACAGGACCATGATCTCCATTTTTTTAACTTCTGTAGTTAAGAGTTAAACTCTGTACCAGTAAACTTGGCCTGTTAGGTACATCTATAATAGCACCTGCTATTTTTCCTTTATTCTACTGTACGAGGTCAGCTGGCAACAGATGGAGTACATCTGTCCCAGAGAAGGGGAAAGGTCACAGTATATGAGAATGGCCTGTCCCCTAAAGGTAAAAAGATCCTGGGAAGGGAATTGGCAGGTCTCATCGACAGGGCTTTAAACTAGTTTTGAAGGGGGAAGGGGCTGAAACCAGTGCCCTCAGGCAGGAGTCTGGGGGTGAGAAGCTAGAGTCAGAGGTGAAACCAGCAGCCCAGCTGCAGTGCATGTACACTAATGCACGAAGCATGGGTAACAAACAAGAGGAGCTGGAAGCTTTGTTGCAGCAGGAAAATTATGATGTAGTTGCCATCACAGAGACATGGTGGGATGACTCACATGACTGGAGTGATGCAATTGATGGCTACAAGCTCTTCAGGAGAGACAGGCAAGGAAGAAGGGGTGGAGGGGTGGCCCTGTACATCAGGAAGGCACTAGATGCCATTGAGATGGAGATCAGGGACGATCGGGTTGAGTGCTTGTGGGTGAGAATTAGAGGGAAGACCAGCAGGGCAGACATCCTGGTTGGAGTCTGTTATAGACCACCCAACCAGGATGAAGATGATGAGTCATTCTATAGGCAGCTTAAGGCTGTCTCAAGATCTCCTGACCTTGTTCTCATGGGCAACTTCAACTTGCCTGATATCTGTTGGGATCTTAACATAGCAGAGAGGAGACAGTCTAGGTGGTTCTTAGAATGCATGGAGGACAGCTTCTTATCCCAGGTGCTGCACGAGCCTACCAGGGGCAAGGCTATGCTTGACCTCCTCTTCACCAATAGGGAAGGGCTGGTGGGTGATGTGGTGGTTGGAGGGTATTTGGGGTCCAGTGACCATGAGATAATTGAATTTTCAGTATTCAGTCAAGCTAAGAGGGGCAGCAAGAAGACCTCCACTCTGGACTTCCGGAGGGCAGACTTCAGGTTACTCAAGGAACTAACTCAGAGGGTTCCTTGGGATAAAGCCCTTAAAAATAAAGGGGTCCAGGAGACCTGGACCTGCTTCAAGGAGGAACTCTTGAAGGCACAGGAGCAGGCTGTGCCAATGTGCTGGAAGATGAGCTGCCAGGGTAGATGGCCAGCCTGGATAAGCAATGAATTTCTAAAAGAACTGAGGGAAAAAAAGAAGGTGTATCATCTTTGGAAGAAAGGCAAGGCAACCCACGGAATGTTTAAGGATGTTGCTAGATCTTGTAGGAAAAAAAAAATTAGGGAGGCAAAAGCATATTTGGAGCTGAAACTGGCCTCTACTGTGAAGGACAACAAAAAGTCCTTCTATAAATGCATTAATAGCAAGAGGAAGGGCAGAGACAACCTCCACTCCTTGGTGGACACGGAGGGGAACGTTGTGATAAGGGATGAGGAAAAGGCAGAGATACTTAACACCTTCTTTGCCTCAATTTTTACTAGAAGGACAGAATGTCTTCCAGACAGCTGGCAGAAGGGGCCAGGGAAGTGCATAGTTTCCTTCTGTTCCAGGAGGTGGGGATAGTTAGAGATCTCCTCAGCCGCTTGGATCCCCACAAATCCATGGGACCAGATGGGATTCATCCGAGGGTGCTAAGAGAGATGGCAGATGAGCTGGCCAAGCCGCTCTCCATCATTTTTCAGCAGTCCTGGCTCACTGGAGAGGTCTCAGAAGACTGGAAACTGGCCAACATGGTGCCCATCCACAAGAAGGGCCAGTTGGATGAGCCGGGGAATTATAGGCCTGTCAGCCTGACCTCAGTGCCAGGCAAGATTATGGAACAGGTCATCTTGAGTGCAATCACACAGCACTTACAGGATGGCCAAGGGATCAGGCCCAGACAGCATGGATATAGGAAGGGCAGGTCCTGCGTCTCCAACCTTGGCTTGGATGGGAGCACACTGCAATGGATTAGGAACTGCCTGGAGGGCCGAGCTCAGAGAGTGGTGGTGAATGATGCCACATCCACCTGGCAGCCAGTCACTAGCGGTGTGCCCCAAGGATCAGTGCTGGGCCCCATCCTCTTTAATATCTTCATTGATGATCTGGATGAGGGCATTGAGTCAATCATCAGTAAACTTGCGGACAACACCAAGCTGGGGGCAGGAATTGATCTGCTGGAGAGTAGAGAGGCTCTGTAGAGGGACCTCGACAGGCTGGACAGATGGGTAGAGTCCAACGGCATGAGATTGAACATATCCAAGTGCCGGGTTTTGCACATCGGCCACAACAACCCCATGCAGAGCTACAGGCTGGGGTCAGAGTGGCTGCAGAGCTCCCAAACAGAGAGGGACCTGGGGGTACTGGTCGATGGTAGGCTGAACATGAGCCTGCAGTGTGCCCAGGTAGCCAAGAGGGCCAATGGCATCCTGGCCTGCATCAAGAACAGTGTGGCCAGCAGGAGCAGGGAGGTCATTCTGTCCCTGTACACTGCACTGGTTAGGCCGCACCTTGAGTTCTGTGTCCAGTTCTGGGCCCCTCAGTTTAGGAAGGATGTTGACTTGCTGGAACAAGTCCAGAGAAGGGCAATAAAGTTGATGAGGGGCTTGGAACACAAGCTGCTTAGCCTGGAGAAGAGGAGACTCAGGGGTGACCTTATTGCTGTCTACAACTACCAGAAGGGAGGTTGTAGACAGGTGGATGTTGGTCTCTTCTCCCAGGCAACCAGCACCAGAACAAGCGGACACAGTCTCAGGCTGTGCCAGGGGGAGGTTTAGGTTGGATGTTAGGAAGAAGTTCTATACAGAGAGAGTGATTGCCCATTGGAATGGGCTGCCCGGGGAGGTGGTGGAGTTGCCATCATTGGAGGTGTTCAGGAGGAGACTTGATGGGGTGGTTGGTGTCATGGTTTAGTTGTTTAGGTAGGTTGGATTGGTTGATGGGTTGGACGCGATGTCTTGAAGGTCTCTTCCAACCTGGTCTATTCTATTCTATTCTATTCTATTCTATTCTATTCTATTCTATTCTATTCTATTCTATTCTATTCTATTCTATTCTAATTTCCACACTAGAAGGATACTGCCACAGGTATCACTACATACAAACAAAAATAAATATAGAAGAATTGATTGCAAGCTGACTTCTGTGTTAGGAAAGAACTTAGCATGCTTAGTTGTTCTGGCCAGATGCCAATAATATATCTATTTGCCTAGGATTTATTAATTTGGAATACTGTCAGGAAATTCTGTCATATGATGCTCTGCTTATTTCAAAATTTGGATGTTTTCTGGTACAGGTTTTTAAAACCTAAAACATCCACTTCTCCTGCTGCGGAATTAACCCTGTGCAAGAAACTTTTTCTCTCTGCATATTCTGATGGACTCATTCAGGTGAGCACCAGTGAATAGCTGAAGCAGCTGGCTTTGGATAAGCATTCTTTAATCAGTGGGTGAAGGGCTGAATGAATTACACTCCCTGCTCCACACTGGCTGCCCTGTGATTTGCCTTCCCTCTCTCTTCTGCACTCTTATACATTCCCCTAGAGGCAAGGGTGCGGGTGACTGGAAATGTGAAAAGTCACCTGATAGGATGCTGCCTGACTCCTTTCTGCATATCATAAGCTCTCCTTGCTTGGTGATAGTGGAAGTAATTCTGCAAGGCTTTGCTCTGCTCAGCAGACTGCAGTTTGCTGCAAATGCAAAACTGAAATCCATCTTCATACAGACTGCTTACCATCCAAGGGCTTGCATATCTTCCTGTCTCCTGTTCCTTTCCCCAAACCTTTTCTCGAAAGGAAGCTCTATTCTGCTGCTAGCAATGCATCCTGAGATGTGGCTGTGTTGGTATTACCCTGCTTTCTGTGTGGGGGCATTCATGTTCACATCCTTGATTAAAGGTAGGATCTCTTTGACGCTAATATCTAAAATATTTTCTAGTCACTGTCTCTGCTTGGTTTCCTGGAGTTAATTCAATGTAAATCTTCTACCAGCTATTTCTAACCTGAAGTCAGCAATATTTCTATTTTAAGAGAGCTAAAGCAATACCAGGTTTCTCGAGTGAAACTCTTCCTTTTGGTTTGATAACTTATCAAGCAACTCTTTCTAGTAATTTCATTTTGTGCATGAATGTTACAATTGCTTAAATAATGCAGGCTAAAGATGTGCATGTTCAGTATTTGCACCTTCAAAAGTAAGAACTGGATATATTGTTGTTCACTGTTGTTTGTGACCTATGATTAAATATGCTGGAGTGATTTCTATGTACAAGTCTCACTGCAGTTCAGCAGGATTTTTTATTTCAAGACATTGCATATTTTTTGAAAGTCTCATTTCTGCTTATAACCAGGACACGTATGAATTAGGGTGCTTGTGTTAGCAAGGACTAAGGTGTTGTCTTAAAGCAGCACTGATATGGCAATGATCTGTAACTTACATTGAAGTATAAAAATGAAAGGCCTAAATACTTCTCTGTTTCTGTTATTGGTCTTAAATCATGTGTTTGTTAATATGGCATTAGGAAAATTTCACATGAAACATGACATTAGACTCAGTAGCATTTGTCAGGGGACTTTGGCAAGAAATTCATATTCCCACAGTAGGATGCTTCCAGTCACAGTGCAGTGACTGGTGATAACAAAATCTAAAAAGGAAATTAGCATGTCCTTTGTGAATGGCACAGTTTAAAACTTTAAAGACATTCATGTTTTTTCTTTGGATGATGCTGAAAGGATGAAACAAAACTACTTCGAGTTTGGGATGTATCTAACAGATTCTTGACTATGCATTGAGGCAACTCAGTGCCTGTCACACACTTTATCCTGTAAGCCAGTCTGTCCTGCATTGACTGGAGGTTACAGTGATGCTCTCCTTGTGCCAGAGAACAGCTCTGTATTACAAAGACACATACTGTTCTATAAGAAATTTTAATATTTTTACTTTTTCATTTTTTGCTCATGAAACCTAATAAATTAACTTTCTTCAGAGCAAAACTGTGATACCCACAGAGATGAAACAGGAAGCATTAGGATAAAATTTAGTCACAATTTTTAAGACTAGAAGACATCATTTTAATCACCTAATCAGAGTCTCTGACATAGATTTTGATCCAGTAGTCGCAGGCTCAATCTGTTAATTTTCAAATAAGTAGCTATGCTTTTCATAAACTCTCAGTTTTACCACAAAAAATCCCAAAGCTGCAATTCACCAAATTTGTACTTTTTCTGCCTCCCACCACCTTATTTCACTTCATTCTGATATCAGGGTGGTCCAAATGGAGGCCCATAGGCTAGATCCAACTTGGAAGACATTTCTGTTCAGGCCATTGCCTTACATTTTGAGAAGACATGTAGCAGTGGGCAGCATCCTGTAGGAGAAAGCTTTCCACTGACAGCATCTGGCAGCTCTGTGCTCTCTCACAGCTCTATACTCTCTCTGCTCTCTGCAAGCTCAGGATCCGGACATACAGCATGGAATTGTTAGCTCTCCAGCACCTTCTTTGCCTCTTTCTTATCTCTGACATAGCTATTCTTTATCTTGACCAACACAGATACTACAGAGTGTGAATCAGAGGAACGGCTATTTCACAGACTCTTCTCCCAGTACAACCAGTTCATCAGGCCAGTGGAAAATGTGTCTGATCCTGTTACGGTATATTTTGAATTGGCCATTACCCAGCTTACAAATGTGGTAAGACATGTTACAGAATACTGCTGAGATTTGGGGATGGTTGCAAACATACACAAAACTGCTAAAGCAGCTTACATAACTGGTAGCTGGTCCTTCAGCTCTCATAGCTGACACTGTTGTGTATGCATATGTGTACATACTGAGACCTTCGCTGTTCTCTCCGCCAGCTGCTCAGACAAGCAGTTTGAACTACAAAGATTCATTTGCTTACTCTGTAGCATCAAACCCCTGTGCTCCAGCCAGAAGCGTCGGGCACCCAGGGCAGCAGTACTACTGCTCAAGTTCACTCTCCACAGGGCTGGCCCACTACAGAGCCACCTGATTGTGCCCACATTGTGTAACATGTGGTCTAGTTCATCTGTGGCACCAGTGTCATTTCCCAGTGCTCTGAGATGAGACCATTTTTCAGTGGTCTGAGATGGCACACCTGCTGGTCAGGCCAGAGGGACAGTGGAAGAAACAACTTGACTAGTCCTTAACTCTTGGTGAAATCTGCTCTGTAAAGCAATTTTCCAAAGGACAGTGGCTGAAGTTCAGCTGAGATTCAGAGGTACCTAGCTGAGTGAATAAAAGGAGACAGACAAATAGTGAGGACAAATATTCAACAGCAGCCAGATAGCGACGTTACCATAGAGTATAAATGAGGGCATTGTAAGTCCTCATGGTGAATGTAGTTGGCACTTTTTGGAGTTCATTTCTCAAAGTATTTTGTTTCCCTGTGACAGGAAGCTTGGCAAGTTTCAGCAGTTCTGTCTCACATTGCAGCCCCTGGCTCCCATGATATCACTGGGTTAAAAAAGGAATGTCATAAGTAAATCAGTTGAATTTTCTCAAGAAAGAGACATGATTTTTACAAGAATTTAGATAGCTTAACCCATAGACAAGATTCTGTAGGCCTTTCAAAATTACCTTTGTACTTAATCTTCAGTACACAGTGTTGAAAATTCATCTCCAGCATTTTCTACCGTAGGTTTTCTACCAGATGCTTACAGACTAAGACTTACCTAAAGCAACAGTAATTGCAGATATTTTAATTGTGAATGCCAGCCTGCATTCATAAATATATGTAAAATGAGTCTTCATGAATACTTTCAGGCCAAAGGCTCATTAGAACAGGATCCAATCTTATTTTTTGTTTCTCTTGCAGTGCCTTCTTGGTTCATCACTAATTTGCAATAGCAATAATTGACTGTATAAAGAAGATCTCAGTACAACAGTGACCTAATTTAATGCTGGATGAATGCCTCCAGTGGTTTGAATAGAAATGTTACAGCACAGATGCCATTTGCCTTGAATATTGACGACTACTCTCTGTAAACAGAGTTTTTAAAACACAGAATTCAGCAGAACACAGAGCCACCAGCAGAACTTTATTATTTAGGTACTGGTCAGAATAGCTGTAATTTTTGTGTTCTACAGGTACACAGGCCCCTGTCAAAATAGTGCAGTTCTTGGTATGTCCCATATTTGTGGGACATAGCAAGATCCTGAAAAGAGTCAGAAAAAAAATCTGGTGTCAATTAATGTGGAATTCTAGTTTCCAGTTTGCATTTTTATCAGAATAAGTTTGTGACCATCTCAGGATTCTGTAAGTGGTCTATGGAGTGAAGGTGTGCATGCCTGTGTTTCTTCCTAGGATGAAGTCAACCAGATTATGGAAACAAACTTGTGGCTAAGACATGTAAGTGACTGAGTTTGTATTTCTTGTGCACTTTGCATTGATACGGCGAAATGTGTATTACCTTATTGGCTATATCAATAGAATAAGCACTTGTATTGCAGTAAGGATTTTAAAGATATGAATAAGGAGAAGCTCCATTAACTAAAGCCACAGCTGAAAAAGTAGCTTCTTTATTCTTATTTCTGAGAAGTTACAAGTGCTGTGTTTCCTGTGTATTATATTCTCTTACAGCTTCAGGATCATTGCTTTATTATATATCTAGCTGGATGTACCCATTAAAGTGCAATTAAATATGCAGCTCTGCAGTCCTAGATCATCTCCATATCAAACATTCCAACCAAAACATTTATTAGCAAAAGGAGCATATGTCAATTTTTCCTGATGCATTTCCTGATGTTTTTAACACTTCAACACAGAGAGAGATCCTTAGACCTAAACTGCTGAAAAAAAAAAACAAACAAAAAAAAAAAAAAAAAACAACAAGCCAACTTCCACTGAAACCACTTCTCTTTAGGTACTGATTGTGGTCTATATAAAGCTTTCTGTTAAAGATACTATACTTAGAATCATAATTTTCAGAGCAGGCTACAAGTGCATGGAGCATGGCCCCATGATAGGGCACTAGGCAACAATGCAAGATAGCTGCTCTACATCCCTCCTTGCCCCTCACTTGGTAGTTCACTTACCCCTGTGGAGCCAGTAATGTTACCTGACAGCAGCATCCTGTTTGTTTGCACACATGCCGCCTTTGTCATTAGGATGCTGAGCTCCTTTGATGCTGCTCTCCTTTAACCTTCACAGTGCACTGTTGTGACAGCAGCAGGAAAGCCTGCATTTTCTTTTCACAGTGAGGAAGTAACCTTGCACAGGTGAGAGTCTATACTGACATAGCAGGACAGAGGAGAGATGCCAGCATGTCAGCAGCAGATAGAAACTGCCATCCCCTCCCCTCTCAGAGGAGGAAGTAGCAAATCAGTATGAGAGATTTTAATGTATGTCCAATGTTTCTCCAGGTCATGGCCTTATCTTTGGGACAATTTTCCCATTTTGCACATGCTGTACTTTCAGTATTTATCATAGCATGTCATTTTTTCAGGAAGGTCTGAGAAGCATATATTTCCTTATAATACAAGGTTTAAAAATCCTTGTGCATTCTTCTTTCAGATTTGGAATGACTACAAGTTGCGATGGGATCCCAGAGAATACAATGGAATTGAATTTGTTCGAGTACCAGCAGACAAAATTTGGAAACCAGATATTGTCTTGTATAATAAGTATAATGAGGACTTTTCTTTCTTACCCTTTCTCTCAAAAGCATCCTCTTGCAATGTCCATGAAAGACATATTACTTTTGCAATAATTTCCTTTTCTTTGCCTCATTTGTGTTTCTAGTGCTGTGGGAGATTTTCAAGTTGAAGGCAAGACCAAAGCCCTCCTTCGCTATGATGGAATGATTACTTGGACACCACCAGCCATTTTTAAAAGCTCCTGTCCCATGGATATTACATTTTTTCCTTTTGATCATCAGAACTGTTCACTGAAATTTGGCTCATGGACCTATGACAAAGCTAAAATTGATCTTTTGATCATTGGATCCAAAGTAGATATGAATGACTTTTGGGAAAATAGTGAATGGGAAATAGTTGATGCTTCTGGCTATAAACATGACATCAAATATAACTGCTGCGAAGAAATTTACACAGACATAACATATTCTTTCTATATTCGAAGGCTGCCAATGTTTTACACCATCAATCTAATCATTCCCTGTCTCTTTATCTCTTTCCTGACTGTGTTAGTTTTTTACCTGCCATCTGACTGTGGTGAGAAAGTGACTCTTTGCATCTCTGTGCTCCTTTCTTTGACTGTATTTTTACTGGTGATCACAGAAACAATCCCATCCACCTCTTTAGTTATTCCTCTCGTAGGTGAATATTTACTCTTCACTATGATATTTGTGACTCTGTCGATTGTCATCACAGTATTTGTCCTAAATATACATTACAGGACTCCAACTACACACACAATGCCCAAATGGGTAAAAACCATATTCCTTGGACTGCTGCCCAAAGTTCTGTTGATGCAGAGGCCACTAGAACAGCAAAATAAAACCATCTCCAGGAAAACCAAAAAAGTTAATGCATCAGGCAAGTCAAAGCACATCAAACACAAAGATACTAAATTACATAAAGAGCAGCACTGCAGTCACTGTGATAAAGCAACTGAACTCACTACAACCAAAAGAAGACAACTGAGCTATCAGTCACTGAAATGGATGTCAGAGCACATGGAGTACTCTCCAGAAGTGAAGGATGTCATTAGTAACGTTCAGTTCATCGCAGAGAACATGAGGTCACAAAATGAAACCAAAGAGGTAAGGGATGCAATCACCTAGCTGGGTACAGTACCACACTTCCAGCAAATTACCTAGGAGGGCAGCTCAGAGGAACTGGGGATGCTTGGTCTAGAGAAGGAAATTTTGAGGCATATGAATGAGTCAAAGTTTCCTATAGAAAGGAAGGAAATAAATCATCCATTGGGGATGAAACAAGAAAAGTGATCTCATCTGTTCCTCCTCTGTCTCCAGTGGATAACTTAAGCAGCAAGATAGTTTAAGATTAGACATGAGATTCACCTTTCAAAGGAAAAGAAGAGCAGCTTCAGCCTGTTGCATCCATGAGGAATGATCGGCAGTGCTTCAGGCGTAGCCAATCCTGCCATAAGGCAGAATACAGACTAAATGAGACCTTTCAAGGTCCCATCTGACCCTATTTCTGTAGATCCTCAGAAGCAGCCCTCTTCCACTGCACACCAGCTTCTTAGCCCTGGCAATCAGTGACACCTCAATACTAAACATGCTGTCTGCCAAGCAGGGTGCTTTCCTGTGTTAGTAATGGAACAAGTAAGTTTGGAAACTCATTTTTTTAAAAAGTGCTTGGCAAGCAGTGCAGTAGTTGGTCTGGAGAAGAGCTATTCTCAGTCAGTGATAAAAATGGTAAAGATACTCCTTTCAGAATGTATTGTCCATACTTTGCTTCAGTCTGGTGTGTTCTGACTGTTTTGCAGTGTTTTGACTGGGCATTGCTTGTGTTGAGGTTATAAATCTTTCATCTGTTATAGACAACAATGTGTGTTGGAATTTAGAGTATTTTGGGGGTACATCCTCAGGTGTAAACACAAGCAGTCTCAAGAAAGATCCTCCAACACCCATACACACAGAGGCTTCTGAAGGAATGGGAGCCCTGACAGCTCACAATGATTTTAACAAGTGTTTAGAATCTGATGAAACAGCTATCTTTGATCTATCACAAAATGTTTGCTTTTTGAAGTTATTCAGATACTTTATGATGCCAAAATCCATTTTAAAATTAAATACTGATGTATTTGTATTGAAACACACAAATACTTGATGAAGGAGATGTTGAGGGGTATTCTTTCTATCAGAATATTTTGTTGAAATCAGCACAAATACATCCAACATCTGTGCAACCCCAAAATAACTTTTTTACATTTTTTCCTCCCCTTTGTTATGTCCCACAGTAGAAGTTTCATCTAAAAATTAAGTCCATAACTTTATGAGTAAAGGCCTACATTTAAGGCCTGGTGACTGAATTCATAGAATGAGCCTGTAATACATGCCAGCCCAAAGCTAAAGACAGGCATCCATCAGCATGGAGGAGGACAGAAGTTGAGCTGAGCCCTGAATGTTTTGCTTAACCACAGCGTTTTACTGCCACACCAGCTGCATAAAACATATACATGTACCATATCCAGCTGATTTCTCCAATACACTCCAAAAAGGAAGAGGTTTTGCATGAAGTCACCGTGACTATATAGTTCATAAGTTTTCCACTGTCGGTTTGTGTCTTTCAAAACACATTGTGGATAGAATGCCGGATTTTTCATTTGGGAGAAATCCTCTCTTTGAGGATAAAAATGGAGGCTGTTCTCAGGCAAGCAGTGAGGAAACCACTCTGCTGACTGTTTCTGCTCCAGCCAGAGATACAGAGCCGTATGGGTGATATCATGCACTTGTTCTTTATAAATAAGAGCTGTCTAAAAATTGCAGCAACATTTACAGCAGCTGTAATTTCTGCAGTACTTTTTTTCTCAAGAGGTACAGCAGCAGCCTCTCAGAGGACACTATCAAGAAATTAGAAAAATCAGTGGAAGAGC
The DNA here is from genome assembly GCA_011125475.1 of Melanerpes aurifrons. Lineage (NCBI taxonomy): Eukaryota > Metazoa > Chordata > Aves > Piciformes > Picidae > Melanerpes > Melanerpes aurifrons. The sequence goes on along the minus strand of WWNC01000030.1, from coordinate 7,877,392 downwards.
CCTCTGCAGAGAGCTCTTAACCAGTCACTAATTTTATATGAATAAATGATCCCCAAACCAGAACAGGACCTCATTAATATTTATACATATGTAAAGGACGAGTGCCAAGAGGATGGAGGCAGGTTCTTCTTGGTGATACCCAATGACAGAACAAGGGGCAATGGGTGGAAGTTGAGGCATAGGAAGTTCCATGAAAACATGGGGGGTAAAGATTTCATTGTGAGGGTGATGGAACTCTGAAACAGACTGTGCAGGGGGTTGTGTGAGTGTCTCCTTATTTGGAGATACTCAAAACCTGCCTGGATGCATTCCTGTGTGATCCACTCCAGGTGATCCTGCTCTGGCAGGGGGGTTGGGCTAGACGATCTGTCGAGGTCCCTTCGAACCTCTAGCATTCAGTGACTCTGTGACAGCAACAACCAGAAACAGGAAGCCTCTCATGTTACGATCTGAACTTCAAGCCCCATGATACTTTGTTGCAGACAGCACTTCCATTTCGAGGCTGACATGAGGCAGGGTGGTTTTGCATAACAGCATCCGTTTCAACTCAACCCGTGACATGCACGGATCCCTGAACCTAAGTATGGTTCTGTGGCTCAAAAGACAGCAGCTTCCTTGAATGTGGTTCCAAGGTGTATGGTTCAGGTATAAAAAATCTGCTCTAGTCTGCTTAGGCGCATGACAGTGTGGTTTGCTCAGTTATGGCTCTTGCTTTGACGAAATTCATGTACCCAGCTATCCAGTTAGCTGAATCAGTAGGTCTTGATTGAAGTGGCAGTGTTGCAAATGAGGCCAGAATAGCAAAGTTTCTCTTGTGTGTGCTGCCAGGATGAATCCTTTGGCAGGCACTAGTGATATGGAGCAATAGTGATTCTGCCTGTTGTTAAAACACCACATTCTGCACCCACTATGTAAGGTCCTGTGTATTAATGCCCAGGCCATAGCCATAGCTTGCCAACAGACTTGAATATTCAGAAAACAAATCAGAAAACTAGGACAGTGCTGAACATGCAGAACGAAAAGTGGTAAATACTATTAGAAAATCAACCCACTCTAAAAAGACAAGCAAAAATTGCAACAGCTGTAAGCACAAGCAACATTCTTGGCAATAGGTGTGTTCTTCACATTCAAAAACACAAGGAACATTCTTACTGCATAAGTCATGATTGCATGTTATGTTATATATTGTTTTTCTTTTGCAGGTGGAAGACGATTGGAAATATGTGGCTATGGTGATAGATAGAGTATTTCTCTGGGTATTTATAATCCTTTGTGTGTTTGGAACTGCAGGGCTCTTTATCCAGCCACTAATAGCAGATACATAAATGGATTTTCCATTCGGAACTGCCCCCTGTATTTCTCTCCTCACACATAATCCCTCTGCTCATCGCCTCCTCTGCACCAAGCCACAGAAGAAAGGAGAAAGAGAGAGAAGGTTCCTCTGGAACATCAAACAACCCAAAACAAAATGAGAAGAGGTCTGAAAGTGGGAGAGGAGCATGTCTTTCCACAGCAGAATGGCTCAGAATTTTAGACTGTCTGTCTTTTCCCTCAGCAAGATCCAGATTAACAATCACACTGGAGATCACAGAAGCAGACGGCTTTTCCCTTGATTTCAATATAGGGAGTTGTTGGGATAACTCAGGCACTTCTGAGTGTGTTGCCCAGGGAGGACTCTACCTGGCCTCATTTTAGTCTCCTGATCATAAGTCTTTCTCAATTTTGAGTTAGTTAAGTTTCTTCAGTTTCTCTCATTGTACAATAGGTAGTCTTTGGAGTGACACTTAGCTGACGTACCACAGTCCTGCTGACTAGACCAATGTTCTTTATTGTGTACTTGTGTCAGGGCAGCCAATATTCACAATAAAAGTACAGTTAAACCAGTCACTTGACCTTTAAACACATTCAGTACAATCTAAAACAAGGGAGCCCTATCTTCTGCAATTTGCTTGCCATTTGCTGTCTCCTCATGGGTCAGTGCTGCATATGCGAACCTGTAATTGTAGGAACATATCCTTTGGGGCTGAGGTTGCTGCTATATAACCAGGTGTCATGGCTTAAACATGGCCAGCAGCCAAATGCCACATGTTTAATCCTGAAACACCTTGTAGATGTTCATTTACTGTTTACTCTCAGGTCCCTTGTCTGTTTAGATTTCTGTTGGTTTTATGCTGACGGATTCCTCTCTAAAAAGCACTAGTCCAATTAAAGATGGTGGCTTCAACAGTTAAAAAGCCTTTTCTATTATAGGAGTCTCTAAATTTAACTGTATAGTGTCAGTGTGGTGTTTTCAGTGTCTTCCATGCATTGGCCTCTACTTTGAACATCACCAATCCTTGCAAAGGTGTAACTCTGTGTTCCTGAAGTCCTTGACTGGCATTTTACTCTTTTTTTGATCTTCCATACAAATAAATAAATGCATATGACAGAGGTAAAGGTGGAGTGGCAAGGATATAAGTGTCTTAATCTGGTAGCTGAAACATGCAGTCATGATTTTACAGAAGAAAAATGTATTTTCTGTAATCCTCCTGAACATTGCATAAATGTGTAGCAACTAACAGGCAGACGCATGAACAAGCATGGTTTGTTTTGTCAATTTGTCAATTAAATATCACTCCTGGGATACAAGTTCTTGAAGAATTTGCATTTTTTTAAAAAATTCCCTGCTGTATGATGTGTTTAGAGATGCTACTAAATGATGCGTGTTATGCTGACTCTTTAATCAGAAAGGATAAAAGTGGAAAGAAAGGGAGTTTAAAGGGAGAGCTGCTTTCTGAGACCAAAAGCCTCCTTTCTACAGGAGAGACTGCCAGACTGCCACTGCCTGCCAGTGTTCACTGCTACAATGACCATACAAACAATGAAATACTGTGGCTGAAGGTATACTGCATCGGTGTATTGGGCATGACAACTACTACTCCATAGTCAGTAAACTGATTTTAGCAAAATCCCTGGCTTTTTCTCAAGACATTCACAATTCTACAGCTTTTTTCGCCCCTAGTTAGGAGGCCTCTGTGCCCCAGCACCAACTCCTTGTCTTTGTTATTTACAGTACTACACATGTCTTGCCTCTGGACTTACACACAGGGTTTGGACAGCTTAACCCATTAACCTGATGTTCTATGAGAGCATAAAAACTCTATTCTCCCTTTCTTCCCTCCACGCAGCAAATCTTGGATCCTCCTTTTGCCATTTTCAGTTGTGCGTGGCACAGACTGGGAACCTTATATACTCCTCTCAGCTTTGTGCAGTGCTTGGCTATTCTAGGTTCCTCCCATATAATAACAAGACCTGAATAATCCTTCCTTGAACTCACACATAGAGCTGAAAAGTGATGAGGACTTTCCAAGACCATGACATGATAGATTGAGAAAAGGCATTTCAACCAGTCTACAGTCTAGACTTAGTTGACAACAAAACAGCAAAGTCCAGCATGAGCACTGTCACCCCAGGAATCATTTACTAAATGCATCTTTATTGATACTGAGTGCAAAGGTAAACAGAACTTTCTGCAGTGTCACAAGAAGGTGGGATGACAGTAACTCACAGAGGTCTAGTGTGCACGTATAATCCAAGCACAAGAATAACTCTGTGTATTTTTAACATCTTCCAACCCCTATCCCTAGAGAGAAAATTACATGGCTAGACAAAGCTCTAACACCAAATTCACATTAATACTGTCAAAAATTGTATCAACCAAATTCCTTGCTAGCCTAGAAAATATTTGCACATTCCAAATGGGATTTTCTAAAATGCTCCATGTTGACAAAAAAAACCCTGCCCCAGCAAAGGTAGTGAGAGCTTCACCTATACATTTTCTGTCAGGTCTCATTTACACTTGCAAGAATTGTTTCTAGTCATGCAGAAGGATATCATTTACATGAATCAGAGGAAGCAAAATTCTGAACTGCCTGGGAAACACAAGCAAGACAACACCAAAAATATATCTTCCCAGTAGCCAGTCCATCCCACAGCTCTCAGGAGAAACTCCACTTCTTTACCAACCACAAGTTTCATTTGCCAAAAACCTATGTCTTCAGCTTTCTTCCAACTGATCTGTTAGGGAGAAAACTGTTGCCTTCTGGAGTTGCACAGCCATCTTTCTCCATGCTTCAGGTGATCTTGTCTTGTGAACAAGCAGGAGCAGGAATCAAAGTTTCTAAATGTGAGGCATGGGGAAAATCCTTACTTCTTCAGCCTTTTGGTATGTTACAGAGCAGCCAGGGAAATAGCAAATAATACAGAAAAGTGGGTAACACCTTGTAGCTTCCTGATGGCTAAGAAGAGACATGGAATCTGCATGCTATAAAGGCTGGTAGCAGGTGGGCAGAGTAGTAAATTCTACAACTGTTGAGCTGATCCTGCAGCACAGTGAGTCCAGGTTTTGAACACCTCATCTAAAGGGTATTTGTACTTTTTCTGATGCACATGCTACGTGATTGCCAGTTCTGACACATGCACAAAGCAATATATAGATTAGCTGAGCACTGATTTATGTTCCTACTGTAAGGTCTTTTATGAAGTATCATTTTAACTGGCAGATCTATCTTTTATGTATAATCATTGTGCCAGAATTACTATCTCAAATTTTAACTAAAAATCTTGGGATTTATTGTAATACAACCAAGTTAATACTTATGAGCCAATTGTGCAACCCCAATTGATTTTAAGGACTCGGCTGTGCACCAAGCCCTTCTCTGATCTCAGCCAAATCTGTAACTGGTGGAGTTGTATGGAGTCAGAAAGCACTTATCAATGCCCACTATTACCATCACCTTCTCTCATTCCTTGTGGTGCTTCCTGTCTTGTACAGTAGAGACCAAGCTCAAAGGCACCCCCAACCACTGGCGTTGTAGGGATTGTGCAGCCACGCGAGCACTTTCTACAAAGCACTGTTCAGCCACATTTGTAATGCAGGGGTAAAGATGAGAGCTGAGCCTGTCACTGACACCACAAGAAATAACCAAAGAAAGATTCGATCCAGGACTTGAGCTACAAACTTCCAGTCTTGGACAACCTGAGAAGGAGAGAGAGAACAAACAGAAACAATAATGAGCCCAGGACTTTGTTGGTAATGCTACATATATTTAGTCTTCAAAATCCTGTTTTAAAAATTAGAAGGTTGTAGTATGCTGCATGCTAAAACTGACACAAACCACCTTCTCAGCACCCATAGTTGCCAGTCACCCAAAACCCCAAAATAATACCATAATTTCACACACATGATAGTCAGACTTCTTTCAGCCTGTGCAAAAGCTTTCAACTAAGAGTATAGGTGAATGTTTACAGACTCTAGCTTCAAGATGGCTTTAATGAGCTGTGTTTCTTTTCAAAGAACTTCATTTCCCTTCAAGTGACAGGATTTGGCTCCAACACAGCTCTTCAAGGCAGATACTGCTTCCAGTGCTAGCGGTCCTACTAGGTTGTACTTGCTTAAGTGCTTGGTTGGCTCAGATTCTGCACATAAAGGGGAGATATTTTTTTGTTGTGAGGTCTAGTACAACTCTGCACTCACAGAATAGCTATTTATAAGTCAATTCAAGGGACTTCTTTTATTAAAAATTATTTAAACGCCTGTGGTAGTTTTAGGCTAGGCCTTTAAAATTTAGCTGCAGATTTCAAGCAGAAAAGTGGAAAAATATAAATAAATCACTATTGGGTGTAAAAAGGAAAACAAAAGATTATTCTAAACAAATTCATTGGGTAAATGTCTGGGATAAGAGAAGCTGTATCTTAACAATTCTTCCCATTTCACTTCCCATTCCTTTTCTTTTCTTTTATTGCTTCACTGGGGAGAAGATAACGCACTTATGGCTGGCCTTGAGATAAGCTTAACACTGCTCTCTCTCAACTCCTCTCTCTTTCTCGGTTCCAGGGGTTCTGGGAGGTTTGGGGCAGGGAGCAGTGGAGCAGCTTCTCTGGTGTTTTTGACCAGGGGAGTTTCCATGTGGTTTGCTAATTGTAAATACCTGTATAATATTGTAAGTACTGTATATTTTGTACATATTCATTGCATTCCATTGTAGAGTGGAGTTTTGCTTGTAAATACAGCTTCATTTGCTTCTAACTGAGTTGGTCTGCCTTAAAAGTTAATGCTGGGGGGATACTTCAACCCACCACAGCTTCAAGGAGAAGGCTTCAGTCAGGGACACTATATGCTCACATACTACATGTTTGATTTACTGTTCATCTTTCTGCCGAGGTCTTCTCAGCACAGTTTGAGAAAAAAGCCTTAGTGTTTGCTAGGAGGGTGCTAACAGCAGTTTTTCTCTTTCCATAGGCTAAGTGCATTACTCTACCATCTTCCCCTCACATGAGATGCATTTTTATGCACACACTAATTTGTCTTTTCAGTAGCTCGATGGATTGTTGGAAGAAGAATAAAGATGGCAGTTAAGAACTAATATGAACTGATGCTAATGAAAATCTAAAGGACCTCTATTCAAAACAGGGCAGCTGCACTGGACATAGTTGCCAGGAGGTCAGGGCTGAGACCTGGCAACTGCTGCAGAGCCTTGTTATGACTGTCGTGGAAGATAGACTCTAAGAGCATATGATGGTTCAGAGATTTTCCAGATTCATGTGTATTCTCAAGTTGAACAGGACAATGCTAGACAAATAGTCTCAAAACAGGAATTCCTCTAGGAGAAGCTGATGTCTGTGAAGAGCAGGGACTCCCACAGCATGATGCAGTTCTCCTTGAAGCAGTGAGTTTTCCCAAAAAATGTATTATTTATCTATCAGGGACATCTCTCGGGACATCTCTCAGGACATGTCTCAGATGAGAGCAGGAGGAAGATGAAAAAGGAGAGGCATGCAGAAAAGTTAAGAGCTTGAAAGCCATTGCTGTCAAGGAAACTATGATTCCTCCTTTCACCTACCTGTCTGATGAAATGCTCCTTTTTAACATGCCTGGAAATGTATCGAATGGAGTCAGCTGCCTTTTCCAAAAAGGCAATAACAATTTTCTCTCCATCTTTTGCTTGCTTGTGTTTCTGCTTCCCTGGGAGCTTTGATTTCAAGGTGGTTTCCTTCTCTTCAGTCTCTGAGAAGGAATAACGATCTACATGGCCTTTCATGCACAGCAGCCGAGGCAACTTCTGGAGGAAGAGTCTTTTAACCCAGGGAGCCATGGGATGGTAAGTTGCTGAGGAGCGGTGGTGGACATTGATAACAAACACAGTCACAATGATGGAGAGAGTCACAAAAATCATGATGAACAGCAGATACTCACCAATCAGAGGGATGACTTTGGAAGAAGAAGGGATTATTTCCTCAATCACTAAAAGGAATACAGTGAGGGAAACTAGAACAGATGTAGATAATGAAAGCTTTTCTCCTTCATCTGAAGGCAGGTAAAACACCAGGACAGTTAGAAATGATAGTCCCAGGCAAGGAATTATTAAGAAAAGAGTGTAAAATAGTGGAAGGCGTCTCAACACAAAGGAGTAAGTGACAAACGGGTAAGAGTACAGGCCGTCCTTCCTGTTGCCTTTCATACCTTTGGCATTTAAGATCTCCCATTCCCCATTATCAAAGAAGTCTTTCCTGTCTACATTTTCATCTACTAAAATTAAGTCCACCATACTGCCATCATATGTCCATGACCCAAATTTCATGGAGCAGTTCTGCCTGTCGAAGGGGAAGAAAGTCACATCCATTGTGCAGGAACTCTTATAACTGGCTGGTGGTGTCCAGGTCACCGCTCCATTGTACTTCACTATGGCTTTGGTCATCAGGGATCCTTCAAAACGCCCATCAGCACTGGGAGATGGACAGCAAGAAATAGTAGTAAGTTTAGTACTATGTTTGCCCCAGTTCTAGCCCCTCACAGCTGTGCTTTCTACCCATCACATGAAGCACAACAGAAGCCAACATTCATACTGCCTGAAGACACAACACACGTAAGTTTCATAGAGACGCCTTGCTGAAGCTATGGTCTAAGCAGGGAGCAAGGAGCCATGCTACTTACTTTTCAAACAAAACAATGTCAGGAAGCCACAGGGACTCAGAGGGGACACGGATGGCAGTGATCCCACCATATTCCTCTGGATTCCAAGACAGCTTGTGGTCCATCCATTCCTGTAACAAGCCGGTACAGTCCTTTACCCACTCACAACAGCCTCGTTCCTTTTCCTAATACCAGCCTCAAAGAGACTGCATTGCATGGCACAATGAGCAGAGCTTGGTATAAGACTGCTCAGCTGCAGAGAGACTACCAGGCAGACTTGGCTGGGAGATGTTTATTCCCACAAACACGTCCCCTCTAGCTACAGGTGGGTTCCAGCAACAACAACACATCCCTTTGCAGGCAACCTTAACTCTTGTAGTGTACTTGACTCACACCTCACTCACCACCTGGTCCAGCCCATCTGAGGGTAGTCCAGAAGGAAAGAGCCTCTTCCCTTGAGTATGGCACCTCTGAGAACCAACTCATGCTGGTTTTGACTGGCACTGACCCCACAGAAGATCCAGCTGGCATGGGTACTACTAGCCATGCAACAGAGAGATGTCCTGGAATTATTTCTCAGTGGAAACCTGTCTTTTTTCAGCAAACAGAACACGACACCTATTATCTGAACACTACCCCTGCAAAACAGGTAATCTTTCATCAGGAAGACTGGCACACTATTGCAGGAAAAATAATCCAACAATGCTGTAAAGCATTTGGTTACAGTCCTAAGAAGATAACACAAAAAAGGCAAAAGCTGGTGAAGTCCTGTCTATTTTCATCATGCTGAACTCCAGAAAAACTTCTAGCAAAGCAGCTCTAGCAACCTGGAGATTTTCATGGAGATGCAGTGTATAAACAGCTCTCTGATCTTCATTCATTATTGATGAGAGGTTTCACTTTCTCACAGAAATAGCAGTGAGAGGAGGCCAGAGCTGTAGACTGTGGTCTATAACAAGAAGCAAAAGATAACAGATTTCCATTAAGCTGCAGCACTAAGAGCTCTCCAGGGATGTGGGGGCCTCAGCCTCCTCCCGACAATTTCCTCTATGTCTTAAGAATGAACCAAAAATAAATCTTCTCTGCTGCTTCTCCCACCATGATGTTCCCTTCGTACTTCTTTGCTTCCACATACAACTGGGGATTCCACAAAAACTTCTTGTTGCATTCCTTTACTATGTGGCAGCAACCCAAAGCCTCAGTAGAGACCTAAACAGAGAGAAAACAAGCATCTTCTTCCTCCAAGTGCAGGCAAGGGATGGGATCCAAGAGCATGGGCAGGTGGCTAGTAGACCCCCTCCTAAAATCTGTCCAAAGGCACAAGCCAAGGAGGCAGTTACCCAGGGTGGTGCCATGACAGGATTAATGGCTCCACTACCTGCACCAGAAGCGCTACAAACCCACTCTCTGACTGGCCCAAATGGTGGGTATCAGCTATTAGGCACAGCTCTCCACTCCTGGCACCTCTGAAAGAGGAATGGGAGCTGGTCAGATGTCAAAGAGAAGAATGGCTGATGTTGCTCTTAGCCTCAGTAGCAGAGAGCGAGTATACAACTTTTAGCATGTACTTTTCTCTGTGGATTGGTATCCAGCAGGTGTTTCCAACAGAGAGGACTCACATGGGGGTACAGACTCATAACCGTTCTGGACATCTCCTGTAACAGGAGGTTTAGGCTGCAAACACACCTGTTACACAAAGGAATAGTCAGGGCTGACAGCACAGCCAATACAGCCAGCTCATAGCCTGCATTAACACAACAGAAGCAAATACCCTGTGAGCCACTTGGAGATAAAGCCATCCATCTGGAATTGAACTGGAGCAGCTTCTCAGCCTGGGTTATTTGCTGTATCTACAATATCCCTCTTGCCCCTGCTCTGTATTGATTTCTCTCCCAGCTGAAGTGCTCTTTCATGTCTGCAAGGCAAATGGTTGTGTGTCTTCGTACTAGAGCAGAAAACAGACTGTGGGCAGACTTTGAAGCTGAGCAGTTTAAAATGGGAATCTTCCTATGGGCTATGCTGACAACAACTGGAGCAGTTTCCTCCAAACTGCTGCAGACCCTCGCATTGCTCTCCACCTCCTCCAGTTCTGCCAAATTCCTATCCCTGGGCTGTCATTCAAGTGCTTAACCCACAGCAAGTGGATTGGACTCAAATTCTTGACTCTTGCTAGCAGACTCCATAGCTTGCCTAAACCCTGCTACTTTCTCAGCAGCTACCAAAAGCACCTTTACACCTTATGTGTCTGCCTGTATGCATATCATCCAGTTCTACCAACTTGAGCATCTGGATGTTTGAGGTAAAAAAAAAAAAAAAAGAAAAGAAAAGAAAAATAAAGTCTTGTATTTAATCTTTGTTCACCTAAAATAAGGCAGACTCTTGCAAAGAAATTATTGCCCCTCAATCTCCCACACCCAGGGTGAGGAACAAACTTCTCTGATCTCCCCAGCTCCTGAAGAAGGACAAGGTCTGTGTAATTAGTGTTGTGGTTTGTTATATTGTTTTTGACTTCTTCTTAACCAAGTGAAAAGAAGTTACTCATGCTTAGTTTTATGGGCTTTCTTCTAGCTGTTCTGCCTGTGCACTCTAACTATCCCCCCAGGCACTGGACTGCATGTGGGAATAGTTCACACTAAGCCTATGGAAATGCATGACTGCCAAAGCAGGGCATCTGGGTTGGGTAGGCCATGGCCATTATAATGCTCAGCCTGAACTCCTCGAGGCATCTGCATGTGTGAAAAGCAGAGTCTATGCCTCACATTTTCTGTTCCTTTTGCATTTCTTTCAGGTCTTAATGTTCTCAAGTCCCTCAGATGGAGAATATGTATTAGGAATGGTAACAATTAGCAAGAGCTCAGCTCAGAAAATTCTGTGACATTGCTGAGTTACCCTAGGGAGCTGCACTGGCTAAAGACTGAGCACAGACTCCAAAGGCCTCCAGAGAAATTACCATGTTTATAGTGCATACTCTGGGTAGATCCTACTTTCAGTCACTGCATGAGGCAGAAGGATCCGATAGAGATAAAGTAGCTTCTCCCTCATCCTCCCCTACACCTGAAAGGCAAAAGTGGATGGTGGCATGTCCTTACCTCCTGCAGCACATTTAGGAGTAATGGGCAACAGAAGCTGATTTCCCACAGCCAGAGTCACGGAAAAAAATGGTCAAGGGGCTATTACTCTGGGGAGTTTGATGCTGCAGTACAAACAGGGGGCCCAGCATGGATGGGCTAACCTGAAATGTCCATGCACACGTTCATGCATCAATGGAGAGAGAATCTGTCTGTCTATATTAGCATCTCGAGCATAATGCCCTTGGGCAACTTGGCCTTCTATTGTGAGTGAGTACTTCAGGTCTCTCTCTTCTACAGACATTGTATTCTGAGTAAAAATATCACCCAGCCAGAAGGATGAAGGCTGCCCTAAAGCATAGGGACACTTTGCTGTCCAAGCAGACAAGTCTTCCCCATGAAGAAGGAGATGGTCAGACCAAGGAATATTATGTCAAAGGCTGCAAAAGACTGTAAAATTTTTCTGGGTGCACTTGCTGGAACAAAGAGAATGAGGAATGTAAAATGGGTTGATTCCACACCTTCAGACTGCATGGCTTGTACCTGTAGTGAAAGGTAGGTGCTCTAGCCTGTAATGAGAGAGAGAGGGAATAGGGAGAGAACAGGAGAGCGAGGGGTTACCTTTGTAGAAGGGCTCTGTTATTTGCCCAAGTGTCTACTCAGGAAAAACCAGGAAACTGGGATCTGGCCCTGTGCCTGTGAAGGATTCTGCTGCAGCAGCTGAAGGTAAGGAAAATGTAACATCACAGCTCTTTCAGTCTAGCTCTCAGCAGTTGGATTCAGATCAGCAGCAAATTTCCCCAGAAAGCAAGGAAATTCTTGCCCTCCCTACAGTAAAGAGGAAATCTGGGCTTCTCTGTCTTCAAGAGAAAGACCTTCTTTGCATGTAATGTCCATATGGCCTTTAGGGGTTCTGCTCCACCCAAAAGCTCACCCCCACCACAGTACTACAAGTAGCAGAGTGAGAACAAAAACCAAGACATTCTTCACTAGCCCATTGACCTCTCAGAACCATTTTCCATGATGTCATTTCCAGTATGGCTTGTACTTTTATGTCTTCTGCCTGGGATCAACTTACATGTTTATAGATGCTTACATGGCCAAGAGACTTAGAAAAAAACTGTCACAAGGTCAGTGAACAGGTACAATGTAATATAAACCAAATGCAGTGTTCTCCAGGAGAGAAGAAGAAAGGAGAGCTAACAGTTCAATTCGCACCTTTCCCCCATTCGTATAAATTATCATCGCCTCCAGAAGCAATTATGCTAGAGACATATGATTAATCTGCCACAGATTTTAATTTGGAAGGTGTTAATATGCTCACTTCTTCCTTCTTTTTAGTTATGCTGAAGAAATCTATCTGAGGCACCACTCTTAGCTTCGGCAAGAGAGATAGCACTTGGGTGACCTCTAAGTCTGAGACAGGATAGTCCCTCAGGGCACACACAGCATCCCAGAAACAGCCATTCATATCACGAGGTGTTGCTGTCCTGAACTACAGCTGGCTTCATCACACAGCTGAAGTGCAGGTCAGGACAAGAGGGCACCCTATTTCCTAAAGCCCCACCTGTCTGCCTTTCTGACCCTTCATGAACTTGGTGGAGTGAGAGGAGTAAACCAAAAAGTTCAGGCAAGATAACATGGTGCTGCTTTGTCTGGCCACCCAAAACCAGAAAAGGAAATGGAGGGTAGGTTGGGCAGCAGGCTGGCATAGCTGCTCAGCTCAGAGGCCCTACACTGAGAAGAAAAGTCTTATTTGGTCTAATTTACCTGCTTCAGCCACACATTGGTTGTCATCAGCTGATTCTTCTCATCCTAGAGGGACACAAGGTAAAGTGAATTGCAATATCAAAACAGCCAGCAGAAACAGGCCCTGTGCATAACTGAGTCCAGCCCTGTACTAAGCAGAGCTTACCATGTGATCCTGTTTCCCCACAGCTCTGGGTTCTTCAGCCACTGTTAAGGGATGTGAACAGGCTTTCTAGGTCCCTGCTCTCATCTGGAACTCCTGAAGGTGCAAAGGTGAGGTCTAGCATTTCACAGCAGCCCAAAAGAATCAGATGCCAAAGAGCAGGGAAGGAGCAATGCTCAGTTAGCAAGTAGAGTCAGGACATAACAACAATAGAATAGAATGGAATAGAATTAACCAGGTTGGAAGAGACCTTTGAGATCATCGAGTCCATATTCCCACACTGCTCAGCCTGCAGTGAGCTTGGGAAGACACAAACTGAAACATTGTCCTGAGTATGTAAATAAAGCACTAAATAAGAGTCTGCCTTCCATGGCACAAGTGGAAGCTGCCAGTAGGTGTAAGCACCACACTGTTGTGTGAGTACCTCTGGGCTAAATCCAAATTCCCCTCTTCATTGCAGTGATGGAGATGAAAGGGTAGGGAAAATTTCCACATGGACAAAAACATGGGACTGTCTGTTTGGTGCCTAGTGTCTTATTTGATGGCCACCTGAATCAATATACAAGCTGCCCTTGGCCTTGATACAGTGAGGCCTTATTCGCTGAGAATAGTGGCCAAAAGAAGACCTTTAGGTTTGCTGCAAAACTAAAAAGTCTTTGGCATGTGCCCTGCATGAGGCAGGACGTCACCACATTACACTCAGTACTGTGTTCCTGATCATCAGCTTGCATTTCATGTGTCAGGTGGCAAAATTTCCATCATAAGAATGAAAAAGATAACGTTTGTTTTTGTTTTTTTCCAGTGGTGTTTTTCTGGCTTCCTTTGGAGTCAGAAAGCAGCTCCAGCCCTGGTGGGCGTGGGCTGCTCAGGATGTGCTGGCCTCCTGCTCTCTACCTTGCCAGGAAGAGGACATGGAAGAAAGGGGGTTGTCCTCCAGACCTGATGTGGAAAAGCTCTGTCCAGCCTTAGGGAGCCCATGGGCTGAGGGATTCTGCTGTGCCAGGTGCCAAGAGCACCACCAGCCCTCTAGGTGAATACATGATTGTCTCTAAAAGAACAGGTGTTTCACCCATCCAAACAAGACTTACCACATCAACAAGCTGTGATATTTTTAATCCAAAAAGGACTTTGATGGTATCATTGGAGTTTTCCACAGGGCGGACCCATTTCTGATAGCCTTGAAATAAGTGCTTGAGAAGAGCATCCTCATTTTCAGCAATAGAGCTGAAGGCAGCCACATCTGGAAGAGAGTAATAGTGTGGGAACATGCTGGAAAGCAGATCTAGAGAATGGCGAGTCCTGAAAAAGTGTCACAGAGCAATGACGTGAGACAAATTTGCCTCTGGGCAGCTCTTGTCAGTAAAATCTGTAGGAATTTAGATGTATAGACTCTCAGCAAAGTCAGTGCAAGGGGTCAGAAAGGCAAGACAACCTAAGCCCACCTCACACACAGAAAAAATCATCACACCAGAGCAGTAATGACTCTTGTACTGGGTTTCTGATTCCTGTAGCCTTTGTGCCTTGAGTTGATATACTTGTCCAGTCTTTCTTATTACTCTTTATAATATCCACAGACTCGACATCAGGTGCTCTCTTTCACTCTTGAGAAGTAAATACCCAGAATGATACATGCCATCCTGAGAAAGAGTTCTGTTTTTCAGATACTTGTGGTGCATCACAGAGAACTGTGGACACAAGGGAAATCCAGTCACTGTGAGCCACTGCAAGCTGGCTTGCTGGCTTGCAGCTAGAAAGAGCAGAGAAACACTGTGGGCATCTCAAGGCCCAGGGATTTCACCTGCCCATGGTTGGTTTCTATGGCCTCTCTGAGGCAGGTGCTGCCTTTGCACAATGGTCAAGGTGGTGGGATTTCCTTGCTGGAAACTATATGGCTGGTAAGCCAGATCTGAGGAAGCTTCATGCAGCACTTGGAAATGAATCCTCCTTCTTCACTTGGACATAGTGATCAGGAAATGGTAGAGTTTACGAATCTTGGGGAAGTAACGAGGGGAGGTCAACAGAACTGCTGGGGCTACCCCAACTTTCACCACAGCAAATGGGGACAGATCTTGTCTGTCTGTGCTAGGAAACTGGATTGCCTGCCCAAACATGCCAGTCAGTCATTGCATCTACAACCAAAGGTAGAGAAACAAAGTATTTCACCCTGCCACGCACTACCCACAACCTCAGCAGTCCTGTTCCCTGACACGTAAAAGCCTCTTCAGGGACACTGGCCCCACACTTTTTGCTTCCATTTAGGATGTTCATAGGAATGCATGATTGTACAACATAAGAGATTTAAGGGGGAAGCCATTGAATAGAAGAAATCCATGGCCCCAAAAGGTGCAGGTTTAAATCCAGCTTTGTCTTAATGCTAGAATACACTGCCCTGGGTATATCTCAGCACATCTGAGTTTATCAGCACACAGATATATAACCGCATACACTGTGGGCATAAACGTCCATAGCTGTGTATAAACTCCCTCATAGGAAAATATTCCTATTTCACAGCCCATAATGCACATGAAGTCCAAGTGCCATAATTTTCCAAGGGCATATAGCAGAAAGGTGATAAAGCTGGTTTTAGGGCTGGATGTGTTGATTATCAGCTGCTAGGGAAGCCACATGAGAGTGAAAAGGACTTGAAAAGTATCACAAAGAAGAAAGCGAGGAGGAACAAGATTGGTGCCCTTATAAGACAGTCTCAGTACTTGCAAGAAGACACTTCAGAAGCAGAAGTTCTCAGTGAGAAGGCAGATAACAAGTGGGAAAAAAAAAAAAAAAGGTCATTTCATCAAGCCCTATCTGATGATTAAGCTAGAAAAAGTCATGGTGGGAAGAGCACTGCCTTTTAAAAGAGACAGAAGCTGCTGTAGGACAGGTATATGGCTGAATTAACCATAGAGTGCACAGAGAAGGCAAAAATTAGGGAGCTCCCTGGCAGGTTACTGCACATAAAAGTAACCAAGCATTGTTTGCCATCGCCTCCTAGGAGTGCTGGGGCAGGTAATCTGCTAAAGAAACATGCATAACACCCAGAGAAATACACACGAGACACAGCTTTTCATCAGCTTCCCTAAGGCATTTCAGTTTACCTCCTGATGATGGAGATTCTCCTGTAACTCCCTTTAGTGACCACCCTCCCCTCCACCCTCCAGTTATTAAAACCTCGTTGCCACACCAGCTGTAGTTACAACACAAAGGCAGCAGCTGATACAACCCTCTTTTACTAGTTAGAATACATTAAGAGGAGAACCAAGGGAAGCCAGAATTTACCCTGTACCACCCATCAGCAGCTAACTGGCCAGCCAAACACCCAAAACATCCTGACCATCGGCAGATCAACTTGGAAGAAAAAGAAATCACACTTACCTGAGTGACTCAGACACAGCACAAAAACCACTAGGCAAAGCATGGGCACTGCTGTAGCTTTTCCTTTAAATTTGATCCTTTGTCTTCATAAGCAAATTGGTCTCATCCTAGAAAGGGACTGAAACAATCTAGTTAAAAATCAAGGCAGACAATTGAGTCTGCAAGGCAAGACAGCACATTTCAAGCCTTATCTTGCCTCATTATGATGCTCTGTAAATCACACTTCATTGATTTTCCATCAGCTGTCACATCCCGTAAGCCTAAAATAGGGTTCTGGGTCCTAAACTCTGACTGATTTGTTTGTAGTGGTATTTGGGTGGCTATAGCCACTTCAGGTCTGCGAGTAGAAGTGATACAAGGTTTTAAAGGAGGAGGAACATCTTTTATTATGCTGACACATCTGGGCTAAAACCAAGGCTGCAGATCAGACCCGAAGACAGATCATATGCCTGAAAGATTGTCTGTTTGCTCCAGCTGTATCAGTTGGTCTAACAAAAAAGGCAGCCTCCCTGCAGATCTAACTTAGCTTATTCATTTCTCATACTACACTTGCTGGTTTGCAGGTATAAAATGGAATTTTGAAGGGAAAAAATAGGAAGATATAGGTGGGAAAATGGGGCATATTTCTGAATTTATGTCTCATCACTCATGTACAAAACATCACAGACAACAGCAGAGAAATTATTTCACAGTACTATTTACTGGCACAGCTTTAACAGGGTATGTTGCTCCAGGGCTTTGTGTTTAGCAACGAGAGTGATGAGGCCTTTGATTATTTAGCTAGTTCCACTTGTAGGTGTCACTCCTCTGCAGCAACACCTCAGGCAGGGCTTCCATTCAGAAGCCACCAGAAACTGCTGATATTAAAAAGGCTGTGGGTTTCTCTTTTCCTATTCTCCTGCCACTTCTTTGCCAAGGGATCTCAGGATCTTCTTGGTTTTCTTCCTAAGTGAAAGTCACTTTGCCATCTCTCTCCAAAGAAGTGCTTTTTCCTTGAACTTGAAAAGTTCAAGACAAAGTGGTGCAAAATCCTTTTAGGTTGCACTCAGATCTGAAACTCCTCTGACTTTGATTTTTTCTTCCTGGCTATTTGATTGCTGACTTTCATATGGGAAATTAGGGGGTTTTCCAGCCACATCCTAACCTGTGCCTTGCAGTGGCCTAGATTCTGCTACAGTCAGAAGCTATGTGATTCAGATTTGCCTTATCTAACATCCTCACAGAGGATTATTAACTGAGAGTTGTAAGCTTATCAGATTATTCCACTTCCTGTAATGAAAGATGTTATTTCAGTGTGGTTCAAAGTACATTGTTGATACAACTAACCTTCTTGAAGTGTTCTACCACCTTATTTGTGCTGCTGTGGACTTGTAGTTTCCTTCATCCAGATATCCAGCCTACCTGGTCTCTGGCAGGCCATGGGCAGCAGCTCAGTATGCCTTTTCCTTAACTGTACTACATATGTGAAGTCTGCAAAGCCCTTGTTTGTTCCTCAGCTCTACTGGCAGGGCTGGAGGAACAGCAGGTTTCCTCTGCACCTTTCCTCCTAGCAGCTGCAGAAAGCAACTCAAAACTAATAGTGTTATCAAGAGACTGTTTTGAATGAAGGGCATTGTTTTTTCCAGCTGCTGTCAATACCTGATGGCTCAGTTTACCTGTTAGATGTAGACCAGACAGAAGCACACGACTCATCAGGGTGCACAGTAAGGGTCCTTTACTTATGTTGGCATCAAACAGCAAATGTTTGGCTGGAGTGGTATGAACAGACAGTGCCAAAAACTGCTATAAAATTGAGGTCTTGCTTCTTTGCTCTGGAGAGATACTAACTTGATTCTGCTTGACCTTGGCTGCATTGTTTTGCTATTAACTTCTCTGCTTCTGTCTTTCTTCCCTTTTGTACAGGGAGGTAAGGGGGGGAAGGGGGAGAAGCTAGTAGCTTCCCCTGGTCTTTGATGAGGGTTCTTGTGCTGTTCTTGTGAGCCCACATGGTTAATATTAGGAGCAACCAAAATCTTGAGGTTATAATGGAGAGTGCCAAGATATGTTACTCAAAGTTGTTATACAGCCAAGGATGATGTGGCAGTTTGGGCTGGGTGCCTCCTGCTGCTACCACACAAGATACACTTCTGGTGCCCCAGGTGACCAGCCCAGTGGGTGGACACAGGAAGCTGCACATTTCATACCCATAATGTCCTGCTCCCTGTAAATCTATCAGCAAGGTCTCACACTTCCTCTTTCTTCCCTCACCACTCCCGTGGGAGATGCTCCCTATCTGGTAATGGAGGGGGAGTCATCTCGCAGCCTCTTAGGCCTGGTTAGACCTAATGCCAGGAGGAGAAGGGGAAAGGCCAATCTCAGATCTGGCCAGCTGAGATTAGCCAAACAGTGCAGGGGAAGGAAGAAAGAGCCCTGGGGGTTTTGAGTGGGAGAAGGGGAGTACTGGTAGGCTTCTGGGTATGCTTTGGGATCTCTTTTGTCACTGTGCTTATAGTTTTCTGTAAAACACTCACTGCTTTTCCATTTAAACTTTCCATCACTTCTGCAATCCGTTTGTCTGAGTCTCATGTTTTTCCTGCCCCCGGTGGGAGGCAAGGGAGGATCTCCCTCAACCTGGGACAGATGAAAAATGCATTTCCAGGTGGCAGTACTGGCTAATGACCAGAGGGTGGGGAACCTGGTCTGAGGAAAGAAGGAAAGTGTGGAGGAAGGACGTGGATGGGAGAGGCCCTGTTTTCAGAACCAAGAGCTGGAGAAGGGTTAGTAGCATCGCAAAACTGCAGGAGGAGAAAAACGTGGCTGCAGTGGTAAGCCTGTTGCAGCAGCTATGAGACAGGATGCTCCTTCAAGGTGGATGCACTTTCTTCCTCCCCAACCTGCTTCAGCCTCCCTGGGACTGCTATGCCAGGAGCCAAATGAGACATGTCTGGAATGCCAGTATTTGACATTGAGCCAGGTTCCCCACATCACAGAATCACAGAACTGTCAGGGTTGGAATGGATCTCAAAGATCAGCCAGTGCCAAGCCCCCTGCCATGGGCAGGGACACCTCACACTAGAGCAGGTTGCTCAGAGCCACATTCAGCCTAGCCTTAAAAACTTCCAGGTGTGGGGTTTCTATCACCTCCCTGGGTAACATGTTCCAGGTTTCACCAATCTCAAGGTGAAGGAAGAACTAAGTCACCTTTGTGCCATCTTGCATCTCAGAAGGAATCAGCTGGCAGACACTATCCCCAAAAGGGTGAGGGGCAGTTTCTGAAGCAAAATTGGGGTGGCAAAGGTTGGCCCTCTTCAGCCTCATCTTTGCCCTGGTGTTTTCCTACTCATCCTCTCTTCTTTTGGTCCTCACTATCAGCAGACACCTCCCCTCATCAGCAGCTTCCTATGTGAGCCATCCACATATTCATACAACCTGAAGCCTTTCCATTCTCCTCCAGCTCTCTGACCCTCTCACAGACCTTCCTCCTGTCGTCTTGGCTTGTTTACAGGCCCTACCAAACACAACCCTCCATCAGTATCTCCCTGTGGTTGCCTTCCATGCCTTCCTCCTTCTCCATACACCATATTCCCACGGAGAGCTGCACCGCATTCCACAGTCATTCATATCCTCCGCGGTGCCGCAGGAAATTCACCACTTTCCCCCTTTTTTTTTCCCCTTCTATCACGCCGAAAAAAACGTCCTTCCGCTTTATCCTCGTCTTTTTCCTTCCCAGTCTGCGTTTGAGGACGTTTTCCTCCCTCTCTCCTCTCCTGTGCTGCTCCAGCACCCCTCCCTGGCAGGAGCCTGGCAGTGCAGGCAGCGCCGCTCCGAGTGCAGGCAGCACTTTGGCTGGAGTTCACGCTCCGAACACCGAAGGTTTGTGGGTACTGTTACTCCACCGGACTTGTCTGGGCTACGATGCAGATGATATGCTGTATGAGCTTTATTTGGGCACCCGGCATAACGTGTGCAGTTTTGAAAATTCATTCTGTGAATGATCCATTCGTAGGTGGAACTCTGCATGCTGTTCATTTGGGCTAGATGCTCTACAAATATATAATAATTTTGCTCTTAGGCATGAATCTGTTTGTGGCAGCAATTATAGCTTGCTTCAAGAGATTTTACCTGTTTTGCATAGCAGTCAAGGGAAGAAAGGTCTTTGTGTCATCTAGGGAACAAGCAAGGACTTCGCATAGCAAGTTGGAAAAGGGCTGGTGGCAACACTTGTCAGAGGCTTCCAGAACTGAATTCACTTTCAAGCTATGTTCAGACAGTTATTTCAGCAGTGACTAGGCTCTGCAAGTGCAGTGACAAGGTTTTGCAGAACAAGAACCATTCCAAACCTACACTTCCTTGGTGCCTTCCTGCTGTGATAAACTCCTGCCTGTCTTCTGACCCATTTCCACCACATTTATGTGAGTGCAGACTTAAGGCAGCTTTGAGTCCCTGTGTCCTCTGACAGTGTACAGTCTATGCAACTGCTCACTGGCCATTTTTCTGTATAAACCTTCCTCTGCTCCGTTGAGACTGGAGACACATAGAGTGGTGGACCTTTTGGAGGTGCACGGGCTCTTCATAGAATCATAGAATTGTTAGGATTGGAAGGGATCTCAAGAATCATCTAGTTCCAACCCCCCTGCCATGGGCAGGGACACCTCACACTACAGCAGGTTGCTCAGAGCCACATCCAGCCTGGCCTTAAAAACCTCCAGTGTCTCACCACCCTTGTGGGGAAGAACTTCCTAATATTCGATCTGAATCTACCCTTTTCTATGTTTGTTCCACTCTCCCTAGTCCTATCATTAACTGACACCCTAAACAGTGCCTCACCAGCTTTCTTATAGGCCCCCTGGAGATACTGGAAGGCCACAATAAGGTCTTCTCAGAGCCTTCTCTCTTCCAGACTGAACAGCCCCAACTCTCTCAGTGTTACCTCACAGGAGAGGAGCTCCAGCCACCAAGCCCAGAGAGCATAACAGATTAAGTCTGTATAGGTCAGATAATCAGCAAAATCAAAAGTGAAAAAAGACTTCAGGAACATTTGTCTACAGGTAATGGGAATGACCATTTGATTTGGAATGCCATTTATCATTACAGCTGAATTTTAACTTTCTGTGATCTCACAGACTGTCTGTCATGAGTTGAGTCGAATCTGCTATTGATTGATACTCAGTACCATGCTGCTGTCATGCCAGGTCCAAAATGAAAGTGATGGGTGGAGCAAAGTATCATAAGGCTTGAGGTTCTGATTGTAACATGAGAGGCTTCCTGTTCTGGTTGCTGCTTTTGGTTCCTTGATTTGGGGTGCTGGCCTTTTCTGCTGGGCTGACTATGGGTCACTAGGTGGGTAGGTTGCTGGCTTCTGCTGCTGCTTCTTCATTTTGCTGTGGTTTTCTGCAAACAGACTAAGGTAAATATGCATCTTATCATCTCACTAAACTCTATCTCAGCAGGGAGTTTTCTTTTTGTGTTACATTCCCTCATCTGTGTAAGGGGAGGCTTGTGAGAGTGTCCCCTTCCCATTGCAAGTGAACTGCAGCTCAAGCTATGTATGGCTTCATGATTTTGTCACTAAGGAGCAATGCTGGTTAGACTTCTCTGAGACAATGGTGCTGCCCACTATCCCCTCTTCTGCACAAAGCTGTTGAGAAAAACCTATTGTGGACTTTCCAAAGATATGATAACAAGTTCAGCTCCATGGTACTTAAGAAGATTTTGCCCAGAATGTTCGACTTAAGCTTTCAGCATCTCAGCACAGGCAGGACTGTTACTGTGATTTCTGAGGGAGGAACACTGTGCTCAGAAAGTTTTCAGCTCCCCTGAGAAATGCTGAGCTAACTTTTATACTTCAATATTTTCTTCTATAGGAGTCAAGAAAATATGAGAATAGAAGTAAACATTCAGCTTGAAAGCACAGAGAGCGAGACCCACTGAAATAACAAGGCCAAACTCATCCAATAAGCAGAAGCAGTTTTCAGCTGAGACATATATTTCATTTCAGTGCTGGTTCCAGGAGTGTTCAACCTTTTCTGTCTCTGAGGTACATTGTATAGTATGAACAAGTAAGAAGTTACTGGCCCATAATGAAAGGTTACTGTCCCACATTCCAAATACCCCAACACTCAATTGTTGATAACCTCTGTTACCAAGCATGCCAGTGTCTCATTAGATCAGAAAAAGCAGTTGTGGTAAGGAACACAGATGCTTAAATTCTGAAAACATTAATAGAAAAGATCAAATGGTAAGAGATAAGAGTGATGCTGTAGAGAAACAAGGTAAGGCAAAAAAGAAAATGAGAAGATGATATAACATTCAACACTAGAAAATATTTCCAGTGGGGAGAAAGGTCTTACAGTCACATCTCATCACGGAGAAGGTGACTTCAGCAGACAGAATGATTACGAGGTTTTGTGGTGATTGCACTGTGGGGGAAATAAAAGCAAGGCCAATGTCATTTACTGCATGTGTAAGCTTATGATTTCTTCTGTGACTGAAAGAGGTGTTGAAGGCTGGGTGTTAATTTGGTTTAGAAATCCAGTCTGTCAGGCAGTATTGGGAACAACACAAGAAAGCACTATTTGCAGGTATTAGTTTAATTTAATTATATCTTGCCACTGAAGTTATATACGTGTCAATTACATGAGATCTATGAAACTGGTATATCATGAAGCAAAAAATGTAAGTCATAACAACCTTAGCAGACAAGCCAAAAGGTTAACGTCAACACTGATGGAAGAATGATAGAGTGATACTGCTAGATTAATCATGAAGTCATCATAAACTCGCTTGAACAGTTGAGTGTAAAATATATTACATATATATCTATATATCTATATATATATATATATATATATATATATATAAAATTAGTTACATGAAAAGTTACCACTAGTAAACCTGATTTTGTCAGCTGATGGCAGTAGCAAGGAAAGATAACTCCACTGATACTAAAACTGCAGTTTGTGTTTGTATACTTTAAACAGGCTGCAGACTACTTCCAAATAATTAGAGTTCCTTGAACGGAAATAGCCACATGCACGTTCACTTTGGGGCATAGACACATTTCTTACTATCCAGACATGAAGAACGCCATGTTGTAGTATCTGTAGTGCAGAACCTGCCCAGTGCCCCACCATGCTGGACACATAAATAAACTCTAAGCAACATCAGTCCCTTGCCAGTCAAAGAAATTAAAACCAATAAGATTTACCTGTTTGGACACAGATAGAGACTAACATACATACAGACTACAGAAACTAAGATTATTGACAAATAAATTCTTTTTTCAGTCCTTGGACATAACACCACATACATTCATTCATCTTGTGGTGACTCCTGGAGTCCCTCAGATAAATGGCCACCATAAAATCACTTATCACATCAGCTCAGGATACCTACGAGACAAGCTTGCAAGGGTAGATATTTGCTTAATATATTAAAAGCTTGGAGATATTAGCTTTAAAAAATATAAACTGTTTATTAGTAAAATCAGCCTCTGTGGCCTGAGTTTACGTGACATGTAAACTCATGAGAACAGAAGATTCCACCTTTGTGTCTCACAGTCACAGAGGGAACAACTCCCTCTGCATTTTTATTTTACTTGCATGCAGGAGCCATTCAGCTCCAACATCAGGGAGCTGAAGAATCAAAAGTCTGGTCTCATCAATATTAGGAACAAAAACAAACACAGACAAACACAAAACAAAACAGAACAACAAAACCAAACCAACCGGGGGGATGGGGGGTGGGGGAGGGGGGAAGGGGAGGAGGGAGAGCAAGAACTCTGTACTAAGCAACGAGAATGGATAACCTGGCACTTCCTTCTCTGCAGAGCCAGCTGCTGTGCAGCCTTAAACCTGAAAGTGGAAGTCTTGGGATTTCCTAAACTCAGGATAAGATCCCACCTCCAGTAGCACCCCCTGAAAATTCCTTCCTTTCTGAGACACAGGTTCAGACCTGAAGCCCAAAAAAGTTCACTTCATATGATTGAGGGCACTCCACAAAAGATATAATATGGGGATATGTGACTGATACCTGCAACAGAAGACAGAGGATATGAGCAAGAATTACATGCTCAGGGAAGAATCTAAGGAATAATGAGAGTCATTGAAATTATCTCAGCTCAAGGCAAATAGGTGGTAACCTTTGTTTTAGGTATATAGCTGAATCAGTCATCAGATTTCATAAACAGCTTTCTCTGAAATAATTTGTTAAGAGTAATGTTTTCCTGAGCTAGCCAGATCAGCTTGGGAGGGGAGTCTCTATGTGACTTAACCCAATATAAAACACAAAAACTTAACAACTCAGAAAAACCAGCTTGGAAGAGAGAAACTGGCTTGAGCTGGGTTTAACCCTCATATTCCTTCCTGGCAACTGGAGACACACAGTGTCGTGACAGTGAGCATTGACAGACCAGTAATGTGAATCTGTACAGTACATTTCTACTGTGATTCTCCTGCATACATCAGTTGTTCTACCATGCTTGTGCTATGATTTCAGTATGTTGCTGTAGCACTCTGGTAAATCAAAGTTTGGGTGCATTTATGAGAACTTAGAGAGTATAGGACTCTGTTTAGAGGCTGGTAAATGAGCCCAAAATGAAGGAAGAAACCATTACTGAAGGCAAGATCTCCTCCTTCTTTGCCATTACCTGTCCCGGGTCAATGAATTGAAGATTTCCCAGTAGGAAATCAGATGTCTTTCACAGACTCTGTTACTGAAGAAATGGTTCTATTTATTATTGATGACCAGTATAGCCACAGACCTTTAACTTTTAACAGTCACATCTAATGAAACCTGGATGGAAGAAAAAAAAACCCAGATGACTAGCCACAGAGTATTCTCCATGGTTGTGCCTAACTAAAAGTCCTTTGGTAAACCACTAGCTAAAAGACCTTTTGATAGGCCTCTAGGACAAATTAACATGCAGAGGACAATCACTTTTCCAGAGGCTCCAGAAATATGTGAGCCCAGGTCTTACAATCTGTTTTCCTGTACAGTGGAAGAAGGCAGCTACACAAGGATCACTAAATGATTTCTCAGAACAGACAATAAAGTCTTGGTACTCAGTGCTAAACAAACTAATTGTGGCAGGACCGTGGAGAGATTCAATTACTGCAATGATTTAATTATGACAATGTAATGTACCTAGTCTCAAGAGAGGTTCTTGCATGTTCCCATCTTAATAACTGATGCAAATGTTTCCTTTGAGTTAAGAATATTTAAGATTACTTTCCTTTAGGAACTGTTTCAATATATTCATACTATATTAAATGACCATTCTGCAACACATTTTTTAGCACAATTTTAAACTACTCCTGTCTGTACAACACTATGAGGCCTTCAGCCTAGTTTGCACAATGAAATGCTGCTGTTCCCCATCAAGATCTCTGTAAGAAGATAAAGTTTCTGTTGAAAGCATTGAACAAGCATAAAGAGAAATCTGTAACAGCAGTTACTGTTGTCATCATCATCTTTTTGAATTACGTATCCTTGTTTGCCATTATCATGGCTGAAGTGTAGCAAATGACCTGCTGTGCTTAAAACAGCAAGAGTTACAGACGCAAACTTGCAGTCATGACAGACTGTAGGCATCAGTATGCTTTGGCAGATTGTGTTTTGACTGTTAAAATTAAATAAGAACTCCAAACATCCCTTTCCACCCTGCCAAGCCCACATGACAAAGGTGTAAGGTGACAGGAAACAGGTAAGCATATAGACTAAAACCTAGAACAGATCTCAGAAAAGAAACAAAACAAGAGGGCAAATAAAAATAACTGCCTTCTTCCAGAGAAATATGTAATAGAAGCCTTTTGAAATGGACTTAGAGATAGTTGTGGGTTCAGTTTTACCCAAGCAACTACTTCACTTTCCTTCTTCCTAGATTCAAAATGGAATTTGCCTTTCAGTTCCTTCAATTGCAAGAGAACTTCTTCAAATTTCACATGGAACACCTTCAGCCCTATGTCAGGCTGAAGAAATATGAAATATCATCAAGAGATTCCAAGAGATTTCTTGGAAATACCAGTTTCACTAATTTGCTGTCACAGCTGTTAAGACCATGCTAGTAACAACATAGACAAGATGGCAGTTGGAAGCAGTGCAGCAAAAATGGTAGTGACAAGAGACTCCCTTAGTATGGAAGGCAGTAATCCAAGTATTCAGCTATTCTCATTTTTTACCCCCATAAAACATACATACCTCTGGGTTTGTAATATCCCAGTTAGCCAGGGAGTCTAACACTTTACAAATGTGTAAACAGGAAAAAAGTAGACACTACACACGGGTCAATACCCTTCTATGGCAAAAGTGAAATTGGAGCAACAAGAGGATGCAAGCCAACCCTTTCTTTTTAGAAGCAACTCTTAATTTCTGCTTATCAAAGCATCAGCCCTTTTCAAAACAAGTCTGTCTGTCCAGATTTTAAAGATGGAACACTCTCGCTGATTTTGCTAGACTTTGTACATATTAATGCAATGTGAAAATCTAGAATTCCTTTCCTAGCCTAGCCAGTAGCAGATAGATAGCCTTTAACTTCTCTATAGTGCTATCACTTAGAAAGATTGCAATATAGTGCAAGGTAGCACACTGTGCAGGTAAAAGTCAACTGCTGAAAGATAATCGGTCGTTTCCCTGCCAGTCTTTTCTCCCCACTTCAGACTTCTGTGATACTGACAGCACTCACAGGCCTAGGCAGTCGTCCCTCACCTAGCACTAACATCACTGCATCAGGAGTTAGTGAGGGGCTTTTTTAAAAGAAAAATAATAGATTTTAAAAATACAATCCAGCTCATTGTCAGGATAGACTGCAGCTCTTCTTGGAAAAAATTCTTGATAACAGGAAAGGAATCATCAGCAACTGGGCAGCAGCCCCATTTTCAACCTGGTACTACCGAAACTCTCACAAAAATCAATAATCACTCCACCCAATGGAAAGAATATTTACTTGAGTCAGCCACTAAATCAACCTCATTATCATGAAAAGCTTAAAACACTCAAAAACTCTATGCATCAGTCATCTATGCCTTAAAAATCTACTTTGCTGACTTACTTTTGATGGGTTGCTTTTCTGGAGGGTTACGAAGCTAGAACACCTGTAGGAATACGTGTCCCTGTAGCACATGAGCCAGTGCATCACATCGGGGAGAGATGGGAGTCTTTGACCAGTGCAGAAGGAAACAGCAGTGTACTAAGTTACTCTTTTATCTTCAAAAGCAGCTGACATAAGGCAACAGCTTACTGCAGCTGGAGAAGAGGCCTTATTTCTCTCCATCCCCAGGTCCTGTATCTGCCCTTCTCTCTATCATATCCCATCCTGCCTTCTACCTCTCCACGATAAGCCAAACCTACTGCTTTAGTGAGCTGACTTGTCCCACAAGAGGGTTGAACCAGCAATAGAACCAGCACAAATAACAGGGGTGGTAATGGAAGTACACAGCCAAAAGGAACAGGGAGCAAAGGGATGGCAGAAGCACCACAGACATTCGAGTATGGTATTGCTGCAACCCCTCATGCCTCAGAAAGCCACATTAAACTGAAGAGTAAGAAAAGAGGGTATTTTGAAGAGAAGACAGCAACAATCTGCTATCTGGCCGTACATGCCAACAGCATAGTAACAGCTGTTGAAACATTTTTTGCTTGTCATGTTTTGAATTTGAGCACTTTCAAGCTTATTTTAAGTATAAAGCACAACAGCAACAAGACTGTGAGAAAATGCCACAATTGTGAGAATATGCCAGAATCTAAACTTTACAACTACTTTACAACACAAGATAAAAAATGTCAAGATAGTTTTGGCAAAGTCTGGGAAAAAATGAATGAGCAGTTACAAATTTAACACACCATTTGCTTTTTATTTTTAATCAGTTATAATAAATGTACACAGGAGCATCAGCATTTTTGTTCCTCTTGAGTATATGAAATGACAGGGAAAGCAGATACACGGCATGAATGAGGTCAGAAGTATCAAGACTGGTTCAAAACATTTCAAACTGTCATGCTAGCAGGATATTAAGGGAAGTTTTTAAAGCCATCATGGACAGGTCTTGGTTAACATCAGAGCTAGAATCTACACTACAAACAAGTTTGATATGGACTAAGAAAAGTAATTTTCCTTGTGCGATATACCCAGGAATTTCAGCAATGAAGGCTACATTAGGGTTAGCTTGATGCAGTTTTCTGTTTTTCACTGAGTTCATTGACCAGATGAGTTATGAGACAGTAAGTGCAAACTGCTGCACTACTTTCTCATGCTATATTCGTTTTTAGGAAGAATCTTAATAAGGCTGAAGAAGAGGCAGCAGCTTTTGAGATATTAAAAACCAGTCTAGCACCAAGCAACTCCCAAAGTCTAATTCCATAAATGCCCTTAACTGGGTTGGATAAGTAAAAAAAAACTTCTTTGTTCATTGAAGCTACACATGGTAGCGATGCGAGTTAACAACAGTTTCAAAGATGAGAGCAACATTCTACCCTTTGCAGTGTTAATGAGAGACTCCCATTCAAGCATATTGTCAGTCGTGTATTATCAGGGTACTTTTGAAATACAGTCACCCTAACCAGTACCCTGCCAACAGTCAAGTAACAGCAGCACTGCACTTTGGGAGAATTTTCAGGCACCCCAATGACCTAGACCCCTTTCTTCTACAGCTCTTTTCAGTTATGCTAATGAATTCTCCTCATCTTCCTCATAACAGACACATGGTGAAAGGTTACTCCCAAAGAAGAGGTTTGTTTACATACCTCACCAAAGGAATAGAGGAATTAGAATTTTGCAGTGCTTTGAAGGCACAGCCAACTGAGGTTGGAAATTTTCCCAGACTGAAATGTGGATCTTATCTTTCTCTTTCTGAAGCAGTTGCAGGTGTTCTTAGCTGGCCTAATTCTGCCCCTTATCAAATCAGTGAAAACTACTTCCAGCAGATCACCAGAGCCAACATTAAATGCCTTGACAAAGCTTTGCACTGTGTGCAATGATGTCATATTGCTGCTGGCCAGATTCAGTTCCCCATCACACGTAAGCATAAGACAACCATTGTGAAAAGCCAACCAAACAAATGGACACACACATAAAAAAAAAAAAAAGCAAGCAAACAAAAAAAAAACCTACCCAAAAAACAACCAAAACCACTGATCCCCCCCAGCCCTCAACGATGACCAAAACAAACAACGAAACTAATTTTAAAAAAATTGATTTTTACACGCGTTCAACTTTGCATTGCCTCCTTCTGTAAAGCAATGCAGATTTTGTAAACTAAGAGCATGTTCTAATTCTGATATGCTTCTATTTTCAATCTATTAGAACTGCATCAAACTGAAATGACACATGAAGGAAAAATGTGATGTGATTTGTACGACTGCTTATGTGCTGCTTTAGGACTCTGGCAAGTGTTACACAGAACGAGAGAGCGTTTAGTTTTTAAAATAAATTTGTTGGCCTAGAAAAGTGAACAGTTCATGACTCCTAGGCAGGTACCTCTACAACTTCAAAATAGTCATTGGGAAGAATCACATAGCCGTTCCCTGCCAAGGTGTCTTTTTCTTTCTGAAACTGAACAATCTCTCTCAGTTTTTCAATCTGCCTTTCCTGGCGCCGACATCGCTGTTGTGCTGTCTTGAGCTTTTTCCGCAGTTTTTCAACCTGTTCCTCCAGCTGCTGAATTCTTTTTCGCTGATGAACTGTATCCTCTACGGTATAGTTGTGATCACAAAAAACAGCAAGATTGCTAGGGGTCTGGAGGGGAGGCATCAATAATCCAATACTCGGATCTACAAATCTGGCATCTATTTGAGGCAAATGAAAAGGAGGAGTTGATGGAGATGGTGGTAGTACTGGAGCTGCTGTTGCTGCTGGTGGTGGTGGCGGTGGTGGAGGAGGAGGAGGTGGTAGTGGATCTTCTGGCTGTTCTGCAAGTTCTTCAGGCTGGAAATAACAAGAAAAAAGTACATTCAAAATTCTTAACATTATTTTCAACACAACTTCCTTATCACAGCCCCAGAATAATATAAATTACCAGGATTGAAACTAATACATTTCAAAGCCTATGTTTTCAAAATTGACAGAGTTCTGGGCCTGTTTGGTCTGGCTTCTGAAGATATTTTAAAGCAGCTTTATTTGCAGGACTCTTTGAAACTCAAGTCTCTGATGTCTCAAATAAATCAAAACCTGAAGAACATAGCAATTACTCTCACTTGAAGACTTAGGTCAAAGATTACAATTAGCTAGGTCAAAGTCTACAATTAGCTAAGAAGCAAGAATGCAGGTTTCAGTTCCATAAAACTGAGTTCAGTTGATTTAATAAATCATCAACTACCATTTTCATTTGTCCTTCCTTCTTTCTGCTGTATCCCAGCATTACACTGAACACAGCAGATAACTTAATCGAAACCACAGCAGAAGCAGATAACCTCCTGCAGAGGTAGAATAATGGTCACCTACTAAGGGGGGCTGATAAACTGGCAGAGCAGAGAGGTGGTGTCACGGGTTGAGTTGATATTCATCAACATGCCACCACCACCACGCCAGCTTCAAAATGGAAGTATTATGTGGCTTGAAGTTCAGACTGCAACACCAGAGGCTTCCTGTTTCCAGTCACTGCTTTCAGTTTTCTGGGCTTGGGGGTGGGGACTTTTTCCACGGGGTTGGGCTGTGGGTCAGTGGGGTGGGGTAGGTCACTGGCTTCTGCTGATGCTTCTGCATTTTGCTGAGCTTTTTTTCCCCACAAAGTAGGCTAAGGTAATTGTGCACTGTATTACCTCATTTATAGTAAATACTTTTATCTCAGCTCTTTATCTCAACCTAGAGGGTTTTTTTGTGCGCGTTATTTTCCCTCATTTCGGGGGAGGGGAACAGAATGTGTTAAACCAGCACGGGCAGACACCACAAAGCATGCATCTCAACAGCTGGAAGGCACTGTATCACTTTTGTGCGCTGCAGCATAACCGTTTGGTTTTGAGAGACATGATGAGCTAAAAAACAGATCTCCAACAGCCAAGCCCTGTTATTTGCTCTGTGCAAAGATGACAGATGACAGACAGCTACTTGTTCTCCCATCATCAGTACAGAAATCTCTTCTATCCTTTATTACAAGTCAGAGCAACGCAACACAATTTATGACCCACACTTGTGTTGGTGTGTGGAAAGATTGAAAAACAAGGCTGTACAGTTGGCATTCAGGATGGAGAGCGAAGGAGCGGGATTCTCTCTTTTGGCAGCAGCAGAGTATTGATTGGCTCAACTCCACACAAAACTGCAGCCTTTATCATACTGCTCTCAATAGGTTCGCTCATACAGTTCAGGACAAGACAGATTCCTCATCACTTGAGAGTACATCTCGGCAAAGAATCAGGTTCTTTCTGTCCCAAAGATATGCAGTATAATTCAGAAATGCTTTAGAGCACATAACAATACCAAAAAAACCCAAGCAAACAAACAAAAACCCCACTGTAGCTCTATTAAAACAAAACAAACTTGCATATTCCCTGTCTGAAAGAACACCTAACACATTCTCAATGAAAGAGGTACTGAACTAATTTTCTAACTACCTTTCTGTTTCCAATATTATTACTAGACATAAAAGTATAAGAATAGGGACAACATGGACTGTAAGAGCAGCTGACAACCCTCATTATCTAAATATCAAGCTAATCAGATCTGAAGGTTATGTCATTAACTTCCTTGACTTTACACACAAACCAGCTTATACTTGGTACTGCAGCATCTTGTACAAACTACAACACTTGGCGGACAGCTGCTGACAAAGCAGTTTTGTCATTGGAGTTGACACAAAGTCAAGTATCACTGATCACTTTACAAAACTAATCAACTACCTCTTTTTTTAACTCAGTTATGAGAAATTGCTCCTAATAGTGTGGCTATCTAATTCAGACATTGTTGTAATATGGTTTTGGTGTTCAATCACCTTGAAGGCACTACAAGCACAGCTTCCAGGCCAAGATGTTAGCAGACAAAGATGTGTATTACGTTATACAGCAAGGTTATACACTCTCTTAGAAAGCACATGTCACATCTTAATTGGTTGTTTTCCACTGGTGTGCATGTAGTTAAGGTATACAACAGATTAAAATAACAAAACAATATTCTAGCACATCCAACCAAATTCTGCCAAGTTTCTCCCTTCAGTTGCAAGATGTTTACATTCTTTTCTAAGTCAAAGACCAAACATACCCTTCTCTAATTCAAGCAAAGGCAAATCTTCCCCTACAAGACATGACTATTCTATAGAGTTCAACTCTTATCAGTTATCACTTTCAAACTTTTCTACTAAAACAAAAATACACAGCAAAGAGGTAACAGGCAAAGAAAAACTCACCCTTGATAGAAGCCCAAGCAAAAATCAGATTGTTGCAGGACTGTTGAATTCACAGATACTTCTATTTGCAGCTTATCAAACACATGCTACCTCTATAACTATGTTACTATTGTCGTATCACAGAAAACTCATAACATATCATGAAAAACAGACATGTGTCAGTGATATCAACAACTTCTCACAGCAAAGAAATCATTCTCCAAACGCATGAGTAAATGAAAGTATTTCAAATTACATAAAGCAAAAGATAAGAAGTGGTATTTAAAGTGTGGATTCAATACAACCACTTCTGTTCCTCGTCACTACATTATTTCCTGAAGATATATGGCAGTTTATTTAAAATAGGGATGGAACTAAATCCTTCTCTGTAATTAAAAAGGCACTCTTCTGTGTTTTTGTAGATCCAGGCACTATAGCAAAATGGGAAATGCAGCTCATCACTGGTCTTGCTGCACCAATCACACTTATTCAGCTTTCAGATTTAAAAAGATTTTGCAACTATGTGACCAAAAAAAAGTGTGTGGTGCAGACACTTTATAGGCTCTTCTTTGTTATTAGACACTTTTCAAATACATTCCCTTTTTATTTCTGCATCAAATCCAATACTGCCTATAAAAAGGAAAATCAAACAAGCAGAAATCCCTGTTTACCTCTATGCCTTTCATCCCATTACAGTCTTTCATATCCTAGACCTATCAAACCTATTGTCACTTTTGCCACTTCCTCTACAGCAGAGTACCAAGAGAACTAATATTTTGTGTCCTTTATTTAAGAATCAACCTTTTCCATTCTCATCTTGCAGTTCCTACATCAAAAAGCTCACAGCACACTGCTTGAGCAGCATAGTAAAGGGAACAATACATTTCAATGCAGAATAACATCAGAAGTTCAGAGAAAGAAGTCAAGGACCAGTCTCACTCACGAACACAAGGCAACCGCTACGGGAAAACAGAAATGGTTGATCTGAGCACAGACAGAGAGCAGGTGCAGCTACTGTTCTGCACCTCACTTTAACTCTGTGAAGCCAGAGGACAGAACCCTTTAGAACTAAGAAATAAGGTCCATCATCTCTTCAACATTAGCAGTCAGCATTTCAGAGTACAGTACAATTTCCAAGTATTATAGCAGACTCTCTAAAACTCCAAAGGCCATAAATACAGCTGAATAACTTAACTACAGGGCAATATTTTCCTATTTTGATGTCATACCATTTAATTCAACGTAAGGCTTTAACCAAAAGTTTCACTGCTCATGCTTGCAAATATGCCCACAAGAGTAGGTCAGTGCTACTGCACAGATGTACAATGCTCTCTATGTGCTCCAGAGTCTCAGATGGCCTGAAACTCTGCTCTTGTCAAAACCAAACAGAATGGCCGTTGTGTTTTGGCTACCAGTCCTCCACGTGCATCCAGCTGCTACCAAGTATCCTTCACAGTCTGCATCCTCTCCCTGATGCCCTTCTAAGCTAAGTAATGCACACACACTGGTATCTTACGCTATAAGCGTTTCAAGTTACCTTTTCACTGGGTTCAGTATAACAAAATATTGTGGGCACAGCATTTTCTTTTAGAAGCTTGTTGTTGCATTCCCTTTTAAAGCAATCAGGAGTGAAGTGTTCTGAACAAATACTGCTGTACTTGGTTGGCTTGAAGTTTTTCCTTTTAACAGCAGCTTCCCATTTCTTGCAAAGATCAGGTCTTGTAAGAGGAAACCTGTAAATAAGAAGTACTTTCATCTTTCTTGGAAAACCTTTTAACACAGGGTTGGGTTACAGCTATGCCACATAGAATTACAGAATAGCTTGAGTTGGAAGGATCCTTAAAGACCATCTAGTTCAAACATCCCTGCCATGCGCTGGGATGCCTCTCACTCGACCAGGTTTCTCAAAGCCTCATTCAGCCTGGTCTTAAAACACTTCAGGCATGAAGCATGCACGAATTCTCTGGACAGGCTGTTCCAGCATCCACCACCCTTACTGTAAAGAACTTCTTCCTAACGCCAAATGTAAATCTACTCTGCTCTTGACCTTTGTCCTATCACCACAGGCCCGTATAAAAAGTCTCTCTCCAGCTTTCTTGTAGCCCCCTTGAGGCACTGGAAGGCCACTGTAAGGTCTTTCCGAAGACCTCCCTCTTCTCCAGGCTGAACAGACCCAACTCTCAGCCTGTCCTCGTAGGAGAGGTGCTCCAGGCCTCTGATCATCTTTGTGGCCCTCCTCCGGATCCTCTCCAAAAGATCCATGTCCTTCTTTTGTTGGGGGCTACAAGCTGAACGCAGTACTCCAAATGGGATCTCACCAGAGCAGAGTATAATCATCCCCCTTGACCTTCTAGCCACGCATATTTGATGCAGCCCAGCTCTCTGACGGGCTCATCTTTGGAGTCAAGACGCCTCCTGCCAACCCAGACATCGCACACGGTGTGGGCTGGGGATCTCCCCACTCTGGAACCGCGGAGGGGTGTTCCCTTGCTCTGGTACAGGCAGCAAAAAGAACACTGTCCCCGGCTTTCCCTGGCGACGCGGAGGCACACCGGCGCCTACCCGCCTCCGCGGCCAACCACTGCGCCCCGCTCCGCGCTGCCGGCCGGCAGGCCCGCACGCGCGAGCGCCTTCGCTCTCCCGCTAGACCTCGACAGCCCCTGACGCCTCCGCCCACTCCGAACGGGCACGCGCACCGCGGCCGCAGCCTCGGCCCCGCCCTCACCGCGGCCCGGCCCGGCTCCGCCCCCCGCGTTCCGCGCTCACTTGTGGAAGGAGATGGGTTTCTCTTTGTCGTATCGGTTCCGGCAGCGGTAGGCTGAACATGACTGCACCATCGTTCCTTCGCCGCCCCACCGGCGGCCCAGCGCCAGGGAAACGAGGTCGCGGGCGCCGTTAATTCACCGCTGGGCGCCCACTCCCCCCTCCCCCCGCCCGTGACCCTCCGAGAGGGAGAGGAACGGGACACGGCCTCTCCCAACTCCAAGATGGCGGTGCCAGCTTCAGCGCAACTCTCGCGGTCGCTCTCCACAACCACCCATTGGCGGATTCGCGCTCGGGGTGGAGCCTCTTTGTGGGCCTTCCAATCAGGCTTCGCCCGTGAGGGCGAGGAGAGCTTTCCGCTCCGCCCCCTTCCCCACGGCGGCGACCTGCACGACCCCCTCCTCCTGGCGCCGAAACATCTGGGCAGCGGCGGCTGAAGCCCTCAAGCATCGCCCCGCCTCTGCCCCGCTACAGCCTGAGGAGGCCTGGCGAGGCCGAGGCGGGGCCGCAAGCCTGTAGGGTCGCAGCAGTCGCTGGACTAAGGGCTGCAGAGCTGTGGTGTTCTGTGGCCGTTGCTGCAGTGTGGGAGCCCTGCTCCGCTCCTACGATGCCCGGGGCCCTGGCCAGGGGTGCGCTCCGTGC
This sequence comes from Melanerpes aurifrons, assembly GCA_011125475.1. Classification (NCBI taxonomy): domain Eukaryota; kingdom Metazoa; phylum Chordata; class Aves; order Piciformes; family Picidae; genus Melanerpes; species Melanerpes aurifrons. The sequence goes on along the minus strand of WWNC01000030.1, from coordinate 7,841,398 downwards.
GCGGCACTCAGGGCTGTGGAGTGACGGGCCTGCGTGCGCAACGTGGTTGTCACTGGCACCAGAAGTTGACTCTGAACCGCGGATGGCTTCCACACTCCTTTCAGTGAAAAAGGGTGCAGGGGGAAGAAAAAGAAAACAACCGAAAAGCTACATTGTCATAACACGGAGTCCTTAAGGACATCAGATCCATTTCACTCGTCAAAGCTGGGGTCACATGTACATTGGCAAATAGTAGATAGCAATCTAAGTAAATCGATCTGTCGTTACAAATAAGGTTATTTCAAGCAGCTTTTGCATTTTTGCATTCTGTATGCTCACCTGTGTGCTCTGTACTAGATCAGCAAATAAAACTGTCCTATATAACTGACCAACAGGTCATTTCAGAAGACTGATGAAGAGACCTATCTTTTATGTCCTCTCTGTCATGTATCACATCGTATCTAGACTTCTTCTGACAGTAACCCCAGAGCCAAGTGATCCTTCCCAACTTTTTCTCTGCCCCCACACAGGACCTTTTTTTCTCCCCAGTGTACCTTCCTTCTCTGCACTTGCTTCATAAAGAAGAGAAGCTGTACTGACCCAAAGGGCCAATGGCATCCTGGCCTCTATCAGGAAAGGTGTGATAAGCAGGAGCAGGGATGCGATCTTACCTCAGAACTGAGCACTGGTAAGGCTGCATTTCAGATGCTGTGTTCAGTTTTGGGCCCCTCACTTCAAGGACATTGAGGTGCTAGAGCGTGTCTAAAGAAGGGCAATGAAGCTGGTGAAGACTTGAGAACAAGTCTTACGAGCAATGGCTGGGAGAACTAGGGTTGTTTAATCTGGAGAAAATGAGGCTCAGGAAAGACCCTCTGACTCTCTACAACTCTCTGAAAGGAGGTAGGGTTGGTCTGTGAAACTAAGTAACAAGTGATAGGAATAGAGCAAATGGCCTCAAGTTGCCACCCAGGGAAGTTGAGATTGGATATTAGGAAGAATTTCTTTACTGAAAAGGTTATCAGGCATTGGAGCAGCTTGCCCAGGACAGTGGTGGAGTCCCCATCCCTGGAGGTATTTAAGAGTCACATAGATGTAGTGCTTAGGGATTATGGTTTAGCCAAGGACTTGTCAGTGTTTGACAAATGATTAGACTTGATAATGTTAAAAAACTTCTCCAATCTTTTCTTGTGACTTGAGTTTGGAGGCTTTGGCTTCTTTGGCCTAGGTAGCCCTCTTTCCCCAGCTGCAGAGAAGGTAGTAGTCATTGTCATTTGCTTGCCTAGGAATATGTCCTAAAAAGTCTGTACAGTAAGCAGCCACATCAATACTTCCACAAATTTGCTCACATTAGCTGTTTTCATTACTCGGTGCTGGCTGAGCAGTGTTAGTTCTTCCTTTCTGCTGCTAGGTCAGCCAAGAGACAGAAAGCAAAAATAAGCTCTGTCACCACCATTTTCACCAAGACAGACATGATTCCTCCTCCTCTATCTGTGCAAGTGTCTCTGTTTCTGGTTGTTTTGGGAGGTTTGGGTTGGTGTGTCAGTTTTGGGTTTCTGTTTTGTTGTTGGGTTTTGTTTGGTTGGCTGGTTGGTTGGTTTTATTTCCTGATGACTTTATTCTCATTTTTCTCTACAGTAATTCTGCCACAGTCTTAGGGAGTAGCAGAACAGGGCTGCCTCACAGGAAGATGTGCTAGGAGTATCCAGAGCCATAGCCTTGGCAGAGTCCTGTAGCACCTGAACTGGGTGGGCAGAGGAGGCATTAGTGGTTGGACTCACTGGCACACCCAGACAAGGCAAAGTTATGAACCCTGTATGAAGTCCACCCAGGGAATCCAGGAAGGAACAGTAGGAGATGATGCCAAGGAACAGAACTGGTAACACATGTCCAAAGTCCACCTAGGAGATGGGACTGGAAAGAGAAACAGCTGTTGATGTAGGTGGGCAGGAACTGACGGCCCTGGGCTGAGTTGAAATGAAGCTCCTGCCCCTTGGGCAGAGTGTGTAGTTGGGGGTCCCAAGATCAGTAAATCAAGGTCATCAAGGCCTTGGCTAACTATTGCACTTGGACCCTAGTTCTGCTATGAATCTGAAGCGGCATGTTTGGGGCAAAGTCCTAATTTGACTCCAGCATCTCTGCTCTTCCCTTGCTCATTGTTTTGCAATAGACCCAGGCACAGCGGTGGCACAATGTCTCCATGCACACAGTAGAGCTACACCACTACACTAGACCTCAGGCAGTGCCACTAGACCCTGGGAGAAGAGGCACTTTGTGTGCAGGGAGGAAATGTGTGGGGAGAAAGCAAAAGCAGATTTCATGAGGGTGATAGCTGATTGAGAGGATGCTGGTGGATGCCACCACGGATGGGAAGAATTGGCAAACATGTGTATGATCCACTAAGGCCTTCAGTCAGCAAGCTAACTTAAAAGAGAGCTTTCAGCAGCTCTGTCAATATCAAATTAGAATACTCAGCAGTAGGGACTTTTTAAAGACTGGATGGAAAGCGATTTCCTCATCCTGCAAGAATTTCATAGACTTGGAGAGAGGCTGGGGGAATTGGCTGAAGTGACGATAACAAATACCATAAACTTTTTTTTTTTTTTTTTTTTAAGAACTACGTCAGATCAATCTCCAGCTTGCATGAGACTTTTCCCAGCCCGGCGTGAGACTTTCCCCAGCCCGGGTAGTCTGGAATCATGAACCCTCCATACCTGCACTGCCCTGTGGCCGTCTGTCACGGACGCAGCGCAGGAGCACCTGCCCGCTACCGCCGCTAGGCGTGGGCCTTGCTCGCTGTACTCCTGCGGAATGCATGCCATAGCTGGAGCATCCTCGGGGAACGCCCACGGGAATCCCCTAGTCCAGAGCGAAGCCCCTGGCAGCACCTCCTCTCCCTGACCGCAGTCGCGAGGCGAGTTTTCAGAGGGAAGCAGCGCGGACTACCCACGGACACGCTACGGGAGCAACACCGGGGCTGCGGCGGCCAGCCCTTTCGCGCAAGCCTGGCGGGCGGGGAAAAGAGCGCGGGGACCGGCAGAGGCGGCGGAGAGGCGGTGGGCCTGGGGCGTGGCGTGTGACCGGCGGCGCCGAGAGGCAGCTCAGTCGCCGCCGCCAGCGGAGGGCGGCTGGCTCCGCAGACGAGGCGCCCAGCGCGGCCCGCTCCGCACCGGAGCCGCCGCTGCCGGCCGGCGAGGACGGCAGCATGAGCGGCGGGCGTAGCGGGCGATCCGCCGTGAAGATGGAGGCACCGTTTTACCCCGAGGAAGGACTGGAGTTGCTCCCCGACTTCGTGGCGCTGCCGGGTTTCGGTACGGCGGGCGGACCCGGAGCCGATGCGGCGGCGGCGGCAGCAGGGCAGAAGCTGCTGCTGGGCTCTGGGAAGAAGCGGGATCTGGGGGCCGCCGCCGCGCCGCTCCCGGGGCCCTTCACCCTTCGCCCGCCCGCCAACGCCCGCGGCAGCGCGGCAACTCTGCGCTTGCTGCTGCCTCCGCCGGCCGCCGCCGCCCCGCCACCGGCCGCCGGTTCCGCGGAGCCGGCGGCCGGCGGCGGGGCGGCGGCGGCGGCCCGCAGTGGCCCGGAGGCCGCTCTGGGCTCAGCTGCAGAGCTGCCGTTGCTGAAACTACCTCCGGCCGCCGATCTGGAGCAGCTGCTGATCCAGGGGGGCACGGGGCTGGGGGCCGGCAGCCCGGGGCCGGCGGCGCCCGGGGCGGGCAGCGGCGGGGCAGCGGCGGCAGGGCCGTTTCTCTACCGGCAGCCGGTGACGCAGGAGCAGGAAGGTTTCGCCGACGGTTTCGTTAAGGCCCTGGCCGACTTGCACAAGCAAAACCAGCTCCTATCGGCACCTCCGCCACCGCTTTCCACACCAGGACCGTGCTGCACCGCCCGCCCGGGGCCACCGGGAGCTCCCGCCGACCCGCCGGCTGTCTACACCAACTTGAGCGGCTTCAATCCAGCGGGGCCCCTGAGCCCCTCGGGCAGCGCCTACTCTGCCGCCTCCGCCCCGCCGCCGCCACCGGGCCTGGCCTTCGGGGCGGCTGGTTTGGGGAGCGGCCGGCTACCTCCAGCGCGGTCACTGGAGGAGCCGCAGACGGTGCCCGAGGTGCCGCCGTCGGCGGGCGGGGAGGGCGGCAGCAGCGCACCGACGCCGCCGTCGTTGTCTCCGCTGGACGCGGAGAGCCAGGAACGGCTGAAGGCGGAGCGCAAGCGGCTGCGGAATCGCATCGCCGCCTCCAAGTGTCGCCGACGGAAGCTGGAGCGCATCGCCCGGCTGGAGGAGAAAGTGAAGGCGCTCAAGGGGCAGAACGCCGAGCTGGCTGCCACCGCTAACCTCCTCCGCGCCCAGGTCACTCAGCTGCAGGGCCGAGTGCGCAGTCATCTCTCCTCCGGCTGCCACATCAACGCCGCCGGGCACCCGCCGCCCCCCGCAGCCGCAGCCTCCCAGCCGCGGGAGGTGCCTCTGGAGGCGGCCGCCGCGTCGGAGACCAGCGCCTGCTAAGGAGGGAAGACCTGCCGGCAGCCGGCCCCGGAGCGGCGGGAGGCGCTGCGCAGCAGAGGAGCTCGTCCGCCGCCGCTCTTCTGTTACTATTATTACTAATTATTATTATTATTTATTTGCGCCCCAAGAAGGCAGTTGCGAAAGCCGGGTGTTGCTAAGCGTTTCTCGAGGTCTGTCGATGTTGCACTCAACAGCGAGGGTCTCCCGTGGGTGGTTTTGGGGCAGGTGGTCGTTTTTTTCAGTGAAGTACTTGAGGTCTGTAGAGATTCCGGAAATTAAGGAAATTACTGTTTACAGAAAGATTCAACTTTATTTTCATGGGGGATATAAAAAGTGTGTTTCCTACTACACCGTACTGAACTGTATAGCAATGGATAAGCTTTTAAAACTTAAAAAAAAAAAAAGCCAGAATCATACCCTTTTGAAAAAAGATGTGTGTGTATATATATATATTTAAAAATAATATGGCTATGTATATTTTCTTGGTATTGATAAAGAACTTTTTTTAAAAATACTGTCTTTCTCTAGAGCTTTAATTTGCCACTGGGAGTTGAGGCAACTGTGTGGGTGCTCTTGCACTTACACAGCTTTGGTTTTAAAATCAAACCCTGGAGGGAAATTATTTTTGTTGTAAATCTTAAGCAGGATGAAATGCATAGCTGAGTCATATGAAAATACTTTTCAAAACTGTACACTCCATATTTCTTGTGCCAGTGCAAACTTGGGGCATTGATAGTTATTTGTTGAAACTTGAACACTTTTCAATGTTGCCTAGACCTTATTTTTCTATATAACATGTTAATAGGGAAAACAGTTACTTTGGAAAGAAGAGCTTTACTTTCTTTTCCTTCACTGTGTACATTCCAGTAGTGTTTGCTCTTTAAGTAGTATAGTAACAATTCAGTGCTATACAGAAAAGGGCTCAGATTTGGGGTGGGTTACCTATAAAGGTGGTAATTTAATAAGATTCTGCTTGAATAAATTGCAGGAATATCATGGAGAAGTGATTTATTTTTCAGTAGAGATGTGTGTATCTTGTTTCTTGGTCTACTTTTTCTAAAAAACCTTTCTGCAATAGTCCAGAGAGAAAAGAGTCAGTGATAGAATGTGAAATGTTCTTCTGGTTGGGAAGAATTGGCGTGATTTATTTCTTTGTCAAGATTCTACTAGTAGAAGAGAATAGCAAAGGAACTGTTTTTCTGATTAGACATAATCCTCAATAAGTTTTTTAAAGCTTTAGATCCCTTGCTCGTTACTACCTGCCTGCCTTGCTTCTGCTGTACCTGTGTATTTTGAGCATAGCTGCTATTGCAGCAAAGCCAAGCCCTGTGGCATGGTGCTGTGGGAAGGATCTGTCGGAGTGTGACCATCACCCCACCTGAAGCCATTTGATGTGGTAACTGTGGGCCAGGCCTACTGCTGTGGGAGGGCATGGCTTCTCCTGAGCTGATCCAGCTGCAGAGTGGGGCCCACTCCCCTCTTTGAAACTGTGCTAAAACTCTGCTTGAACTCAGAGGCAAAACTCACATGGGGATATGGTGGCTGTGCCAGCTACTGAAAATGGGGGATTGTATAAGGAACCAAGGGGGTATAGACATCTTAATGTGTACAAGCCATTGCTCAGATCTGTTAAACCCACTCAGGAGCTGTTAAACATCTTGTGCTTGTTCTGAAAGCTATACTAGATGCTTTGAAATTCAAGAAGAATGGGATAGACTCCCAGGTTTTTCTTGCTTTTATTGGGGATACATGAGTGCTGTCTGTTCAGATAGTTGAGGTGCAGTGGTCAAGTGTGTGAGTAAGTGTGTGGCCTTTCTCTTTTAGTCCATAGTCATTCCTGGCACATGTGTGAAAATGACATAATAATTCTCACTAATTCTGTTACCGTAGCTGAGAAGCTCTTGAGGATTTTTTTTCTTTTCTAAATACACATGCAAATTAGGTAGAAGCCATATTAGTCATTGTGTAACTGTTTAATCATGTCACCAGAGCCTTTCTAGATAGTTGAAATGATTGCCTGTAACAGTATCTTCTGCTGTATAAAATACTGATGAACAGAAAAAAAAAATTTTGATCTTAACACAGGTTTAAACACCTAACGGCATTCTGAACTGGAGAGTGTACAATCTGTAGCACTGCCTGTTATGTAACAAGTGGGTGAAAAACAACTATTTTTTACTATATGGCAGACATCACCTATCTGCAAAGATGCTGCAAGACTGGAGAAACTGATACATACTTTTACACACACACACACATACACACTTTCCCTTGTGAGAGAGGTATTGTGCTGCATGGTGAATATATTGATATGAGATGCTTAGCTTTCCTGCATGTGTAGTGAGATTTGTTGTTGTTGTGGGTTTTGTGTGTGTGGTGTTTTGGTTTGGTTTTGTTTGTTTGTTTTTGTGTGTTTTTAAGGATTCAAGGAAAAATGTGTAAAAATTACATTGGTGCACACTACTGTTTCAGTTCTTATATTTGCAGATGAGCATTGGTCTAGGTAAGGGTCTTGTAGGATGCAAGATAGTGATAAATGCAGCTGTGCAGTACTTGTTCTTTACTTATTTTACCATTTCTGGTCAGAATAAATTAGCAGTGTCTAAGGAGAAGTGGACATAAACCACAGGAAGTCACTGCAATTCCCCATCCCAGCCAAGGGCAGGGCTATAATGGGCTGCAGCCTGGCGAGATTGTAATGAGCTCAGCCTTTTCAGCATGTTAACCACCACACATTACCTCCTGCACTTGGATTTCCTGCAAGAGCAATCCTGCATCCAGCCTCTCAACGATCTTGTGTGGTAACTTCTTAGGCCGTTTTTATGTTCTAGGTGACATCTTTTAGGCAGCAGAAGCGCTGACAGGCCAATTTTGTTACACTGATGAGAAGTTATTAATGAGCCTGGTGGCTGCCGCTCTCTGCCAGAGGCTATTATTCTGGTAGTAGAGTTGTCCAAGGAGATGCGTTTTCTGTACAGCAGCAGGTTACCTTTAGAAATGGCTTATTTTATCTGGTAGGATAAGACACAGGATCGAACACTTTCCTGACCAAACTCTGAGAGTTGAGTGAATGTAACAAGACTCAGGAGTGCTTTCCTGCTGCAGCCAAACTGAAATTGTTACTGTCTTCTAAAATATATCAGTACTCTAACTTTTACCCCTACGGTGTTCCTAAAGCTTTAAATATGACTTCTATATTTTGTCCTACCATTTTTCTTCATTCTGTTGCAGCATGTTTCATATTTATTTGTTTAAAGATTCAGTTTTCTGCCTAGAACTTTGGTCACTGTGAGATACTAAAAGATACTGAGTAAACATTTTCCAGACTGTTTGTAAGATTTGCACCAATGTAGCTCCTTTTCAGTTACTGTAGGCAAGCTGGCTGTATAAATGTCGGGGGGGGGGGAGGGGATATTCTATGTTCAGTGGAATATTGGTGCTTTTTAGCATTTTTTTTTTTTTCATCCTTCAAAACTGCCAAGTTTCCTTACACTTGTGCACACTATTCACTACTTCTTAAGAAGATTCTTGCTATATGACTTGATCTTCAGGCTACCTTCATGCCCTTATGATCTAGTTTTGCATTCCATTCTAGTTTTGCATTGTAGTTTTGCATACCTATGACAAGTAAACATCCCTTTCTGTTTCTTTGCCCTAGGTTTAATCTCTATTCTGGAGGTAATGCAGCACCTTCCTTTGTTTTGGTGGATGGTTGCTTGCTCCTGTGCACATCTTGCTTGCCGCTCATCAGCGGATTTTGAATGCACTTGAACTGATGTCTTGTTCTAGGTGTGAAGTGCCTTCCTATTTAGGTGCTACAGCAAAATTATTTGATTCATAAATTACTTTAGTTTCTTTGGATTTTTATCAGATCTTTTTTGTCTTCAGGAGGAGGAGTGCTTGTGGGGAGGGAAGTCCTGTTCACTCCTTCCTTGGGCAAAGGGAGGAGTTCTCATGAGATCTGCCCCTGCTTGCTCTGAGTGCAGGGGAAGTACTCTGCTATGGCTTATTCAAATGATGTCATTACTACAAACGCTGATTGGTTTGTTCCCCAGTGTAGACCAAGTGGTGAAGTCTGTGAGTATCACGAGGTGTCTAGACACATTCACGTGATTGGTGAGTAGTTCTTAGAACTTTCACTGTGGCTCCAGGTCAAGCCCATTTGATAGGCTTAGAGACCAATTCCCCAAGCACAAGTACTTTGCATATTTTGAGGAGTGTAGGTGTTTGGGAGTGATAACTCATGATTTCCAAGAAGACTGATACTGGTGGTGGTGACATTTCTGTCATGAGCTTTTGTCTTGTAAGAGGTTGATACTTAAAAGAATTTGGGCTCTTCACTGCATGTTGTTAAGTCACTACTGACTGCCATGCACTGTTCAAGATCAAAAGGGTGACCTTGCTACAATTCTCTGTTATCTTGGTTTGTGTTTATGTCTTTGTTGAAGGAAGAGTCTTGAGGCATGCTTCTTATTTTTCATTTAAGTATCTGATTGACTGTGTCTTTCTCACAAAGGAGTGATCAATCAAAGTCAACTCCTCAGGTATTCTGCAATTTGCAGCTGTAAAATTGAAAATTTAGTTGGCAACTATTTTCTAATTGGTTATATAGCTCAGTGGTACTTTCAAAATTATTTTATGGTGTTGCTCAGTGGTATCTGAAGTACAGATGCATGCTGTATCTGAATTGTTAACTGTATTGAAAATAGTGACTTGGCTGCCATAATTGGAATCTTGGCTACCTGAATCCAATAGTTTCTCACAGAAATTTCTTTATATCCGAAATTAACACACAAGGAAAAAAAAAATCCCATCTACTTGTAACCTAAATTGTTCTCCAATGCATTTTGTGTGTCCTCCTGCTTCTGGAGTGCAAGTTATAAAATCTGTTACATCTTTGTTTATTCTAATATGCAGCTGTAACTGATGCTGCGTAATTTTGCTCTTTCCTTACTTGATTCTCTATGTTTCTATGTTTAGCCAGTAGATAAATTGGAGTATGACCTATTTGTGTGCATATTTGATTTGTAAAAACCCACTTCCATTTCTGGAGTATTCTGTTTGAAGTTTTACTGTAACCGAGAAGGAGGGTTGAAGAGTTTTGACACTACTTGGTTGCTTCATCTGATCAGAATTGTGTATAATATCTATGCATCTTCCAGCAGAAGTTGATAGTAAGACAGGTCAGGGATTCACCTTTTTTTAACATTTTGCAAGACTTGTATCATCAGAAAAAGCCTTGAGTAGAAAGCTTTCACAGTGCATAACAGTTCTGAATGTGTTGACTAAACTTCCTAATGTCACAGTCACTTGCTGTTGGGGCTGCACAGGGGCCTAGTGTTGAGTGACAAACTGCAAAATAGAAAGTTTCTTCTAAAATTGTTAATCTTGCTTTGCTTTACTGTGAAAATGTTGATGAATTAAATCTGAATTTGTGGAGGCTCAGGACATTAAGGTAAATTATGGGAGACAAGATCTAAGATTATGGGAGACAACTTTACTAATTCTCAGCTACTCCTGTCCTGTGTTTCAAAGATGTTATTCTTTTTTATCCTGCTTATGAAGTGGCTTGAAGCTGTTTGTGCTGTGAATCCTCTCTTTGTAATGGCTAGTAGTAACTCAGAAGTGGGACAGAAGCAACTTCTGTGCAAAATGATCACGTGCAACAAACTAAATGCAGGTTTCTGAAAAACACTGCAGCAGTGAGTGCACAGTGGAGAAAAGTCTGTGTGCTGCTAAAAGAGTCCAGAAACATGTACATGTAATTCATAGTGAGGATGGCTTTCTGAGATACCATCCAGTTGACTTGCTACATGCATTGGCCCTTGCTGCTTGCTTTAGACTGAAAGCAGTTATCCTAAGCTATTGCATGGTAGAAGGTTTGCTTTCTGCATCAGTACAGTCACAAACCAGATCTCTGCTTGGATATTGAAACAGTCCACCATGTGTAGGTCAACCGGAAAGCCATGTTCTAACTATTTTTCATAGGGTCTTGCTGTGGAAACCGTGGCAGGGAGAGGAAGGAAGCCAATCTAGGATCTGTATCTTCACAGGAAGATTGTGTCTTGAAATGCAGCTTACTGTTAAGTAGTCTTGACAAAAGTATGCCACTAGTGTAGAAGCACAGAATCTTGGTCTTTGCCTGCAGGGAACATTTTTTGTGCTACAATTCTGCTTTGGATGCTATCCTTGCAACTCGGTGCCAGCCACTAAGAGAGGCAAAGCCAGCAAATCCAACCTCTCTGGACAGATTCTTCTGAAGCGTACAGATGTCTGCAAATGCATGGCAAGGTGTTGTGCACAGCTTCATTTGTCATGAGGTCTGTGGTGACATGTTGGACTCGATGATCTTTGAGGTCTCTTCCAACCTTGGTTATACTGTGATACTGTGACACCAGCTTGAATAGAGAAGGGCATGGACAAAATGGAGGAACTACAATTTTCTTAGCTGCAGTGCCACACAACAAGACAAGAGGACATCTTCCTGTTCTTTATCATGGTCAGGTTCTTCTAGAAGAAAACTAGTCTGCAGTTCTATGTGTGATTGCAAGGTGATTTTTTTAGATTTCCAGACTGGAGGACATCAAATCCTGCAGTGATAAATTAACACAAAAAGATAATTCATTTTAAGTTACGTTTAGCCTTAAGTAGTCTAAAGTGCTACAGTTCATATGTAGCTATATGCTGCAATGTGGAAGGAAGGCTATTATGAAAAATGTTCGGGAGAGGTAACTCTGAATAATTATCTGCCTGTCATTTGCTTTTTTCATCTTTTATCTAGAGGTCTGTAGCCATAGTGTGGCTAGCTGTGAACTGTGCTTCCCTCTGAATTTCTAGTACTAGTAATAAATATGGCCAGCAGTAGTTTAAGGAGTATGTGTGCTGGCTAAATGGTTTTCCAGAGGAATTGTGATTTCGGTAGGAATGCTTTGGAGTGATGTTTAACTATAAAGCCTTGATAACACATGAGAATAATAGATATGACCAGCTCACTGTGCACTAATACACTGCTAGATTCTGATATTTAGCACACTGCTGAAAAGATTTACTACTGCTGTTACAGATTTACTTATAGGTTTAAAGCTAGTTATGGGTGGAATTGCAAGCCATCTAAATAAGGTCCATACAATTTGGAGAGTTGTGTCACTGGACATCAGTAATAGACCCTTTGTCCTATTTAAAAAAAAAATCTTCTATTTCAGTCTGTCTTTATTTTGATTTTGCAAGCTTGGTTAATTCTCTAGATCAAGCCCTATTTTTATTTAATTAAATGTGAAAATCTTTCTGCTAAGTACCTTGAAACATCTCTTACAACTGTTCGGTTAGAGTTAGTGAGATGGTGGAGATAGATGGAGAAAGTTATCATAGACGGAGAAAGCTGAAGCTGTTGAAACTCAGGCTTCTCACTGTGTTCCTGCTCTTAGACCACAAACTGAGCATTCAAAAAGTCACAACTAGTAGCTTGACCTTGTAGAACTGTTTGATACCATTTTCTCATCCTCTCCAGAAAGCTTCCCGTTGCCCTGACTAATCCATGGCTCTCCTGCCCAACATGGGTATTTAACCTTTAATAACGAAGAGTCTTTTAAAACAAGGCTTATAAAGATAGTCATCTTGTTCATGGTGAGCCTTTCAAAGGACAGTATATTGAGCATGAGGAACTTTCCCAGGCCTCTCTTTCATAAATCTCCATATTTTCATATAAGGCATGACACAGTAGCAGTAGCACAAAGTTAATGAACAGGTCCAGAAAGCATATTTAGGATACTTCCCACTTTCCTTCTTTTTCCCTAGAAACTGCTAGGGAAAGAAATGAGTAGAAACTACTGGTATAAAACTTGCCATTCTTAATAAACAGAGACAGAAGTTGAGCTCGCTCGCTTGCTCTTTTTTTTTCCCTCCCCCCTTCCCCCCTCAACTTTTACCATTCTGTATTTTAATATTTTTCATAGAAGGGTGACATAAATAATGGGAAAATACTGACTACTGGGGAGTTAAATTACCTTGTTGTATATAATATGTCACAAAAACTATGGCCATAAGTACCTAGGACACGTATTTAGTTTTCAAAATGACACCTTCAGAACAGGAAATTCATTTTATGCTCCCTGAGTGTCATTACTAGCCCAAACCATTTTGTGCCAGTTACTGAAACAGCATTATTATGTTTGAAAGCCTTTCTGAGGACACTGTAACAGAAGCTGAAATCACAACACAAGCTGGTAAGTTTGTGGTGTCTTTGTGGTATTCTACTACTTAACCAGTAGGCCAAAATTGTCTACTTTTTTTATTCCTTTCCCCATGGTAATAGTTAGAGATGACAGCTGGAGGAATCAGCAACAGTAAGAATAATCAAGTCATCCAAGGAAGAAATAAAATTTATCTCCAATATAGTATTTAATGATAATATTTGTTGTATGTTTAAGTGACAAAGAATTGAGAGTGCTTTTCAGAATGCTCTGTAGGTTGCTTTGTTGTTACTGCTTAAGTGTTTTCTAAACTTCTCTTTTTCTGGAAAGAGTGCCTCTCCGTGTTTGGCCTCATGGCTGGTAACTTCACACTTACCCTTATTTATTTAAAGCCATGGCAACCACCCTACTGAAATGTCATGAAGTAAAGTCCAGGTCTAAATACTGACTGATGATGCAAAAGTCTTCCCTCTAATAAAACATGGCCTGTGAAGGGCAACCTCCAAAAGGCAGCTACACCCTATCTTCAAGCATTTGCTCTGCTTTCAAGGCTTTCCCATCTGGTGTTGTTTATCATGTAGTATGCCAACTTCATAGGAGCCCTTTGAGCATTCCTCCCATGTCCAACAGCTATTCAGGCTTTGTTAATTTTTCCCTTGCCCTCCACAAAAAAAAAAAAAAAAAAAAAAAAAAAAACCCACCAAAAAACAACAGAAGCAAATCTTGGAGAGTATCTTTGCTTAGCTGTAAAGTGCTTTTTGTTAATTACAGCAGAGTTCTAGCTTGAGCCATCAGTGTAAACACTTAAACCAGTGATTTTGCTTTGGTTGTGCTTAACTGCTTCGTAGGGGATAAAGGGAAGGGAGTAATTGTTGCAATATAGTGTTGTGCAATTCCTGGCTTTCAGATAGAAAATGATGAGCAAGTCTGCATAGGTGTCTCACTCACTAAAATTTGGCCACTGATTCTTACCACTCCCATTCTTCCTAATTGGGAACAGGCCTACTGGCTTCTTAAGGTCAAAAGGAGAGAAGGGTAGAGATCTTAAGAGGGGGCTGTATCAGGACTGTTCTATTGTGAAAGGCCCTGATTCTCCTGGGCCTTAAAATTGAAGGTAATCTGCTAGATTACCTTTAGTTTGTGATGTCTGAAAGTAATCCTTCAGGCTTCCTGCGCAGGGTTTTACTCTTGCTCATGAAGTAGCTCCTCATCTCTTTGTGTTTTTCATTCTGTGGTGGTGTAGGACATTATTCTGGGGCTGCCTTTTTCTTCCTGCAATTTCTGCCTGGACTGAAAATCTTTCTGATGTTTAGGGTACCATATATGTGCTCTTGCTGTGGTGATGTTTGTTGTGGTAAATGTATTACTCTTTATAGACCTCCTGAGGAAGGAGCAGTCTGGATAGTGTAGACTGGGAAAGCTGAAATCCACCATTCTTTGAGCAATATGTCTTTGCATCAGTTGAACGGAACAATTAACTTCCATCAGCTATAGGGAGAACAGTTAGGCAGTAGCACCCAGCTTCAAAAGTGCTCTGTGGTTTCTGGTGCCTGGTTCCTGCTGAACTTCTGTGATGCAGAAAACACTAAATGGCCTGCAGTACCATAACCCTTGCAGGTTGTTAGGCAGGGGCTGCTGCTAAGATCACGCAAGTTCTGTGGTCCTCATTGGGATTACAGTTGTGCCACAAGCTGATCAACAAACCAAAGGGATCTCCAGAAAAGGAGAAGCAGGCCCTCCCTTCCCAGTACCCACCAGCATGCCCAAGCTTTCTTTTTGTCCAAAAGAAGAAGTGTGAGCAAACTGCCACTTCCTACAGCTCTTGAATCCAAACTGGTTCTTCCCAGGCCTTTGTTCTTGGCACTGAAACTTTCATGTTCAGGGTAGCTGTTCAAAACAAAGGGTGAAGACAGAGCAGTTCAGATTTGGCTTGTTCCATCCAGCTGCTTACATGGAACTAGTCACTGAATGATTGTCTGCCTACAGCCTTTTCTGGGTTCATGGGTTTAGATGTACCTTCTTATTTTGCCTTATTAAGTTAGCTGGCACAGCAAAAGCCTCTGAGAAACCCTTTAAAAAGCTCTGCTTCAGGAAGAAGAATAATAATAAATCAACACCAACAAGAAACAAACAAATAAAAAACCCCACTACAGTATGTGAATAGATTCAAACAAACAACATGAAAACTAATTACTCTGAACATAGAAACACTTCCATTTTTTAAAAACTTGATTATTTCTGGGACCTCTTCAAACAGATATGCTGGCAAGGACATTGCGCACAGGCAGAGCTATTAACAGTGAAACAAAATTCAGTAGCTACTCATTTGCTGGATTTGTTCAGGAGATGTTTATCAAGGACAATCAGTTCTGAGAGAGTTTTTTTCTGATGTGGTGATAATTATTTTTTTTCTGTAAGCAGAAGCTACAGGGCTTAATAATAGACGACTGAGGATTATGTCCATTGTGATTTTTTTTATGTTACTTTTACTGACTATGTAGAACTATATTTAAAATATTTATTTCAGAGACAAAGTGGACAATATTAGTTGGTATCTTGCACTTGATTAAATGTAAAACATTTTCTTAATTTAGTGATGTGTTTAGGCAAGTACTGTAACTTACTAAATATACAACAGTGATAACTGTGTTTACAATAATTTTTCAGTTCCTACTATTCGGTCGTAGGTAACTTGTTTAAGAATTAAAAGTAAGGCATACTGCAATTGGCAGTCTTGGAAAAACTAACTCAGTGCTGCTACCACTAAATACTGTGGGATGGATAGCATGGGTTTAAATGGCAACAGAATTGTATGCCAAGCCTCTGTCTTAAGTACTTTGATTAAAAGGCGACTTGCCTTGTGCTCAGTTATGTATCCTTGTGTGTAGTACATCAGTTAGAAATCTGTTAATGACTGATTTGTAACACTACGACCTTTATGGAGATCACAATGGGGGTGGGGGGTTTTATTTGTTTTTGTTTCTGAACAGACACTTAGACATTTTGGAATGTATAACATTGATCCTTGTGCTGGAATTGTTTACATGCAAAAAGGTATTTATGATTTTTTGCAACCTACAATGTGCAATTTTGTTACATGTGTTTTAAACTAAAGAGTTTATAAGGAAGATATTGTATGTACAGTACTTGGACATGAGTATTATTTCTTTGATATAAATATCTAGAGGGAAATTAAAATTGCTTTATATTCATATTTTTTGGCAGTGATTTTCATTATTTAATAAAAAATGTAAAAGTTACCTGTCATTTTGTTGGAAAATCCAAGAAGAATTTGTTAATCTGGGCTTCTAAAAAATATTTTTAATCATACTTAATATCCTGCTTCTTTTGATTGCATTGACATTGTGAAGTGCAAGGAAGGATTTCTTGCAAAAATTTTCTCCTCAGGATAACGCATCTCTGTGCTGCAGCAGGTGCAGTTTGAAAACTAAACTTCTCAAAAAAGAAAAAAAAAGAAATGTGAAAGAGAAGAAGAGGAAGTCCAGCTCTGCTGACACTGAAACAAGCTGGCTGGAGTTACCAGTAGTCTGGGATGCGACTATAGTTGCCTGTTCTTGACTTCTCAGTTTCAGCAGAATGAGTGATGGTCAAAATGTTTTGCCATTTAAGCTGTTCTGAAGCCACATCTGGAGCAAGTTTGTTAAATAAGGCTACTCTTTCTCTTTCCTGTGATCGTTCTCATGTCTTTTGCTACATCTTGATATATTCCCAAAGGAAAGCTTCTCAGTAAACATTGCCACGTGCTAGAGACACTTCTGAAGTCCCAGTTCCCCTGCTCTGGGAAGGCAGCCCTGCCTTCCGGATACATCCTTCCAAACCAAGTGACGAGGGGAAGGACTGAGTGCCAAGCCCCACCAAGAATGCTCTGAGGATGCCAAGTTCAAACAGGAAGTGCTGAGAAGCGAGGCAGTGCTGATGGTGCTGTCTGTGTTTACTAGCTCATACAACAGCACATAGCTAGACCCATGCTTGTTTTTAGGGGCTCCTGGGTTCCAGATCTGACACTGAAGAAATAGTAGAGGGACTGCTTTCTTCCAGTTTAAGATGCAGATACTAAGATTTCAGAAGCATGCAAATGTTAGGGGTAAAAAAGAGGAAGCTGTGAATACACTGGAGTTCAAGATGTTGTATGCTTGCATTAATGGTTTGTGACTACATAATCAGTTTTGTGTAGGTTACTAGAGCTTCTAAATGTTCACTATGCCCCCATCAGTGCTCTGTGCATTAGGTAATGCTTTTTAATTTCCATGTTGTGCCAGACCACTCCAACTGGAAATTTCTAACACAGGTGTCTTCTTGGGAGAGTCTAACACTTTCAGAATATTCTTGATACTTTCCAAATTAAACACAGAGGGAAGGAAGAAGAACAAGATCATGAGAGCCTTTAATGCTTTAATAAGTGGTTGAGGTTATCATTGCTAATTTTGAGTGTCAGCCTGAACTTCATAGCCTAGTTCCATAGAAAAATATTCTGAGTATATGGTATATAAACAATTCTACGTGTTCTCTTTAAGCTTTCAGATCTTTTGTCCTGGAGTGCCTCAGAGTGGTGCTTTCAGAAGTGGTCAAGGAGACAGTTTAGACTGATTGTGCTCTATTATCCACAGGGTGTGGAATAAAATCTGAGTACTTCACATTGGTTGAATAACCTGCGGGATATTGTTCTTTTTCTTTTATATTTTCTTCTGACATTGTTCCTTTCTCCTCCCTTTCTGTCTACAGGGTGCTTTCAAGAGCAAAACAAAGATGGCCCATACACAGCCTCCAAAAACAATGTCCTAAGATACACAATCCAGCAAGTCATCACTTACTCTTTGGCACTACCATCTTGTAGACTAGGTCAAACAAAGGCCTAGTGGTACACTTGCAGCCTGCTTTCAGACTGGATGACTCAAGTTCTGGTATACATCTTCCAGGTGATCCTGGGAACTGACGGAAGTTAAAGAGCAGGTGACAAAAAAGCTATGGACTTCTCTTTCTTGTCCTAATGTGGGCTGGTTACTTTCCTTTTCACCTGCAGTTGGCACATTATGTACTTTTAAAGAGTTTTGCCTTTCTCTGCTGTGACATAGAAATGTGCAAGATATGACACACATTGAGTTTCCTGCCATCAACAGTAAGTGAGGTCAGGCAGGCAGTATAAATGAGAATTTAATCTGAGTCATCCTGCCAAATCTGAAATTTGTGTCTTCATCATTCTTGCCACAGCTCTCAAATGTCAGTCCCAGAAAGACCTGTCTCAGGAGCTAATGTCTGCAACTGATGGGTGCATCAGATCAGACAAGTGGTTGGATGAATGGAAGATATTTCCTATGATCAGCCTGTGGTCTGCAAGTCAGGCAGGGCTAGAAGTCTAATTCACAGATTCATAGAACACCAGGACCAGCCTTTCAGGGTAAGAATATAGTCTAAATGAGATGGCTCAGCACCCTGTCAAACTGGGCCTTGAAACTCTGTAATGTAGGGGAATCCATCACCTCCTTTGGGAGTTTATTCCAATATACAGTAGCTGGAACAGTGAGCTTTCTTTTTTTCTGGCATCCAGTCTGAATTTCCCCAGTAGCAACTTGTGCCCATTCCCCCTGTCTCACCATGTGACTCTTTGTGAAAAGGAAGTCTACCTCCTCATGACAGCCACCCTTCACGTACTTGTACATGGTTATGAGGTCTCCCCTAAGCCTCCTCTTCTCAAGGCTGAACAAACACAGTTCACTCAGCCTTCCTTCATGACAGATCTTCCAGTCCTCTCATCATTCTTGTGGCCCTTCTCTGGACCCTTTCCAGCCTATCCACATCTATCTTATATGAGCAGGGACCAAAACTACACGGTACTCAAGGTGGGGCCTGACCAGCACTGAGTAGAGTGGGAGAATGACCTCTTTATCTCTGCTTGTGATACCTTTATTAATGCAATGCAGCATCCTGTTGGCTTGAAAGTCCAAGTTGCAAAGGACAGCTCCCTGGATACATGTTATGAGCCATGATTCAATGATTGGGGGTAATGCATTCTAATGACTGAGTTTTGGAGGGTACCTCAAAGCTTATTCTTCAGGAATAAAATAATGCAACACAGTAAAAGACGCATGAGGCAGCCAGATCACGTAATTTCTGACTATATCCATGCAGTTTTTGCTAATCTGTGGACACACGTGTAATAAGTGATGCTCCAAGCCATCCTGTTGTGTTAAATCCTGCTCTGCTTGGACCTGGTAGCTCCTCTGCAACCAAAGCCACAGAGTCATGGAATCACAGAACGGTTTGGGTTGGAAGGGACCTTAAAGATCATCCGCTTCCAACCTCCCTGCACAACACAACAGTTTGAATGCTGCTAACCCCCAGCTAGATAAGCCTGGAGTTAAATGCTCATTCTCTTCTCAGATTATTTGGGTGGTTTTTGTGGGCTTGTTTGTTTTTCCTTTTATGAAACAACTTTTTTCTTTTTGGATCTGGTAGAGGGGTCTCCCTGCATTTCCCCTAGGGAGCTTGCTGGTCCTGGTCACTAGTAGGCAATACAGCAAGTAACATAGTGGCCCATAACCCTGTGCTGTGGGGCTAACTGAAAGGAATATGAAATGGTTTAATAGCTGCAACTATTCCATCTGCTAAGCAACCTCAGTGAAGGGTAGCCCTGAAGGAGGTTTCCAGCTACACATGGCCTGTGTTTTACAGTAGAGTACCTCTCCCTCTGTATTACCCTATTCAGCAAAAACTGGACCTCCTAATGCTCTTGCAAGTCCTGATGCTGATACACAGCTGTCCTTGCCTTCCTCTCCACCCCATTCCCATTCTTTCTCTATGCCTGAGCTTGTCTTCAGAACCTCCCATTTACTGCTTGTCTCTAACTCTAACACTGTTTCCACCTGCTCCCTCTGGCTGCAGCTGGTAGCCTCCCCAATTCTCTGTATCCCATCTCTCTCCTTGCCTTCCTTGCCCAGGTGTGTGTGGGTACTTCAGTGTATTCACTGAATACACCCTCCTGAACAGAGAAGGATGGAGACAGTGTCTACTAACAGGAATGTTCCCCTCTATGGTTTAGTTTGTTGACACCCAAAAGGGGAAAATCTCAGGTCGGTGAACTGACCAACAACTGCAGCTTTGGAGGTGAGGCACTGTCTAACACGGGAGCACTGTGGGCCTACAAGGTCAGCATAGCATTGCTGTCCCGTGCTGGGCAGTACTAGGGCAAAGCCACAGAGAGATCCTGGCCCTTAAAATTGGATAGGCTCTGTGGATTTGACCATGGGCTCCAAGGAGCTCTTGGATCTCACTTCTCTTTGGGGTTGTGTTTAGCATGCCTAAATGGGGGAGAAAATGAAGGGAAATCCCAGAGAGACAATTACACAAAACTGAGATTAATGTAAATACTTTGGGGTAAAACACCAGCGTGGGGAGACTTGTAACTACTCCCCAAAACACACTTTAGAAAATTGCCATCTTGAAGGTAATTAAGAAAGCACAACAAAGGTGCCACAATACCTCTGCTCTTTGCTGCAGGACAAAACTTTCTAGATTTTGCAGTTGAAGATTAAGGAAGAGTTGACTGGAAGGGAATGTTTCCCAGTCTCTTTTTGCACTGTAATCTGTGATGGAGATTTAACTCCAGTTGCTGGACAGCTGGGTTAATCTGAGTATAATCATCTATAATTTCTCTCTTTCATGATGCAGCCAGTTTTAGTGGGTGATGGACAAAATGCTTTCTTAATGACTGCTCTGAAATCTGTGTCCAGATTACCTGAGATCAGGCACAGTGGATAGGAATGAGTGTGGTGGGGTGGAAGGGTAAGGCCAAGAAGTCTCCTCCCTTCCCCCTTGTAAGGTAAAAGGGAAAAAAAAAAAAAATTGAAGGGAAAGGAAAAAAAAACTCGCAAGCTGAATTAGCAAAAGCAGTGGAGCTTTATATTTACAAAGCAATGAAGGATATGCAGGGGAATATTTACAAATTTACAATATCTACAATATATACAAAGATATACAACAGAGTAACACAGAAATGAGAGTAACCCCCCTCGCCAGAGGGGGTTCCCCACCTCCGCTCTCCCCTCTCTTCCCCCCTTTCCCCAGAATGGGATAGAAAGAGAAAGAAAAGAGAGGAAAAAAAGTGTTAGAAGCAGTTCGTGTTAATTGGAAAGGAGTTAATACAGGCCTTATCAGTTTTTCAAGGCCAGAGCCTTGGCAGAAAGCCCAGCAGAGAGAGAGCTGCTACCCAAAGAAGAGGCGGAAGCAAGACTGACAGAGAAGTTCCCGGAGTGCCCAGTTCACTCCCAGTTCACTCCCAGTTCAGAAGGTGCTTCCTCCCACTCTTCCAATGAAATAGTTTAGATTATTCTTTCCGTTTACCAACTTCCGTCCACCATATTCCCTTTCTTAAGGGGGCAACATCAACTGGTCACAATGAGCCAGGCCAAAACCAAGATGTGCAAATGACTGCAAATCACTGAACATCTTCAACCTTCAGTATTCCCCTTGGACTGCCTTTCTGAATGTGCTTGAGTCCTACTTACTATTGATTATGGGAATTTTGAGGGACACTCTTGCCCATAGGCTGCTTTTTGGTAACAGCCTTGTGGGCTTTCCCATGCCTTTTCAGCTATGGTTCTGGCAGAGTGACTCATGACAAGCCTTTCTTAATGTCTTGCCAGTTAGTTCTTTCAGTTTCTTTAAATGAGAATTGGGGCAAATGTGACTCATTGTCGGTTTTGGGAAATGATGGATTTGCAAAGCATGGCCCAGGGGAGTGTCTGCCTTGTGCTGTGCAGCTGAGATTGATGGGCAGCTTTCTCCTGCCATTGCTCCCTTTCCCTTTGTAATGGGTTGGGGCAAACCCCCTCCCCACCACGGGCAGAAACAACGACTCAGACAAAGGGATTGCAAAAGTGATGGAAAGTTTAAATAGGAAAACAATTTAAAAAAAAAACAAACACCAATGAAAGCTTTACAGAGAACCACAAGCACCGTGACAAAGAGAGAGATCCCAGAAACATACCCAAGAACATCCCATCCCCACCTGGGGGTACACCCAAACCCCCCCCCCCCCCCCAGGGCTCTTTCCTCCCCCCCCCAACCCAGCCTTGGGCCTGGGCAGGCCCAAGGGAGGTGGCTCACACCATTTTACCTAGGCTGCAGCTGGGGACGAAAGAGAAAGTGGAGACCCTGCATGGGCATTTTATAGGGGAGCAGGGCATTATGGGATTGAATACCTGCCTGTGACCACCCCCTGGGCTGGGCCCACCCGTAGGGACCTCCCAGGTGTGTTCTGTGCAGTGGCAGCCGGGCCAGCACCCAGCCTAAACCACCACACCCTTCTACTTTCAAAATGAGCACCACTACTTTCTTTTTGAAAGCCAAAACCAGGAGAGACGTTATTGTACCCCCTGTTGCCTTTTGTGAGGCAAACATGTTGGGCCAGAAACAGAAATTGCTGAAAGATTGCTATGTGCCAAGCTACATGCTGGTGCTGCTTTGTTAAAAACACAAACATTGATCCCTTGCTACACACACCATCTTTGCAGGAAGCTGCAGGAAGGTGAGACCCTCTTCCTTTGACAGATTTGTGGCTTACTATAGGTGAGTTCTGCAGTGCTGGGAGCTGGACTCATGTTTGAACTGCTTCTTAACCACATCATGTCACTGCAGCAGCTGCTCTGCCTCCCCAGAGCAGGCAACCTGCAGCAGAGAGTGTCCATCTCTCTGGGAACTATTACAAGAGCTGGATCCTGACCTCTCAGTGTGCTGATTTCCTCCAGATTGAAACCACATGGGACCTTCTGCAAAGTTGTTGCTCCACTATGACAGACCTTGGAGTCTGCATTAGTACTGATGCTAGTCCTGCCTGAACTTCCCCAGGTGCATAAGGGCCATCTCTGCTATCAGGACACATAGGGGTCTTCATGACACTGGCCTGTAGAGGGAAGAGTCTGGCTGCACTTCAGAGCTTTGTGGCTGTAAGCTCAGGACAAGAGGGAAAAAAAGAAAGGTATGAGAACAGAGAAATTTATTTTCCTACTGCTCCTTAAGCAGTAAGTCAGGGGTCTTCCAAGGGGAAGTCAAACTGAACACCCCTCTGAGAGAGACCTTGGAAGGATGGGCCTGCAGCTGCCTTAACTGAACAATTTGCCAAGATGAGACCAGGCATCCTTTCTAGGCTGTTTCAGGCACTGCACTCCTCATTGTCCACGACTAGTAGTCTTACCTAGTTTGCTTCTCCTCATGGAAATGCAGCCCAATGGAATAAAATTACACAAAAAATTAAACACAGTCCTCCCAAGTGACAGCTCTGTGTGCAAGGCATGTGCAGGATGAAAAAGATGCACCGCAAGCCTCTACCCATCTGGGTTTGCAACAGAACAGAGTCCAAACTGAGACACAGGGACTTAATCCATACACAAAGGACTAGAGAAAGCAGGCCCAGTGCCTGCCACTTCTCTTCACCTCCTGGTGCTAACTGTGGTGCTGAGCTGTGCTGGTGCTCTTGACAGCAAGGACATGCCTGTTGCAGAGACTCTGGATGGGTTTGACAGCCTGGACGTCTATGAAACTGTGCTGTCTCTTCTTCTTGTTTGCCAGCACCAGGAAAGGAGAGCATGCAGTAGAGCAGCATGCACAAAGCCCATGTCCCTGTGACTCGTATCTGTTTGAACACTCCAGGGTGTGGGAGGAGTAAGCACAATGTTCAAAGCACTGAAGTGAGAACCTGAGCAAACAGGAATGAGGTAGCGTCTGAGACCACAGAGCAAATATTTGCCTTCAACACACTTTGGCAGATAACTGAAAGGCAGCCAGCAAAGGGTGGAGAAGTCCGGTGGAGACAAGGCACTACTTGTTTGCTCATCCATGTAGAGGGTATAAATTCAAAACTAGGGCCTTTCAGGACTCTCAAGCAGCCATGAAAGGTGAAAAACAGGAAGGGCCAGTCACAGCCAGTCTACATGTGCCTAATGCCCCCTGAAGACAAGCATGAGCATAATCTTAGACATGGCTCATCTGCCTCTGATCTGCTTCCATTAGATCTCTGACATGCAGCTTTCCAGGCACGGAAATGGATCCTTGTGACAGCTTTCTTCCTCGATGTCTGCTGCAGGAGTTGCCCATCACTGTGCTCTGGCTGGGGAGATTGGGGTGGGATGCAAAACAGCTGGCACTAGCTCCACAACCCTATCCTAAGGCTCCAAACCTACTGTTTGCTTACTGCATTGACAAACAAATTGTGTTTACCTCCTGCTTGGTCTGCTGCATTGGGTGTTCCATAATATACCCTACTGGGAATGTTTCTTCAACCTGGTAAGGTGCAAAGGGAGATATGCATCTGTGTCACCACCCTTGGGTAGGCAGAATTAGTCTTCCTTTCTGTTCAAGGGAGCAGATTTTTTAAAAGGCAGAAAATAGTGTTTTGTGGTACCTTTTTATGAGCATAGCAAAAATCAGGCTTTGTCTGGACCAGCAGTATTTGAGCTGGGGTGAGTGGGGTGCCATTCAGCCATTCATCTTCTTCTACATCTGGTTTTGCTTTTCCAAACCTCTGTGTGTCCTGCTTCCTCAGGCAGACTCAGTAGCACAGGGGAGGCTTCATCCTGGTGTTAACACCTGTCTTGAACCCAGAGTGGGTGTCTTTGACCTGATTGTGTCTGCGTCCCCCAGCACCAGGAACCACTAGAACAAGGTGTCCTGGATCTGGGCCAGGAAGGGAGAACATGGGCATCCTTATGCTTCATATTCCCCCTCTCCCAAAAGACTTTGAATGCTTTCTCCTCGTTTTAATTTTCTCTCTCCCCCCCCTTTTTTTTTTTTCCCTTAGTTATCCATTCACTGTGAAAATCCACATTGTGTTAAGACACTGCTGCCATATTCAGGGGTGAAAAGCTGTTAATATGCAGCTGTATCCCTGAAGGGAAGCCTCCTGCTCCCCTGGAAATGAAGAAGGGATGGATAATTCACTCCATCACCTGAAAAGAAAGATAAATGTCCACTCATATTTTCATGGGATGGGTCACTCTTTCTCCAAAGACTGGAGAATGTTTCCTTCCTGCAGTTACTGGAGAAGACCATGGGGCAGTGAGCCCCACATGTAGTCCATCCACCATGAACTGTGCTGATTCCTGTGTTGTTGCCTTTCTCCCTGTCTCGGAGTCGTATGTAGGCCATGGCAGCGTGGTGTCTGCACCTGGGGGGAAAGCCTGCCCTTCACAATCCCTCACTTTACAACCTGCAGGGAGAACCTGGCAGAGGAAGGTACTGTGGGGAGGAGGATAATTTTCTCAACTGAGCAGTTCTTCCTACAGGATATTGTAAAGGATTTTTGTCTGTGTTTCTTTGCACTACCTTGTTATTCCAAACATGTTGCAAGCTGAAAGCATGAATTCTGGGAAACTCCTGGTCCTAAGCTGGTGACGCTATGGGGCCATTTGACACAGCTGCTGGCTAATAGCAGCAGACACTTCAGAAAGAGTCAAGTGGATTAAAAGTTCATCCTCTATCTACTGCTGATGAACATTTTGTAACTTTTAGAGGGAGAGATTGCTCTGGGTCCTCCACATTTAACAGTTCTCATGGAATTTGTGCCA
Organism: Melanerpes aurifrons; assembly: GCA_011125475.1. Taxonomy (NCBI): domain Eukaryota; kingdom Metazoa; phylum Chordata; class Aves; order Piciformes; family Picidae; genus Melanerpes; species Melanerpes aurifrons. The sequence continues at coordinate 7,816,157 of WWNC01000030.1, read as the reverse complement.
CAGATTTATTTAGAAGCATTTGGAAACCTCACAAGCTCAGCTCCAGCAGCAGAAGTTAACTGTGCATCTTGTGGAGATTTCAGCTCATCCTTTTCTGCTAACTTCATGGATGGTCACCCAGACCTAGTGGTATAAGAAGTGATTTACTATTCACATTTGCCATTTGAATTGTGGTTTCTTATGCATCTACCGTACCTTCTCTGTTTTGCAGGTTAGAAGTCCTTGTACCTTTTGCCATGTTCTAGCACAGACCTGTTATGTACTTGTGGTGCTTCAGAATAGGTCTTGTCCTGTCACTTCGCTCATAGGGAGTGAAGAGACACTAGATAAGGAGTCCAGGACTAGATGGAGGGTTCACAATGCAGACACATCAAAGAATTAATTAAATGATACCTGTATTCTCTTCACAGTAAATCTCAACCTTTTATTTCCTTTTCTGACCTTTATTGAGCACATCAAACTATGCACAGCACTTCCCAGGTGTCTTTCTGAGTGACAACTGTCCATCAGTCTGAAGCCATGGCAGGGGTTGCTGTTCCTTTATTCACAATACTTCATGTTCATCAAAGCTGTACCTCATCTGCCACTTTATTGCCCAAGGACTTCGACTGCTGTCATTAGGTAAAACCGTACCTCACTTGCTAGATTGTTGGCTGCCAGGTAAACCTTGAAATATAAGTAAAAGAGCAGGATCCCTGAGTTTGGGAAGAGTCTGGAACAGGAGCATAGTATAACTTATCCTGTGCCCAGTGTAGCCACTATTGCTTCTTTTCAGAAGACCAGAAAGGACTGATATGCAAAGATCTTCGTCTGAGTTATTTTCCTTTTAGGGCAGCCTTTAGAGCTGGTTATGCCTTTAGAAAGCCTAAGGCTGCTCTAAACCCTGGATTGCACTTCAGCACTCAGTGTTGTTGCTGGGGAATGGTGACTTTCCTCACAGCAGATGGAGCACTCATGTGATACTCCGTACACTATGTATCATCTATTTACATCTTTTTTTTTTCTTTTTTTTTTTTTTTTACATTAGCAACAGATGGCTTGGCATGATTATTTTTTTAAATTTAGGGGAAAAAAGGTATCTAAAACCTCACACATTTTCTGGAGCCTATGGTTTTTACTTTTACAGACCAAAGCTGAGGTCTTAAGCAAAAGGACCTCCCTCACTCTTCAGTTGCCTTCTATGAAGAGGTGTTGCTCTAAAGATTCAGGTACAGAGAAGCAGGAGCTCTCCCAGTCATGCAAGGGGAAGAAGAAAAGGCAGTTTTGAATCAAGAAAGATGAAAGGGAGAAGAAATGGACCTAAGAGCAGTAGTAAGAGGGAAAGAAGTGTTAGTGTTGACAAAACCCACCTTCAAAAGTTGATTGGGCGCAAGTCCTACAAAAGCTTCAGAAACACAAAACAGAAAAACATGATTTCAGTGATTGCTTTCTCCCTATTGCTCTTTTGGCATATAAGGCTGTAGGCACTGCAACCAAATTTTGTTGTCAGGAAATACGAGGCTTGGTGGGAATGAGGGTTACTATAAATCAGGACTTTCCCCATGCTCATGTAACACTCAGAGCTGGGCCTGTAGGCAGGCTGCCAGTTTGGTTTGACTCAGGAATGCTAGTGTTGTTAGAAGAAACAAGGTGCTTATTAAGGTGTTGGGAAGAGATAGAGGAAAGGAACTACAGTGTCTTTATCAGACTAGATTTGCCTGGAAAACAAAAAGTCTTTGAATAATTAGGGATGAAAAACATCCCCAGAACTGCCAGAAATTGTGAACAGTGTCAAACCTTGTGCACTGGCAATGCGCAAGGCTACTGCCATCTGTTGGGAGGTGGTTGAGGCTTGATAGGAAAGAGCTGTCAGAGGAAGACATGAGAAGGCTGCTGGGACACAGAAGGTTTAATATGCACACTTATTGCAAAAGGTCATATCAGAGTCAAAGGAACCCTCCGTGGGGTAGCATGGGGTCCATAACCCCATGGCTGCTGTGGTACTGTCCAAGTATCTGATCTGCCAATAGGAAGGGATAGAGTAGAGGATTGGGTCGAAAATTTGATTGCAGCAGTGAAACATCTTTTGGAGAATAGTCACAGGCAATGCCTAAGATCTGCAGACAGAGCTCTGGGCAAAGGCTGCTGGACCCCCCACTGGGATCACTAAGGGATCATTAAGTGATGTTTTTGTGAGTGGGTCTTTCCCAGGCCAAGCATGTACTCCTGCTGTCTGAGATGTTTGTTAGACTGTTTTGACCCATGAACCTTTGCTGCAGAAAATCAGATGATGTGCCTACTGATTCTTGCTTGATGTTTCTCAGCAAGCAAACATGGTATGGTGGGTGGATACAAAGCTAGTTTACATTTGTACGCTGGTTTTACTCCTCTGTAAATCCTACTCAGTAATGACTAATCCCCAAATTGATTCCTCTTTCCCATTCTGATTTTTTAATTTTCACTAGATTTTAGTACTTAATAAAGGTCTATCTGTCATGGTTTTTCACATGCTATAAGGACAAGAAGTTGGCTTTAAGGCAGTACTCCAATACAGCTTACATGTAGCAGCAAATCGCAAGTTTATGATAAAAACAAAGGAGATGGATATTTTAGGAGGATATCGTAGGACATAGCGCCTCCAAGAAAGCATAAATACTTAAGTAAAATTCACAAAAAGAGCACATTGTAAAAGAAAGTATGGCAAAATGCCTACAAAGTGTCACTGAGACAGCAATATGAGACATACTACCCCAAGGAGCCCACCCCATCCTAGGCCTATTGTGAAACTTCCCATAAGGACAGGGACATTGTAGGCTTTGCAGCCTCTGCTTACCTGCCATCATCTTTACCAGGAGCCATAGTAACCAGGAGTCTCTCCCCTAACTGAGGCAAGGAGGACACAAGCAACCTGATGCTAAGGGCTTTTTTGGCTTTTGCTTGTTTGTTTTCTTGTGAAGAGTTATGCAACTAATTAATTCCCACTGGGCTCAGGTCACTGTCTGCAGCACCTCAAAGAAACAGTCACCTTAAGACCCCAGGTGACCCTCAAAAAAGCTGAAGAGCCCTGCAACCACATCAAAGAGCACAGTGGGAGAAGTTCCACCTTCCTAGCAACCCAACCAGCTTGCAGGGGTGCTGGACTAGTTGCTGACTTCAGCTCAGCACAGGGATCAGCTTGCCTCTCTGGCATGTGGTGAAGCTGCTCTGCAGCACTGAGTGTGCAGCAAGGCAGGTTTTGCCTTCATGCAGCTCTCATCCATCAGCACACCAACACTGGCACCCATCACCCAAGCTGCACCCACACCCTGGCCTTGCTCTTTTGGCTGTCTCATGCTCCTCATGAGATCATTGTGGGACCCCATTATAGTCTAATCTTGCCACCCTGTACAAGGCAGGATGCATTACTAGGGACTGTTCTTTTACATGTTTCCTGGCAGGCAAGTGGTTTCCATGACTTCCTCTGTCTCTCTCTCTTCCAAAGGGCAAAGATCTGCCTGCTTTCTTCTTCCATTCCTGTCAATGAAACATCATCAATCTCATGTTTTATGAGGAGATGCTTTAGCTCTTCTCTACGCTCCTTTGCTCCAGATCTGCTGTAGCATCTATAGTGCTCCTGTGAGCCACCTAGGCACTCAGTGGGGGTAGTAAGCCCACTGCAAAGCAGGAGGTAGGACAGGTTATGGTGTGCTGGGGTTGGGTTAACATGGCTACTTCTGCTGCTGACCTCAAACCTCACATTTCTGCCATCAATTACCTGTTCCTTCTGAGCAAGGTGAAATGAATCAACAGCAAAGACATGAATCCAGGAAAAGGGTTTGCTTAGCAACCAGGAATGAGAAGTTCATGGGATTTCCAGAGAAGCAGCTTTGCTAACATCATGTTGCCATTGCTTGTGGTTTTAGTCATGAGTCTTACATGTTAGGTTTTTCCCTAAGACTCTTGCAGTTGCAATATGATTACTAAGCTCTCCTTTTCACATTGAGACAATCCTTGCTTGTGGGAGCTGTGAACAAAACCGTGAGAACAAGAACCCCAGGGGCTCCAAATGTCTGTATGTAAATAAAATGTAACAACACAGAGATTCTTTTCAAAGCAGTGCCTTGTTGTTCTTCAAGAAAAGACTTGCACCTGACAACCTCAGCAACAGAGAAAACCAGTCACTCCAGACATCACTGAAACTGCACACATTAGCTCCTTAGTACATGGGCTTTCCTCCAGCCTCCTAGAGGCAAATAAAGCCCTGCCTAACTGGAGTCTGCTTTGATGCTGTGCTGCTTCTTGTCTTTATTCATCACTTGGAGTTATCAAACCAGGAGGCATTGCTGAGAGAATTTATAGGCATAAGCCAAAAGGTTGCTGTACATCAGCTTCTTCATCCTTCCTGGGTAAAGGCAACAGACACAGGGTGGGAAGTTGTGTGGGGAGGAGACAGAACCATGGAACTGTACTGAACTTCTTGTTCAGATTGGTACATGAGGAATTTAACCATTAAACTAGACACATTTCTACCATCCTTTCTGATGCATGGCCTATGAGATGGAACAGAGTTAAGGGCTTGGCTGGCAGGGATATTCAAAGGTAAGATAAGAACCGTTGTGGTATTTGAGCAAGTGATTAATCAGAATTGTCTTGGTGTCCATATGCACCACAATAACAAAGTGGGAGAGGAATGAACAAAACTGCAAAAATCTGCAAGGAAACCATAAAATGGACTAGAGCAGCTTCAGATTGGTTGGTTGGACGATGAAGACCCTAGGGATGAAAATATAAACCACAAAACTGTCATAAACCAGTTCAGTGAAGAAGCTGGTTAGTTAATTGAATCAGCCTGCATTAAATTGAACACTGTGACCCTCCTTAGAGCCCTTATAAACATAAGCAACAGCATCAGGCAACACCAACCACTGGCAACCAGATGTTGAAGGTGTCAAGACAAAAGCATGACATTCTGCTTTGGAAAGTGTGGGTCCCATGAGATGATGTGAGACCTCTCCCTGAAAAAGGTGATTTATGCCTCACTGTTTGCATTGCCCGGTTAAAAGTGTGGTGTGGATTGTATTAATGTTCTACTGTCTCCCCATGTTGGTAAAAGAATAAGAAACTTTCAGAATGAAGAGGGAAGAGGAGGAAAATGTGACTTGACTGTGAAGCACAACATATGTTAGCCTGAAGCTGAACAGCTTTCAATGCACCATATTCTGGCCAAGCTATTAGTAACACCTGATACACCCATGGTTTCCCATCAGTTACCTGCCAGCAATGAGCAATTGACTCAATATTATCAATTATGTCCCTTTCTGCCCTCTTTTCCTCCCACCAATTAAGCATCTGTTAATCATGAGAAATAGCCCTTTTCATGGAAAATATGTGACAAACAATCAGGTTTTGTACTAAAATGGAATATCACAGAATCACAGGGGCTGGAAGGAACCTCCAGAGATCATTGGGTCCAATTTCCCTGCCAAAGCAGTATCATCTAGGGCAGGCCACACAGGAACACGACCCAGGTTGGCTTTTGAAAATCTCCAAAGACAGAATCTTCACAGCCTCTCTAGGCAGCCTGTTCCAATGCTCCATCACCTTCACAGTAAGGAAGTTTCTCCCCATGTTGAGGTGGAACTTCCTGTGTTCTCATTTGTATCCATTATTCCTTGTCCTATTACTGGGTGCCACTGAAAAGAGCCTGTTCCCTTCCTCTTGTCACCCACACCTCAGATATTTATAGACATTAATAAGATACCCTCTCAGACTTCTCTTCTCCAGACTGAACAGTCCCAGTTCTCTCAGTCTTTCTTCAGAGGAGAGATGTTCAAGTGCCTTAATCATCCTCATAGCTATTCACTGGGCCATCTCCAGTAGTAGAACCCAAAATTTGATATAGTATTCTAGATGTGGTCTCACCAGGGCAGAGTAGAGGGGGAGAACCTCTCTAGACCTTCTGGACCTACTTTTACTATGCACCCCAGGATACCTTTGGCATTCTTGGCCAAAAGAGCACATTGCTGTCCCATAGATAGCTTACTGTCCACTAGGATTCCAAGGTCTTTCTCCAGGGTGCTGCTCTCCAGCAACATTATAACAATATCATTGTAAATAATCATTAAGGTGTCCCAAAACAAGGTTGAGTCGTATCATTCCCCCAGAGATTTTGTGCACTGCTGTTGAGCAAAAACTCCCGGAGAAAGGTAAGCTGATCAGGTCCGCCAGGTGATTGTCCTGAAGGGTCAAATCCCAACACATGCTCTAACACAGACAAATGGGTTAAGCACCTTTGAATGTGAAAACCCAGTCAGTTCCTGGGGTCCAGATAGGCCAGATAAATATGTAGCACATATAATTAACTTTGCAGCATAGCTGTAAACTGTGTGTGCCCTGGCCACACTGGGATATGCCCCAGTCTGGAGGTTATCAGGTTTCTCTGTTACCAAAGGGCATTATTTGTCTTTGGACAATATCTAAACCAGATGAGAAGGTAGACCTTTGCCTTGTTCTCATCCAGACAGCAACAAGAGCCAAATGCTGCCAGAGTAGCAGCTGAAGAACTTGTCCTAACAGGCAACAGCTACATGTGGGCCTTGCACCTGGACCAAGACAGAAAGGGGAAAGCTCCAAGAGAACTGAATCTCAGAAGAGCCATGGAAAGACTACAGCCCAGTGATGGAGCACACAAGAGAGAGAAAGGCCCCTTAGCCCTCTGTGAGCCAAGGACAACTCAAATTATAGTCACAACATCTGGGAAGATACTGGATAGAGGAGCAAGCTGTGAGTACCTGGATATCTGCCACAGAATCCCATTTGTGGCAAACAGCAGATCACAGCATCTTTATTTCCAATTTGAATCACTGTATTGAAAATCTTAGGTCTGTGCTTGAATTTAACTGCCTTTATATAGGGAATGTAATACCCACAAATGAATAATAGAACCTGTAAATATACTTTGTAAATAAGTTATGTCAGCATTTGAAGATACCACCATCAGGAAATTTTAAATACAAAACCTATTAAAATATACATGTTGTTACTGTGATGTATGCAGGTAACATGTCAGAAAATTCATCTGCAAGACAGACTTGGTCAGATCTTCTCTGATCCCATGTGTATTAAGGCCCAAATAGCGTGAAAGCACCAACCTTTATCACTCATCTGCCCCTTCCACAGGCAAGACTAGCTGTGCAGAAACCAGTCCCAAAAGATGTTAGCCTTCAGAAGCCTCCCAGCAGATGCCCCAGATGATACCCTCCCCTGATTCACTTTACCAAATTTCTTCTGTCTTGTTTGCTACAATTCAAGCTCAATGCTACTTCCTCTAGTCATATCTAATGCAGAAGATAGCAACCTCCCTTTTAACATAAAGACTTTTTTCTTCCTCAGTCTAGTCTATAGACAAAATATCAGCATCTTCAACTTTTCCTCCTGGATGTATTTAGTTCTAGAGTTTTCATTGTTCTTGTCCCTTTTACCTACTATGAGCTGTAAACAGAGACAAGAAATTTAGATGTCCTCATACAGGGCCATGCAATACTAGTAAGGGTAGATCACATGATCAGGAATTTTCTTTAAGAGGGTTCTATATGTTCCTCCCAAAATCTACCACAGTCTTTCATGTAATTTTCAACAGAGCAATCTTGACACTTGCCTTGGAAGTTGCAAAAGATCTGAGATTTCCTAGGCCCAGATGAAATATATCTGTGATAGATGCTGAAGTGGCAAACACCTTACATAAGGCAATGTGATACAGAGCAGGGGAGGGTGAATCCAAGTGGTAATATAGAAAACTCAGCTCTAACCACCTGCTTGTCTCATTTTGCAAGTGTTTAGCTGAACTTTCCACAGTGGCTTCAGATGGAATATAAGTGTGCATGAATCAACCTTTAGACATGATTTAATAGCTTCTTACCAAGTACATAATTACATTTTCCCATAAACACTGGAACTATGGATCAAAGCAAACTACAAAATCCACCTCTGAGTCCAGACTTGGCCCATCTTGATCCTGGACTTCCCAGCTAAGACTTGTTGAACATTTCTTAGCAAAATGGCTTATATCTTCCTGATGCCCAGGGGCTTTTCATGGCTTGAATCAGTAAAAGCACAGGATTGAAGCACAAGCCAGTCACATCCAGTTCTTCCCACCCCAACTTTCATCCTTCCTATATATCTACAGAGACTACTGGCTGTTTCCTTCAGTTTATGTTACTAATTGGACTCTCATCCACCTGCTTTATGCTTTTGTTTGCTTGAAGGACTGATATGCTCATAGTAGGTAAAAGGTATATGCCTAGTGCCCATGGATTTGAAGGTGCTGGTGTCAGACTGCTTTAGGGAAAAGACACCTTAACATACAATATACTTGTGGAGCCAAGATCATAGAAATTCAGTAATCCTTGTAACAGCAGTAATAAAGGTGAAAAACACTGAGTGATCTCTGAACATCTTGTCCACAGACACCATGATAAAAACTGATCAAGACTGCAGAAGAGATACTGCCAACTTGAGCCCAGGGAAGGCATTAATGGGGAATAAGCCAATTTCCCACCCAAATATTAACAAAAGAACAAACTCTATTATTTTAATAGCAATTTATTATCGTTAAAAGTAACAACAAACAGGTTCAAATACTTTTGTCTTAAAAATGTAGTGTAACACACAGGTCACTTCTACAGTTCTATGAAATCTATGGCAAAATTATATCCCCAAATCACACTGTTTCTGCCTCATCCTCTCAAGACATCGATAGTGTGAAACACAAACAACACAGAAACAGATTGCTCTATACAGCACTTGTCATAAGGATGATATTAGGCCTCAAGATGCTACAAGTTATTCTGTAAGAGCTATTAGGTATAAGTTTAGTTTTCCTCTTTGTTAATATTGCTGGAACAATCAAATACTTCACACAGGTTTTGGTGAAGAAGTAAGATTTTTTTTTAAAGAACTGCATTTTCCCCCCTGTATCTCTTCTTTGCTGCTGAAGTTTTCCTTTCCACCCGCCCTTTCCCTTCTTAGTGACACAGCTGCTCTATTCCAGCATATAAAACTGCAGCAATGTTTGCAGTCCCTCTCCACACATCATCAGGTATTTCCTTCATATTCTGAAGCCAGTGCTCAACTCTAGTACTTACCCTGAAAGAGGCGGCCAAAACAACATGGCAGCACACAGTTCAGGAACATTACGTGCTGATTTATTGAATTTAAGCTTCTTGGGAGCTCTAGAGCTTAAGTTACGCTCAAGCCAAATACCCAAGATAACTTAAAGCTAGTTTAGATCTCAGTAAAGGAGCAGGAGCCAGATACTACAGGACAGATGCTGTTCACAGAAAGGCCTGAGCAAGTCATAATGCTGTTCATCAGTGGTTTGCTGGAACAACAAAAAGTCTCCACAGGCAAGCACACCTTGGTGAAAAGGAAGGATCCTAATACTGTGAAGTATTTAATATGTTGAGCTTAAGCTTACAGTCTTACTCAATAATCAGAAGTAAGCACATGCCTCTGACTGAAACCTTTCTGGCTAGTTACAAATGTAATAAAGGAAAAAACAGAGGACAGGCAGACTTTATATAGCTGCTCAGATGTGGCTTATACATGAATTCAGGCACACAACAAGGTCTATTCTTCAGAAGCAGACCTCTTAAATGGGTATTTCTGCATGAATTTCATAGTAGCATCTGGAATTGGGGAACTCAATGAAAACAAACCAGTAAGCAGCTTCATGTACATCTATATCCACTTTGGATTAAGAGAGTCATAGGGAAAAATATAAATAGAACCACAGAATAAACATGTGGAGGAGGTACTAGGTCAACAGATTCTATGAACAGGCTCCAGTTGTTCTACAACAGCAATTAATTTTCTTCTCTAAGCAGACCCATTAAACTTCAGGAAAATAAGTGGGGTGAGGTGTATGAAATTTACTCAATTAGGAATCCTTTGACTTGGAGTATACTTTCAGCTGGATCTTTGAAAAACAAAACAAAAACTAACAACAAAGCCCAGGAACAATAAAAATAATAATAAAAAAAAAAATCAAAAGAATGCTTACAGCAGAATTGCAAAATCCTGTCTTACCTAACATCCCAAAAGCCTTGTTTTGTAAATGTACCTAACAGTTTATGACTATCCCATGCTTATCCAAATAATACCTTAACAACTTTTAACTGAGGTAGCCACTAAACCATGACCATACTTCAGTGATGCCAACACTAAGGGAAAAGTTCAAATAAGTTCAAATAAGATGCTCAAGACAGTTAGCTTACCAAAACCAGTAGTGTTTGCTTCCAAAAACATGTCTCCTCCTCCCACCCTTGTTTCACTTCCTGTATCTCCTCTTGTTCATCTCTTACAAGGAAAAAAAAGTCTAGTTCATGTATAAAAGGTCTTTGGATTTTCAAAATCAAAATTTCAAATAATCAATCAGGGAATTTGCATCTAAATTAGTGTCATTTAAAAAACTGATAGCCACTGTCAGATGCCAGCTCTATCAACTTTCTGCACATGCTTAGGTGCTAGAAGCTGTGGAAAGATGGGCAACCTAAGTTATGAAGATGTCCCTTTCATAGTAAATCTCATTCCATACATGTAAACATGTGAAGAATCACCTAATTGCTGTCTTTCAAGTACTCAGGAAGTTGAAATAAAATAGCAATTACTGTTCCTCTATCTTAAAAGTACACAGATTGTAATATTCTTGACGTTCCTAGTGGCATTAATTTCTCCATATATTTTCATATTGCTGCAGTAGCTATGATAGCCTATATGCAAACTCAACATGTAGAAAAACAAAAATGGACTACTAAGGATAATAGTACCCTGGCATTTTTATACACATTTCTACAATTGTTTTGTGGTCCCTTATGACAGATGTTTTTCAAGGTAATTCAAGAACTCTCATCTACCCAGACCCAAATCAACCAAATGCCAAAAATGCCAACTGAAGATTCCAATATCTAGGTTGTTTAATATTTGCATTGCAGAATGTACATTCAGGCTAAGTTCTGCAGTGTAAATGTCCAGTTCTGACTTCTTTTGCTCAACCACTAACTAAATTTTGAGTGTTCTGTCCATTGGCTAAATGCTTTAGCGCAACTAAAGGAATACAAACTCTCACTTCAGACACATTGCATTGACCCAACGCAGCACAAAATCCTCAACTTCACATGTACTTATCAAATAAACTAGCATGAAGAGGGAAAAAACATTCTCTACTTAAAAATAGAGCACTAACCAGTCTGGCGTGCATAACACTGGTTTTTCTATCCAGATCAGATACTGTGTGTATATTCCCAGTACAAAAATAAAATTGTACAAATTGCATGCAACTGTACATAGTGCAGTTAAAGCAATACTGAGGTGTTCTTGGTTTTGTGAAGCATATGGAAAACAGAAAACTGCAGGCTAGTATTTGCAATGCGGTTCATGGGTTCCTTCTTTCATAGAGACACACAAAACTACTTTTATTTGAAAAGCCTCTAGCCCACAACAGGGAGACATTAAACATTTAACTGTCACAACTGTCCTGTGAAGAATTTGTGGATTTCCTTATACATGTCTATCTTACCCAAACAGATTTTTAATTAGAAGTCCTTTAACAGAAATCCTTTACCATAAACCATGCACCAAAAAGCTGTCAAAAGCTGTGTTCTGCTTTGATTACATACAGTTCATCAGGGGGATTAAGGTAATTTATTACATTATGAAACCAACCCATCCTTTTGAAGCGTATGTAATATACAAGTTAAAGATTCCAGTTAAACACCACCACACACTAACTCTTTGCATTTATATAAGACGACCACCTATGAAATTGTTAACTATGGAAACTGTAGACAGGGTCCTCACTGTATCATACTCATGTTGCAGTTCTCTGTTTCATACATTCCACAACTACCTCTGCATTTGAGTAATTTTCATCCAGTTCATCTGTTCAGCCGCTGTGTTACCACTTCTCGGTACATGATAGAGATATATATCAACAGGAGAAAAATGACAAAGAAATCATCCAAAAACCCCAGAATTCCAAAGAGGGCTTCTGGAAGAAAATCTAGAGGTGAAGCCAGGTAGAGCAAGGCTCCAAGCAAGCAGAGGAATATTCTGATGCGAAACATCCAGAAGAGGCCCCCAACAGAAAACATCTCCCTGAAAGCATGCCGTAATAAAGTGGGCAGATCCATAATTCTTTCCATAATCTATGAAGAAATAAAACAAAAGTTAATATTTTGCTTTAGCAACAGACCCATACTAAATGGGTCACTTTGTAATCTAAATTTTCTATTACTACTTGACAGCTTTGGAATCTGTTACCTTATAAGAATCAAAACAAAACATAAACAAAACAACAACAGAAAGTAGGACCAGACTTCCTGGAGTTAGTTTTGCTAAAAGCTAAAATAGTAAAACGTCAAGTTAGACTGTATACATTTTCAAGAAACAAGCTGTGTTGTTCTACACAATAAAATACAAATTTAATTCCCTACTAAATGCACTGGTATCCACTAAGACGGAAAATAGTGACTACTGAAGTAAAAATAAGTGACTGAGAACCATAATTAAATATTGATCAAAATGGCAGACAAATAGGGATTGTGAGGAAAAAAAAAAAAAACCCAACAGGTAAAGCAGAACAGGTTGCAGTTCTTCAGAAACACTACAGCCCCTCCCTGGCATATAACCTGTAATTCACATAATTTTCTAAAGGGTGGACCAAGCTTTAAGGTAAACTAAAGAATGCTAAAATGAAACCGTCTTGGGCTCCCTTCCATTTTTCTACTATGATTCTGTCATCTTAGCCAACGACCGTTTAGTAGAAAGTATTCAGGTTTTATTTGTGAGATGTATGAAGGGGTGAACTTTGAGATTTCTTTTATAATGATTCCTTTTCTACTGCACACCATTTCTACACAGAGCCATGACATTAAAATGAGTTAATGCCAAGGCTGAGAAAATTCTCTAAAAAGAAGTTTTGTATGCAGTTGAGCCAATACTCCATGTATACATGAAGGACAATTTATCTAGTCTGATTAGGGCTTTGATGAAGACTTCTGGTGTGACCTCAAGACAGGTTACCTGGGACTAGACACAGAGCCCATATAAAGGTTTAATGGAGTCTGAAAGACAGTTTCAATCTATCTGGTTCAAAAGCATAACTGTTTTTGTGGTTTAAAACACACACACACACAAAAGAACCATCTCTTAATACTTTGTCTCTTTGCACTATACATTTTTCTTGCTAATGTTTTGTTACTATATCCAAAGCCAATGAAGAGACGAAGACTGCAGGGAAGTTACTAGTATGCATGTGAGCGCCTTTCACCTTGCAAATCAGAACAAGCACAAAGACAGGTGCAGAAGACTTTCTGAAGCTTCTTCTGTAACTTCAACCACCTTTTTTAGCTATTTATTGAAAAAAAAAACTAGTTTTATCCTCTCAGAAAGCAGAATAAAGACTAGTATAAACTAGGGGGAAAAAAAGATAGTATATGACTTGAAATCTGATGAAGAAAGGCACAGATTGTTCTAATCAATGTAAAGATCGCTTCAGTCAATCACGTGAACATTATTCCTTGCAGGTCATATATTTCATTAATTTTTAAACTATTTCAAATTAATGAGCCAGTTTAAAAAAAGCTTAACACATGAATACGTAACTGAAGGCTTACTAACACTTCGTATTTGTAACAAAAATGTAAGTTTCTGCAAGTTACAAATAAATATTTTCAGTATTGTGGGTTTGCCCTAACTATATAAACATGAATTTCCTGAGGAAAACTTGCATAGTCCCTAAGCATCAGAAAAGGAAAATTCACATGCCAGGAAAAAAAAAATAAAGAAGAAAAAAAAAAATTCACAATAATAGTGTTAATCTCCCCTAAAATCTGTTTTCCACCCAAATGTTCCCCAAACTTACAGATCTGGGCTGTCCTGAGAATCTCCGGTTGTAATCATTAACGTCTTGAAGTACCTGGGCTGCATCCCTCTGATCTTCACCAAAAAGTGGTAAAAACAATGTTACCTAGGGACAGCAGGGAAACGGTGGTACACGTGCAACTGTGTTTTAAATGCAGGCAGTGACAACTATAGTTGAAACCAGTAATCCTCTGCCACCTACATAGAACAAACTTGGTTCTGCTTGACTATGTAGTGGAGAAATGAAATTAAACTACTAAAATGGAGACCTCTGCTATCTTTTAACAATTTCATTACTTACAAATCTTTAGAGAACACTATTTAAAAAAACAACCAAGAAAAAGAACCTTCCCTGTAAGACAAGCTTACAGGAAGTTTTTCTAAACACCTGAATGTTTTGTTTCAGCAGTGGGACAGATTATTTGTGGAATAAAGTTAATTTACCAAATCAATCTAGTTTTGTTTCTTAATCTGATGTGGTGGGTGGAAGGGTAAAGCCAAGAAGCCTCCTCCCTTCCCCCTTGTAAGGTAAAAGGGAAAAGAAAAATTGAAGGGAAAGGAAAAAAAACTCACCAGCTGAATTAGCAAAGCAGTGGAGCTATATTTACAAAGCAGTGTAGGGTTTTGCAGGGGAATATTTACAAATTTACAATATCTACAATATATACAAAGATATACAATAGAGTAACACAGAAATGAGAGTAATCCCCCTCGCCAGAGGGGGTTCCCCACCTCCGCTCTCCCCTCTCTCCCCCCCTTTCCCCAGAGTAGGTCAGAAAAAGGGAGAAAGAAGAAAGAAAGAAGTTAAAAGCAGTTTTGTGTTAATTGGAAAGGAGTCAATACAGGCCTTCTATCTTATCGGTTTCAAGGCCGAAGTCTTGGCAGAAAGCCCAGCAGAGAAAGAGTTGCTGCCCAAAGGAAAGGCGGAAGCAAGACTGACCAAGAAGTTCCCGGAGTGCCCAGGATATCTCCCAGTTCAGAGGGTGCTTCCTCCCACTTAACCAATGAAATTGTTTAGACTATTCCTTCCATTTACCAACTTCCGTCCACCATATTCCCTTTCTTAAAGGGACACCGTCAACCGGCCACATCTGAAAATCAAGTTAAGCAACCAATAAGACCCCCCTTTTTCCATCTTTAAAACAGCCTTGCACTTCAGCAAGTAAGCAGCACAATTTGTATTTTTCCATATAGATGTTCATACCAAGACCAAGAAGAATAGTACAGAATAATAGGTTAGCAGAAAAAGATAATAACCTTCAGTTTTTTTGTAAGCACAGAGAATTCTGATGCATTCTTGGGTTAACTTTCATGCACATACAGAAAAATGTGAAGTCTTACTCACATATATCTTATGCTACCTCTCTGTATAGGAGTTTATGAAAACTTAAGATTTATATTTGGAAGCAATGCTCAGGTATAAAACACAGATTATCATAGGACACAGAATATGCAAAGCACTTTGTAGTCTTCAAAAGCTATCCCTGTATCTGCCCACTAAATATGTTTCTGTGTAGCAGTCACATTTAGCAAATGACAGCACAGGCAGATCCACATTCAGCTCCTAGCCTTCCCACAAAACCTTTCTACAACTCATGTTGCTCTTCTGTATATACTTCCATCCACCACTTATAAATCAGACCTTAACAGGGTGAGAACTAATGCATACACAAGCAATACCACCCAATTTACCTGTTACTAAGATGAAATAGAACACCTATGTAAAGAGAGACACTAAAAAATACAAACCCAAACAAACCACCACAGATAAAAATCACTTATTTTGCTCTTTTCCATCTTCCTTATTTTTATTTTTCATTCATATCACTGGATACACTCTAATCCTACTCATTCTTCCTCTACTCATACTTACCTTTCTTTCCTTTCTCTGTGTTCTTACAATCATTTGTTCTGCTGATGCAGACAATCAAAGCAGGGTTTAATATATGGGTTACTAGCCCTGCAGTTTGTGCAGTTAAAACAAAGATGTACTTCTGTTAAAACATACACTGTTAAAAGTCAGAGATCCTAAGCATTAATGAGTTGCAGGGACATATTTCAAACTGACAATATAAGTAAGTTGTGTAGGAAGTACGTTAATGCTTGCTCTACAAAGCTCAAATTGAGAACAGATACAAATTAAAAATAGGGTCAAAATAAGAAAATGACATGGATAGGCTTTTTGGCAGGGAGAGAAGGAAGGGAGAGGGTACTTCTCAGAAAATCAGTACATTAACTTCTGTCAGCCTTCCGTAACAGCCAGGTCTTCCAGATGCAAGTTCTGGTAAAGACATTATAAAACATTCTGAACAGAAAGCATGGATGAATCACAGTTAAGATCTTAAGATTTCCTGTTTTTATAAACTCCTTTAAAAAAAAAAGGCTGAGTTATCAGTGCTCTTGAATTTGATGTGCAGGAACAAACTGCATTTTATTGAACAACTTAGCAAAGCAAAAAGTTTAAAAAAAATCTTAATGACCACCATCTATGTCTAACAATCCATATTCTTACAGCTTCTCAGGCTTCTTCTCCTGTCAGTCTCATTATCACAGTTTGCATGCAAGGTCTTTTTTGGTATGCTGTACTAGATACCCAGATTATCAGGTCCATGGTTACTTAAAATATTACCGTTTGTCTGCAGATTGGACAACGGATGGCACCAAGCCATGAACCATACCTCCAGTAGGCAATAATGCAGGAACCTGGTGAAGATAAGTTAGAGATATTTAGCTTCAGAGCTGAAACACTCATTGCGTGAAATATTACTTGACAAAGAAAACAACAGAAGTGTGCAAGCATTTAGTTCAACCATGTGTAGCACTCACTAAAGACACAAAGAACGTATGCATTCAGTGCTATTAATGAGAAAAATCCTGAATAGGTTCAACTGCATAATTAAGATATCATTTTCTGAAAAGACAGAAAATTTCTTACTCATTATCTGGAGAAACAAATGAAAAAATTACCTATTTAAAATGTGGAAGTCACAAGAAATATAAAATGTGTCCTTTATTATCAGAGTTTTGACAGATAAAGGAATATAAAAAAATTGAGTACTTCAACCGTTTTCCAAATTTGTACCCTTTTTGTTTAAGCAATAGGCATAATGTACACTTTATAGTCCACAAAACTAGCCGACATGCTACAGCATGCTTAGATATAAATTTGAATAGCCTGCCCTAAAAAGAAAAAAACAAAAAAAAGGGCAACACTTTAAGCATTATAAATTTAGTCTTAATTCTTCTGAACTTCAAAGAAAATAAAACAAGACAAAATGCTCTGAGATACAGATAATGCAAGGCAGATTTTTTTTTTTTTTTTTTTCTTAAGAAAAACTATGGTACATTTCCAAGTGCTTTTCAGCCTTTTCAGTTTTTTTCTAACTGGAAATAAATTATGCTCTCTGCCCTTGACATTTTGAAATTAACCTCAGTTTCAATCCTGATAGTCCTGATAGCATAGAAGAAAATGCAGCTGGCTCTCAAAGCAACTGTTCATGCACAAAAGTATTTTCTCAACAACTTACATGAAAAAAATATTTCTATGCACTCAGTTAAAAATCAAACAAAATTTTGCATTAGGATGATTGTAGAAGTATCAAAAGTTTGTGTTTGTGTTCTGATTTTATCCTTGCAGCTTAGGGGTTTTCTTGCTTACCACAGAAGAGATGTCCACAGTTTGTTTCTATAGGAAATGTAGCTTGTTGCAAACAGACTGGGCAGGACATATCTGTATAAAAGCGATGTCTATCACCAGCAGAAGCATCCTGACGAAACAGAAGAAAAATACAAAATGTTTGATATACTATTTTTATATGTCTAATGAGGTAAGGGTTTTTTGTGGGGTTTTTGTTGGGGTTGTTTTTTGTTGTTTTTTTCTTTTTGGTTGGTTGGGGTTTTTGTTGCTGTTTTGGTTTTTAAATAAAACAAATCCAGTGGTCATTCACTAAAAGTCAGTTTGAAGAGAAATATTTAAATACAAAAATCAAACATAGTTAAAAGCATAAATTGATTAATTAAGCAAATTCCTCTTGTGAAAAGTCCATTATTTTCCCTTCATGTGTTATGTAAGTGTGTGCTTCAATCCAGTGAAAGACTGCAAAGAAAGAACTCTTTTAGTCCTTCACATTGTTAGGTTAGACATACTGAAACATGAATAACAACTCTCATCCAGACTTTTACTTCATTACCTAGCATAGCTCTGTCCAGAACCAGGTAATTGAACTGTAATGCTTCTTAGTCTCAGTATCTAGTGTTCCCAGCCTCAAGCTTAGGCACCAGCTTGTGCATGTCACCAATACATAATGTTTTCTCCCCATTTTGTCATACCTGCCTTCTACATAAATATGCACTGTAATTAAACTATATTATGACGAAAGATTCACTTCAAAACTCTTCAAAAGTATCTTTTTTTTCACACTAGAACTGGGACTTAGCAATTTCCAGCAGTGTGGCTAGACTCTCCCATCCTCTCCTCTACATCTCAGAACTGAACAAAGTCAGAGAACCATAGAATTGTTTGGGTTAGGAAGGATCTCTAAAAGATCACAGTCCCTTTTCTGCCATTGACAGAGACATCTATCACTAGATCAGGTTAAGTTGTTCAAAGCCCCAACTACCCAGAAACAGTCCCAGAAACAGGGTATCCCCGACTCCTTTGGGCAACCTATTCCAGTGCCTCACCAGCCTTTCCTACATACCATGTCCTCTTTTAGTTTAAAAACATCATCCCTTGCCCTGTTGCTAAAGGCTTCAGTAAAAAGTTTCTCTCAGTTGCCTGTTTCATGTTGCTGTACCACTGCTCTCAACATATGACCCCAATCATACGGCAGCAAGCTGTTCTCCAGATTTCCTTTCCTTTATCAGTAAGTTCCCAGGAACATTGGAGGAAGTACACAACAACCTAACACACTCCACCTTGCCATGTTATTACCTTAGACATAAAACCCCCCTTATGTTATTTCATTATTTGACAAGTTCAAGGATGACTCTGTAAGAGGAACTTCCATAACTTTGAATACCAGTTTCTTCTGGAACCCTGGAGAAGCCTACACTACCACAAACCAGACAGTTGATTGATGCCAACACATAGCCCAGCACCTGCTCAGTTTGAAGCTGCTGACGAAGAGCTCGCACTAGCTCTTGATTTTCTGGGTGTATGTTCTGACGTTCATTTCTGTGAAAGGAAATATAAGCAATAAGAAAAAACTCAACTCTATGAACTGAAAAAATAATTGATAGGAAAAAAACACCAAACCAAACAACAAAACCAAACCAAACAAACCAAAAATAAAGTTAAACAAAGGGCAAAAATGAAATAATTCCTGTTATAAAGGATTACAAACAAAACACAAATAATTCACAAAACAGGACATTTAAAACTGTATAGCAGCAAGATTTTACAGAGGGACTCCATAATTAATCATTAAATAATGTAAAAAACTAGTTTTTCATCTGAAACAAAATGAAGATATTAATGTACAAATAAAAATCAAAAGGTAGAAGTTCTACATTTATTGTGCAGAAATAGTTTTTTTCACTACCTTTGTTATAGAGGTGATTCACTTCTAATTATTTCAATTTTATCTGCCACATAGAAGATTAAGACCTAACATTTACATAACAGGTAAGTAAACTTTTAGAGTGTTGAATTTATGTAACTACCAGCAGACTGGATATAAAAATTAATTTCTCATTTTTAAATCACTAAAGAGAAAGACTCTACAGGCAAGAAAACTATGGGTTAGAGATGTCAAGGGGAATCACAGGGAAAAGGTTCACTGTAGAAAGGAGTCTGGATATATTTATTACAAGTTTGAAATTCAAAAGCATGATGGGAACAGAAGTGGAATTAAAAGGAAGCTGACAATACTAAGAGGTATTGAGTTACAATGAATATGAGTCAACAGCATCATATTAAAAACTGGATTTTTCTGTTTCATTTATACATTTCCATTTCACTAGTGATAATATGCTCAGCACTGTTGAGGTCTTGGTTGGATTCTGTTTTCCATTTGGGGCTAAATTCAGAAAAACATGGAGAAGTGGGAGGAGGTTCAGAAAAGAATGGCTCAGATTTTCTAAGCATTAGAGGAGGAGTAAAGAAATATCAGTTCATGGAGAAGACTGCCCACAGAGAGCAAAGGGCTTTTATTCTGCAATTATGAGCAATTATTTCTCACAGTTATCTAAGGCCAGCAGAAAAACATTCTAACCACTGGGTATACAAGATCAGAAAATATGTCAGGGTGTTGTGATCTACCTTTGACTGAAAGTTAAATTAAAAAAAACCACCTTGCACAGCTTCCAAGGATGACTGAGGCAAGCTGAGCCTGTGTCAGAGCTGAGGGCTAAACTGGCTGAATTTTAAGGACATTTTCCGGTTGTAGTTCTACTTTGACAACTTCCTAAATGGCTCGAGGAGATTCTGTAAATATTTTCCCTCATTTGATACAGAGAATCATAATACTGCACTAATGCTACCTTTAACATTTTGTCTCCTTCATTCTTTCTTCAAACAGGAAGAAACAAACCAGATCATTTTCACACTAATAATTACACAATTGTTTATAAAAATAACATTTACCTAACACTCATGTGGGTGAAAACCATTACAGTTGTATGATGGGAAGCTTACATTAAACCCTTTCCTTCTCACTCTAGGTTGCCATAAGACAGATTTTGTGGATGCTTTGTCTCATGTTTTTCCTGTTTGTATGCTACAGATGAGCATATCTTGCATCAGTTGGCCAAAACCTTAATATATGTTGAAAGTAAATTCACAGCACACACAAGTGAAAGGTGTGTATTGTAAGCTAATATATTCTGATCTCTTCAAATTTTAACTTTGCTGCTAACGTGTTTATTTATGTGACTATACTCTGGTATCCTGCACTATGTTGAGTACATGAAAGTATGTGTAGAATTGTAGAGGTACAGTATGTGAAACACCCATTGCTTATGCATAAGATGTGGAAGTAGAAGAATACTGCACAAGGTCCAGGAATGGACAGGCAGAGCTCAAGACAGGTTCAATTCATAACTTCTGTCAGGCAATTATCTGAGAAAATAAATTAACAAAAACAGTACAGTGCTATGTAGTTAAAGGCATTATCAAACACAAGCCAGAAAGAAGTAACTTTATATGCAGAGTATTTTAATTTCCCCATTTATGAGTGATAGCACTCCGTAACTTGTTAAGAAAAACAAACAAACCCATCCCATGACATGGAAAGATTGCACCATCTATCAAAATGGGCCCCACCAAACTACCATTACCAGGAGGAAGCTGGCCTACTCATTCAGTGTGCAATCTCACACAAGGTAAGTAAGGGACAGTAGTTAGGTGTACTGATGTATTACTGTGCAATGATGGCCATTGTTAATTTCCAATGATTAACAACTCTCTTCTGCTGAAGATATCAAACTGTATGGTGGGATAGAAAAATAAGAGAAAAATACCTAATCCTGCAGGTTCATAAAAGTGAGTTACATAAGTCATGTGAGAAGCAGGGAATCTTTAACACAAAACACGGGAGGGTCAGGATCCCTTTCATCAGTTTCACTGTCTCATCTGTAATGTGACAACCTCCTCCCAAGTTTAAAAGATGATGGAAAAACAAATAGCTGTATTTTTTTCAGAACTTACAACTTAAAAGACATACAGGCTTCGCTAACATGTCTTATAATGCCTGAACTAAACATCTGCAACTTGATATATATGTCAATTACTGCTAGTGAGTTTCTTCACCAAAAGCAGAAGGACCTTCAGCTTGTGTTCTGATGTAATGCTTATCAAGTTCTTCCAAGTACAGCAGCCATATATGTTAACAGTTCTTTCCATATTCTACTTCTGCCCCTTCAAGTCTACTGCAACATATGCTCTTTGCTGTCTGCTTTCCCTTTTTAATCAGTTCCAGCAACCTTATTCATTACTCTAAGCTTTCATTTGTGCAATGTTACCCAGGGCCTGTTCCCACCCAACTTAAGTAATGTTGCATATAGAAGTATGGGTGACAATGAGACTAGGGTAATGGACACAGTATAAGCAACACATAGATTTCTGTGTTGCCTAGGATAACTAGAAAAGGAAGATACATTTTTTCTCCCTCCCTTCCCCTTTGGTGATAAAGAAATAAAAATTATGATACTTTTTCTATGGTACAGATTTTTTTACCATACTGTGTAGATTTTGTTGAAGACAATACAAAGAAGATAGAGGAAAGGTGCTGTTCAATGCAGAAAAATTCAGAATGTCTCAGAAGGCACAGCAGAGAGCTCAGAGAATGCTGGTAAGTCTTACAGTAGTCAGTCATACAAAAAAAGAAGAAAATGCACTTCAAGAGTCCCATAATATGCTAGCTTTGTGTCCAAGTTATTTTTTGCCTTTCAACAAATAAACTGTCAGGGCATGTAAAAGGAACACAGACAAACTTTCTACTTAGCTCATTACACTAAAGAGGTAATTAGCAACTGGCCCTTTTCTCCTTTTTAAATTGTCACATTACTGATAACATTGCCCCAAACTCCAAACCTGAGCAAATTCCTACCACATCACTCTTGCCCACTGTTGACACTCATTCCACTCACTTCTTTTTCGTGTTCCTAACTTACTTTCCTGTCTAAAGTTAAAAAAATAAAATGTTTACTTTGAAACTAAACACTTGAAATTCAAGTCACAAATGCTAAAAAATTCAATACAAGGGATAGAGGAAGAGACCACAGGGAAAAGAAGCACTCAAAGCAATATTTAAGAACAAGGTGACATGCATACTCTTCTCTGATTAATTTCTTGTCTCCTGATCCTGAACTGCAGCATTGACTTGCAGTCCAAGTAAGCTTTCCCAGTTCTTGATTCTTTTGCAGCTCAAATACCTTTTAGCCCACTAATACTTATGATAGGGACAGATCCTCCTCTGTAAATTACAGAATGCTAAAATGCCACTAAAATGGAATTCTCTTAGTTGTTAAAAACATTCTGTGTTTAGAAGTCTACCGGCAACCACAAAAAAACACCAGTCTGAAGTTCAGACTTTGTTCCCAAAACACATTGGCTAAAAAGCTTTGATTACTTGACCATTAAAGTTATTGCATTCTAAGCTTTGATATGCTTTCCCTAAAGCAAAATTTTAAGTCCATTATGCTCCAGAATAGTAATGTATAAACAAGTCAGTGAATATATTCAGGTTTGGAATTTTTTCCCCCTGCAAGTAGAACATATATCGGAGGATTGTATCCAGTCTTAACTACAGAGCCATTATTCACAAATCTGTGCTTTGTAACCAAATATGACACACCATCCATCCAGACTGTGAATTCAGCCATTTTCAGGTCAAAGGAATGATGAACATTACTAATTTTGATCATGTGAAAATAAAGAAGAGTTAAAGTTCACTTCTGAGAAATGCACAATTTCATACTAACTGTGAATTACATTATGAAATTCTGCCAAGCAATTAAACAGTAAGTGATCAAACGATAATTTCCTTCATGTCACAAAATCACAGTTGTGTTATATGTCAATGCAAAAAGTTGTTGAGAAAGCTAGAACTTTACAAACATGGGTAAGTTGATTAATTCCTGTCAACATATTCTCACCTTAAAAGGGTATATACCAGAGCAGCAATGAAAGTGAAACTGAGCACAACTGCCACCAGTACCTGGTCACTTATTCCTTCTATAACTGAATCATTATCTAGCTTCAAACTCTGAACGTCTGCTTGGTGACTGGCCATCACAGCTCTAAAACGTAAAAAGAAATATGTACACATACATATATATAAAACCATACATGTTCACATGTACATTTTAAACATAGTTACAAATAACATGTATCTATTCATACACTAAAATCCTGGAACAACAGATTAGTCATTGCAGGAGGGGTGGGGAGGGGACAACAGTAAAAGAAGAGAGTATGCACTTTCAGCAAACGCTGAGCTTGCTGCAGAGGACTGCAAAACATTCGTCTTTCCTAATAACAAACAAGTCTTAAATCATAGAATGAGTAAGATTGGAAGAGACCTCAAAGACCATTAAGTCCAACCTATCATCCAAGACCTCATGACTACTAAACCGAATTTAAAAAAAGTATCAGTCAGATACTTTACCTGGGAATTTTTACCAGACAACTTGCCTAGGAATAGAACATCACTGAATTAGACATTCTAAGGACAGTACATTTAAAAGTAGTATAATTCTGTATTATCAAGAATTTAGGCTGTTACACAATATATCTCTGCTGCTAGGGTGAGAAAACAATTTTTAGAAAGCAAACTTTTTTTCAGTTATTTACAGTGTTAAATACCTATTTGCATACCCAGGAACCACCCAATGCACTTGATACTTTGTCTTTTCTACACATTATCAGCCTTTGGCTGAAAACGTGGGAAAAACTTGAGAAAGAGAGTATTATCAGGTTTCCCTAGTTAGATTAATTTGGTTTAAATTCATTTCACATACTCAACAATCAGAATGACTTGCCAAGGTTAACATTTATTAATCTGTGTAGCACTAGCCTATAGTTTAAGAGAAGCAAAATAAAAGTTTCCAACACTACTAAATCCCTCCTGTTGCAATCCGGAAGAGAAATTAACTACAGCTGTGAAAATTATGAAACCAGGAGAGTGAAACTAACTCTGGCAAATGACCAGAACAGTCATATTGAAGAGGTGTCCTTACACAAAGGATTTTTCATACTCTGCTGACACAGAATCTCAGCAGCAGTTTGTTAGGCCAGATAGGACTTGTACAATCTATTTCCTAGTCAAGTGTGTACGTGTGCTTTAAGCTTGCAAGCTTTCAGCAGTGTTTCTGCTTCACAGTTCAGGTACCTTTTTTAGTTTGAACCCTACTGTCTAGCAAACACCAGACATTGCCTAGCTCTGAGTTAACTGCAAAACTGAAATGGAATAAAAGTCACTGGGATTTTAGTGGATACCTGTAATGACTACACTGGCAAGATTTCAGTGTGAGTCTTCTGCTAATAAAAAACCTTAATCTTTTCCATGAGACAGCTACCCCGAGTCTCCAAATCGTTTCTTGTACAAATTGTAGAGCTTTTCCTGATCCTTCTTGTATCTGTAGGAGCCACTCTCTGCAGCAGCAATGAAACAGAAGCTTGTATATTCCAATAAGCAAAAAATGGTTAAGTAGTAAAATTAAGTACAACAAGAGCAAAGTATACTCGTGGAGAATGAAGAGTAGATTACTTTATTTGCTGTTGTATTCTGGGCTTCCACTGTGAAAAACAAAATTAAATAATGAAAAGCATATGAAATGAAGCAAACTAAATTATCCTAAGTGTTCCAGTCTGGACTGAGACTATTATTTCTGTAACTGCAGACACAATTTTTGCTAATTACAGCTTTCCACAAGCAATTGTGTCATAGTCTAACTACAGAAATGTCAATTAGTATTTGAAAAGAGTACTTTATCCAAATGTAGAACATCAGTGACTCATCAAAAGCCATGTTTAAAGTAGGTCAATATTGACACAGGTTTAATACATGCTAATAAATAAAAAAACAGTTCTTTGTAGAAAGGTCTTATGTGGGAAAAAGAGCCTACAGAAGGAGTTACAGCATTGTGTAGCTAGTTACATAATTATATTGCTACAGTTAAAAGCCATGATGCTAAGTTGTTGAATTTTTCAGAGCAGCAGTTCCTTGGCACTGAGGATCCTGACTGGTAGGTGTGGTGTAATGCCTCTCAGTCCAACATTTACAACATGCAGACTTTTATTTCTTTGTATATCTAATCCTGAAGAGGCTTCTCTTACAACAGGTAATTCTTGGACATTGCTTTTCCACAACTGTCTCAAGCAGTGTCCTTGTATCTTCAATTCCTTCCTGTGTTTACTCTCCTTAAGTATGGTCATTAGTCCACTAATTTTTATTGAGCTGCACCCATCAGTATAAAACCAGAAGTAAATGGCAAGGAATCCCCCACTGTCCTGCCTTGGCTCTGTTAGAATAGACTACTATGCTTGTAACTACACCCCATTAAGTATTATACACCTTTCCCCTCTTTCCCCCCTGAAATATGGCAGAAACATAGAGGTTCTTTAATTGCATCTTTGGAAGGCATTTCTGACATTGACATCTGAAAAGCTTCCTCCATCATTGCATGCTTGCTGCACTCTGAAACCAGCATGTGAATTGTCAGTGTCACATAAAAGTTAACTTGGCTTCCTTGAAAAGCCCTCAAAATGTCTGCAGACTCTCTCTCTGCGTGATCCTTGCATGGTCACTTTTAATCCTTATCTGCCTACCATTTCATCACTCACTACATATTCTTGCCTTACTTTCTGCTCATGCACTCATAGCAGCAGAATATGAATAAGAAATACACAGACGCTCATTTTCTCTTCCTTCCTGCACATAACGCCAGCTACTCTTATCTACTTCACCCCTTCACTTAACAAGCACGACTGTCCTTACAACCATTTTCAACCATTTGCAACCTTTCTGGCCACATAAAATGCCAGGCTTTCAAACACTTGGCCTTCATTTACACCTCAATACAACCAAGATGTATAGAATGGGGAGTGGAATCCTTGCCTCAGTCTCACTTCCAACTCCTTCTATTAATAAATTCTAGACAACATGGGCTACCAATGATGAAGGCTCACGCTGTTCAAGTCTTAGCTTATATGCTGCTTCTGGACATCCAACAAGTGCTAACTGTATTCCCCTTATTACCTCTAGCACTTTTTCTGAATCACACTATTGCACAGGAGGGCTGACATTACTTGCATAGACTAGGAACTACAAACAGAAGGGTTTAACCTCTGTCATGGTTTCAGGCCCAGTGGGCAGCTGAAACCCATGCAGCTGCTCATGCAACTGATTCTGGAGGTTACCACTAAGCATGTGGATGAAAAAGGTATCAGAAGTAGTCAGCATGGATTCACAAAGGGGAAAACTGTGGTAGACCAATCTCATTGTCTTCTGTGATGGTGTGAACAGCTGAGTAGATGAGAGAAGAGCAGTGGATGTTGTCTACCTTGACTCCAGACTTTTGACACTGTCTTCCACAACATTCTCACAGGTAAGTTTAGAAAGTGAGAGTAAGATGAGTAGACAGTAGAGAATTGGCTGAATGAGAGAGCACAGTGCAAAGTCTAGCTAGTGGTGTTCCTCAGGGTTCATTACTGTCACTGGTCTTGTTCAATATCTTTACCAGTGACCTGGATGGAGGAACAGAGCATACTCTCAGCAATTTTGCTGATGACAGAAAACCTGGGACACATTCAGGTGACACAGCAACAAGACTATGCTGGCTTGGATGTTCCAAGGATATTCCAATGTTGTTCAAAGCTGAAAAAGTGTCCTCTCCTGTCTCACTCATAAATTGGGTGAGATTACTAACAACCAGCAACATCACATACAAATACCAGCTCAACATGGCAACCAGTGGTATAATAATATCCTAGTTCAACAGTACCCAGCACAGCAACATGATAACCAATATCAGTTTCCCTGAGATAATAAACATCCTCACAGTACATAAGGTACATAAAGTACATAATGATTCCCGTAACACAACCATGTAAGTAAATTCACCAACAATGTAAACATATACTATTTAACTAATAAAGAAAATGTGTATGACAAAAGTGTTTAAACATTCCTTCATTAGACTTTTTGCTGTCTCACTCCTTTGTGTCCCACATTGGGTGCCAAAAAGCATTTGTCTTGGTTTCAGGTTTAGCTGGCAACTGAGTCCCATGCTCACACAACACACAACTGCCCCTCAAGTTTTTACCCCCAGTGGCATGGGAAGAAAAAATAAAAGGCAAACCCCCATGGGTTGGGATGAGACTTTAACAGAGAAAAATAACACTAATGAAACAGTGATTTAAAGTGAGTGATACAAAACAACACTGACTGCAATAGTCCAGCCCATCAAGCCTGATCCTGTCCCGCTGCCAGGAAGTGCTGCAATCATCTGCCTGCCCTTCCCTTATACAGTGGGCATGACATCAGTATGGTAGTGAATATTCCATCAACTGGTTGAGTTTGAGCTGTCTGTCTTGGCTCTGGCCCCTCCCAGCTCACTGTGAAGAGAAAAAAAACCAAACAAAACACCAACAAACCAAAAACTTAATCCTATCTGAGTCAAACCCTGGACAACTTCAAAAGATCAATACACACTTTCTCAGATTAGTCATTCAAGCCTCAGTAGAGACATTAAAAAACTACTCCTACTCTAATCTCTAGGTTAGCATGTTAAAAAAAAAAAACAAAAAGATGGCTACAAGAACTCTGCTAAAATCAATATTTGAAAATTTATGACAGAAGGAAGAAGTAATTTTTGGATCTCAAGTCCACCTGAGCATTTTCAAAGTAAATACATAGAAATGCAAGTTTGCAGTTCATGTTTCTTCAGGCACATCCAGATGGCCAATGAACACATCCACAGTGGTCTGAATGCTAACAGTCCTAAAATAGCTGCTAAGGAATCCTGCCTCTCACTGCACAGGTTTAGCAATGGTACTGTCAGTTGTTACAATTAGTAAACAGGCTATGGGAGACTTAGTTCTTAAATGATGTAATGAAGTCACTTGAGTCTTCAGCATTATGTGCACACAACAGACAGGATTCAGGAGTCCTGCTATGTGTGCAGAATCCTGAAACTTGATAGGAGTCTTTTTGGTTTTGTTATTTTTTTTTTTTTTTACTCAGAGAAGCAATTACTGATTGTTTACTGTAGCTCCTGTTCAGCGATATTTTGCCTTCACGTTTTTAAATCTACAATATTCTGATTCAGCACTGACAAGGATTATGTGTATGTCAGAAAGGACTTCTAGAAACAGACTTTATCACAGACATTTAGTATCTCCTAAAATTATCACTGGTAATTATTTTATGTCACTAGCAACTTGATGAGGTTTGTTTAAAAGATAATGTTTTTGTGTTAATCCATTGCATTTGTCTGGTTATGCAGTAAGAACACTGTTTCATCAGCCTTTTCACCATATATACCTACATCATAGGATTTTCAGACACCAAATCATTTTAAAATTTAAATTTTCTTTCTTCTCTGCAGATTTAGGCTATTTTTGCTTCCTTTTATAATCACAAAGGTGGTTTATTTTAACACTGCACTTCTATTCTTTTAAGTGATAAATTAATTCCTGTCTATGTGAGCTGAGCAAACTACCAAATTAACAGAGTAATTTCAGACAGTAATTGAAAACAGATTAGATTTTGAGAATGTATTTTTTATTGTATTTAGAATTTTTTTCCCTCTTTTCAGCCATTTAGCAAAGACAGCACAGAAAGAGTTATTTGCCACTGGAATGGGCTGCCCAGGGAGGCAGTAGAGTCACTGTCACTGGAGGTATTTAAGAGGAGACTGGATGAGGCATTTGGTGCTATGGATTAGCTGATAAGATTGTTTTGGGTGATAGGTTGGACTTGATAAACTCAGAGGTCTTTTCCAACCTGGCTAATTCTATTCTAAACCCCCACCCTGTGTTTCAGTTAGGATCTGAAAATCAAGTCACATTTAACAATGGAATTGCAGTCTGTAAAAATCACACTGTTTGTAAAAATCATTACAGACTAACCATTTGAACACAAAATGATCTTCTGAGAGTCACTGCTGATAGAAGCAACAGTAATTTACTTACATTTCAAATAAGAATCTACAGGCCTTAAAAGTTATATTTCTCCTTCTACGGTGAAGTCTGAACTATGCATACAGGTTTATACACAGAAAAGGAGAACCATAATGACCAATATTGCGATTACAATGTCTTTTATTCTTTGAAACTCACAGAGATCACACTCATATGTGAGGAGATGAGGATATATGCTAGTGTGGACGCATTATTTTCTTCATTTTCCGGATTTCAAAAGTATTATGAAGTGTTCCACACTCAACATACAGCACAGCTAGAACAATGTCCCATGCCATGATTAATTAAGAAAAATAATCTAGTATTTGCTATAATATATTAAAAACTTATTGCTAGCTATCCAAAGTCAGAATATCTCTACAGCGTTCAGAACGATTTCAATTTTTCCAAGTTTATCTAGAAAGTGCCATATGATAATGTATGCTCAAAACCACAGAGATTTTTAGGATGCACTACAGAAGGAATATGCAAGCATAGTGGAAAAAGAAAAGAAAGAGATATACAATAGCACATAGGAAATACCGCTCCAAGATACAAAGAGTAGCCAAGAACAGTATTTATTGACTTTGTGAGTATGATACAATTTGCTTAACATCTGCAAGATAGATAGGATTACAGTGTGTCCTTTCACAGATGGGTTGGGAGAGATCTTGGTGAGAACAACTGGGTTTGGCTTTGTTGGGTTTTTTTAACTTCCTTTTTAGTATTTCTTCTTGAGGGCAACCACTCTCAGAGCTTGCAAAAATGATAAAATTAAGACTTGTGGTAGGCCACAATGCAAGACAGAACATGTAAGCCTTTTACCTACTGTCTTTTATTAGCAGAAGCATTACCCCCATCCTTTAAGTGCTGCTTAATTTGTAGAGATCATGTGTTTTCAAGGATAAGCCAATTCTTCTCCAGATAGTAAAATACTATGAATGCTTTTCTTCTTAGACCAAAAAGGCGCTAACGCCTCAAAATTTTCTTCCATTGTAAAAAGAACAATTAAAAAGGTTTCATTTGTATCAATAGGTTTCTAATAAGATTGACCTCTTTAAGCAACAGAAATCAATTCATAAGAATTTAAGCACACTAAAATGGAGCATCCCCTGAATGCATGTTAGCTGATATTGAAAAATCCAAGGCATAAATGTAGTGTTTTTATGAGAAAGATAGACATAAATTCCAGAATAAAGAAATTCTTATATGTGGGGCAATAATTAAGACCTCTATCAGGTTATTCAGTTCAGAGGTCCCCAGGTTATTCAATTATTATAACTTCCAGTAATTGAAATTACTCAATTACTTCCTACTTCAGGACACCATCAGATCATGGCCACTGTCTGTGGCTGAGAATGGATTTGACTGAGCAAACTGGACCCAACAGTTATTTTCACTCTCCTTCATGAACACCTTAAAAGTACACCTAGATGGCATTCAGAAAGCACTGACAACTGCAGGCGTTAGGCAGACATAATAAACAGTAAAGGCATAAAGCGCATTGAAGATTCCAGCAAGAGCTGAGTGGCTAAATTCTGAGTCAGTTAAATTCTGATTTGATACATTTTATCAAAGTAGTCCAGTGTACAGAAGTTGGACCTAGAAATAGCAGCATGGATATATGTAAGATTGCAAAACAGAAATAAGGGACATGATGCATGGTGTATTCAGAGAAAGTGGGTTTAAGAAACAGGATTTATTAGTTTTTAATTTTAGAGAGTATAGTCTTTTTGGACTACAGAACACAATAATATCTAGTATTAAGTATCTCCATGAATTTTAAAAGCCAGGAAGAGAGCACTCGGAGTGTATATTCACTAAGGGAAGTAGAAAACCAGAAAAATGTAGCTAGATACTAATTGAAAAGATATACTTCCTGTGAGAAAGTTGCTGAAGCTGACTTGGTAATACCTTACTAGGATTTGCTAATACCTTACTAGGATTTCATGCAGTCTGGTAATACAGCAGTATTAACAGCTGCAGTTAGCAGCAACTTTGGAGTAACAAATCACTTTAGCTGGTACAGCAAATCTGTAGCTAAACTCGTCTGTGTGATACTCAGTCATCTTCACCACCAAGTACCACCACTAAGTAACCGCCAGGGGAGGTTCAGACTCGAGGTGAGGAGGAAGTTCTTCACCGAGCGAGTCATTCGGCATTGGAACCGGTTGCCCAGGGAGGTGGTTGAGTCATCGACCCTGGAGGCGTTCAAGGGGAGATTGGACGTGGCACTTGGTGCCATGGTCTAGGCATGGGGTCTGTGTTGATAGGTTGGACTCGATGATCCCCGAGGTCCTTTCCAACCTAAGTGATACTGTGATACCTTTGCTTTCAGGACTAAGCTGACTACATTTATGTGCATGCATGATTTTTGCAAAAGAGAAAGGAAAAAGTCTAAAGAGTTTTGTTAAAACAGAGGAGAGGACAATTTCAGTAGGCAAATAAATTTGTTCAATATACCTTAAGAACTAACTAGTTCAAGCACTTGCCTGGTAAATCAGGACTGAGGTTAGCAGTTTCGGAGGCACATTTTTTCCCTAAAGAGAGAGGGGAAAAATAAATTACTAGTTACTCCATTTTTGCTGATGGAATCAGGCTTTGCAAGTTGATGCAAACTCCAGATGTAATTCTGACAGGAAAACAATGCCAAGTTGAAACACTATTCTACTGAGAAAACATTTTTCTCCAATTATTTTTTTCATGAGCATGAAAATAGGTTGATAGCTTGAAGAGAAAAAGACTAATTCAGTGGCCTATACAGCATTACTCTTTGGAGAATCTGCTTTGGTGATGTGTGGTGTAGGTAGAGCAACCCCCAACGAAAACTTCCACTGCTTTATAAGGTTAAGACATACTGAAAAAGATGTAACATTCTAAAAAAAAAACAACCCAAAAAACAACTCAAAACAAGCTAGTAGGTGGAACTGAATTGATATGCCAGTGTCTGCAGTTTGGATATCTAACTTTTCTGATCATACAGGAAGAGAGGAAATAATGACAATAACAAGAATGTTGACTGAAATATAGTAATACTTCAGCTAAGAATGAAAATGCTTTAAATACCTTTCAGAAAAGTGCCCAGGAATTACTGCATGTTTACATCCTTAAAATACAGTATGTAAGCTATGTCCCATGATAACAACAAAGAAGAGTGGGAAATGGGTTCATAAATGAAGATGTGGCAGAAAACCTTAAACAATGAAACACACTTGTGAAGTAATTGTTTTCCAAAGTACCAAGCATACAGCTTGAACTGTACATTAAAACTTGAAATGGCAAGTTATAGTTGTGCATGTTACACAGCTAAGACTTTTTGACTTATTCCTGAATGTGAAAGCTACCTTAAATGAAGAGAGATTAAACTAGTAACTTGGAAATGTGAACCACAGGTGACACTATTAGATGAGTGACGGACTTTACCATGAAAGCTTGAGAATTTTCATAATTTTTATAACATACTAATTCAAAACAGGTTGACATTAAGAACATTCAGACTATTAACTTTTTTAATGGAAGGACTGTGAGAAAACAAGAACAAAGCAACTTTTATTAGATCTGCAACCCTCGGCTGTTACCAGGGCACTGTGCTTTCTACTCCATCTTGTCACGCAGCAGGCCAGTTAACTGACAGGGAACAGTACAGCTTGTCGTTAAACCCAGCATTCTCAACCCAAAGTTCAGATGGGCCAAAATTCAACTGATTACTGAGGAGGTGTTTCTTGAACTCCTCAGGCAATCTCCTTGCAGCATGATGGCAAGCTATTCTAGCTGAGGCAATAAGGATACAAAGCCACTCTAGTCATGAAGCACACTCCTTCCCTTCGAGTTTAAAAACGAATGTAATCAGCTACAGCTAATGTTAAGTAGTTTCTATTTTTATATTAATTAATTTTTGCTACAGGAGAGTTTTGCTGAAAGAAAGTTAATCTCATTTCCTACTACAAAAAGAGAGAATAACCTTGTAGAGGATGCTCCTTCCACAAACCAAACTGTATTACTTACTAGCAATAGAGCGTGGGCGCAGCGTCCTCCCCGCGCACCGAATGCCAAGGCCAGCCAGGCCTCGAGGAGCTGCTGCACGTCCCTGCCGGCCCTGACAGAGACCCTAGACCCTCCCAAACAGCTTCTACCGTCCCACGTGGCGACAGCTGAGGACACACACTGCTAGGGATAGAATGTAGACTCTGTAGAGGACTGAGGCCCCACCGACAAGCCTTGGGACGCCAGCAGCGCACAGCGGCCTCCGCGGCCTGCAGGGGACCAGACCACGCCTCGCTTCACCCTAGTACTCGCCCCCTTCTTGCGACCACCTCCGACAGAGGAGGTTCAACACTGCTGTACCAGACTTAGACCGGGGCTGAGCCACCAGAGACTCTACGGACACCCGCAGAGTCTCTCAGCCGCCCCGCCGAAAACCAGCCCCACTCCTGCCCACCCCACCGAGTGCCACAGAGCGGCGGGTGGACAGGGCCCGCCGGGAAAGACCGCTTCTGGTACAGCTCCCGCCCCTTCCCCTCTGTGCCACGGGGAGGGGCGCAGCCCCGCGCGGTAATACCTCAGCTCCGGCGCGCACGACGCTCCCCTCTGATCACAGCCCCGCCCCCTGCCGGCGTGTCGCGATGCCGTGCCGTGTCGCGTCGTGTCTTCTCCGCCCCCACGCGGCGGCCTCATAGCGCAGGCGCGCGCGGGCGGTGTTTTTCCGGTCGCTCTGACGCGTCAACGGCCCGGCCCGGCCCAGGACAGGGCGGGAGGGGGCGTCGGCGGTACCGACCCGCCCGCGGCCCATTAACCTCTTCGGTCGTGTCCCACCATGTTCAACGTGGAAAGTGTGGAACGGGCAGAGCTCGGGGAGAGCCTCCTTACCTGGGTGAGTGCTGCGGCCGCCAACCCCCCGCCTGGGCTTGGGCAGCTTGGCATGGTAACAGTTCCATGCGCCCCCGTCGCGGCCCTGTGCCGGTGGGTGAGGGGAAGGGGGGTTCGCGCCGTCTTCCCCAGCCTCCGTCGGGCCGCGCCCTGGTGTTCAGGCCGGCTTCAGCTTAGCCAGCCTCGGCAGGGTCCTGGTGGAGCTGCTCTGCCTCGTGTAGCTGCGGCGGGGTAGGCGGTTTGGGGCAGCCCGGAGCTGCCTTCGACCTCAGTAGTTCCGTCCCCGCGACGGAGGAACAAAGGAACGGGCGTCCCGCGGCTTCGCCACCACTACGGCGGCTGGGGCCTGCGCTGCCGCGGCCGGATGGAGCGCACCGAGGTGCGCCCCTCGCCGTGCGCCCGGGCTCGGCGGACTCAGCGATGCCTGTAGCTTTGATCCTTCCTTCGCGGCCAGCGCCCTTCCTGTCGTGCCTCGCTGTGTCAGTGCCGCGTTTTTCTAACCTACTGGTTGCATTTGGCTGGCCTTCTGGCCATAAACTTTATTTTCGTCTCTTTCTGTGTATACTTAAGTAGTGCTTGAGCTTCCAGCTACAAAATTCACATGTGAATCAACCTGGGAACTACCTTTTTCTTTTATGATGTTTGGAGCCTGGTCTATAAACATCTTCAGTTTCTGCTGTTATTCACAAGAGCAGCCAAAACGTAGCGGTGTTGAACCTGGGTTTACAGCTAGCTACTCTGTATCTTGAGCAGTGGCTGTAGCAGAACCATGACATTTGTGTTTCTGTAGCCGCTGATTTGTTGGTTAGCTGTTTGGAGTGACTGACTGGTTTTGGTTCGGGGGGCAATACTTGGATTATTTTACCTTCCATAAGCAAAAATGCCAAGAAAATACTCTCTGTATGAAATTGCTGAAGAGAAATATATTTTTGGATTTTAGACGTTTAGTTAGTGTAAGGTCAGAGATGGCTAAAGCTGTGGTGGTGGTGATGAGTAAGTTACTGAGGAATAACAGGTTAACTCTCTGCGTGAAAGTCAAAAGGGGATGAGCAAGGGAGTGATAGGTAGAGGTGAACAGATGGTCTGGATAGTACATAAAATGGAGATTTTGTCAAGAGTGTAACAGTGCTTCCTACAGATTTGGAATACGTAACCTAATTCCTCTTCAGATTTCTGTCAGTCTTTGCATCTTTGTTGTGATTGGCTACGTGTTCTGCTTTGGACTTCCCATGCTTCTTTTTCTGGTGTTGGGTATGAAAGTCCTCATTGACAGAATTCGTGAGGAAGTAAGTGTGTGTGAATCCTGGTTAAGAAAGATTTGATTGAAAGGCTTGATGCTGGGAGAAAGGAGGTTTACTGAGGGGTGATAGAAGAAGATTTCTTTCTATATCCTGCTGGTGTCCACATGCTTTCGTTTTACGTCTTTTAGAAATGTTTCTTTCGTGTGCTCTGGCAGTAATGTAATTGTGCCAATGAGAGAAGTGCATTCTTGAAAGCTTGCCTAATAAGTGATCACAGTCCCAATGCATTCTTAATTGCCCACCTTTCCAAGTAACAATAGAGTAGCTTTTCCCTTTGCATGTGAAGCTACTGTGCTCAAAATATATAAACTGCTGCAGAATGAAAAAGATTAAAATTTCTCTTGTATGGTATTGGCCTGTTACAAGTGATTAAAAGTGTTGATCTTACCCATTCACATTACCCAATCACAGGTTGGACAAGATTGTTAATAATTTGAGACTATTTTGTCCACAGCATTTATGCTGAAGTCCGTGTCAAGTCTGAAAAGATTGCAGAACTAAAAATATTTAAATATTCTGTTACAAATTTGAATTTTGAGGTGTTACTATTTCAATAAAGTTGTTTTTAAAACTTTGTAACATTAAGGTGTTTGCAAGTTAGTAAGGGAAATCATAAAATATATTCAGAAGTCAGCGGTTACTTCCATGTTTGCCAAAATGATTCTTTGTACAGACAAATATGTTAGAGGCTAGTGGTTTATGTGTGTTCAAAATGATCATTTTATTAGCTTTTGCACATGTTTAAATGTGTTGGAAGTTGGCTCAGACTTCATAGAAAATAAAATAGGAGTCACCGGTTCTTGTTACTGAAGAGGCCTAGTGTATTGATATGAAGTCTTATTCAATGTGAGTGAAAATCTCCGTTAATTTTTTTCCATCAAACAAATCTTGAAGTTGGTGGTTGAGGCAGTTGGTTTATGGAGAAGTGAACTTTCCTATTACCCTTGAAAATAACATGCTCTTTTTTAGAAAAGCTAAACCATAGGAAAAACAATTGCTTTGGTGCAGAAAGCTGTTGTGAAAATGTGGATGTGAAAATGGAAAGCTTAGAGAAATCACAAAAACAGAAAGTCTTGTGGTGTTGCCCATATGTAGTAATTATTACTTCATCACATGGTCATGGTTGTGCAGTTGTTAGTGTTTATAATCTTTGGTCCTGAAACTGGACCTATCCAGTGGAGTCTTGTCCTGTCTGTAGAAATGGTTCATGCACACCTCTCTACATATCTAACCTTCATACCTCTTCAGCTATTGAGCTAATCAAGAAACTAGCAGCATCCTGGGCTGCATCAAGAGAAGCATAGCCAGCAGGTTGAAGGAGGTGATTCTCCCCCTCTGCTCTGTTCTGGTGAGATCCCACCTGGAGTACTGTGTCCAGTTCTGGAGCCCCTATTACAAGAAGGATCTGTACATGCTGGAACATGTCCAGAGAAGGGCCATGAGGATGACCAGAGGGCTGGAGCACTTCTCCTGTGAAGACAGACTGAGAGAGTTGGGGCTATTCAGTCTGGAGATGAGAAGGCTCTGAGGAGGCCTTATTGTAGCCTTCCAGTATCTTAAAGTGGCCTGTAAGAAAGCTGGTGAGGGACTTTTTAGGGTGTCATGTAATGATAGGACTAGGGGGAATGGAACAAAAATAGAAATGGGTAGATTCAAATTGGATGTTAGGAGGAAATTCTTCCCCATGAGGGTGGTGAGACACTGGAACAGGTGAGACACTGCCCAGGGATTTGGTGGAAGCCCCATTCCTGGAGGTTTTTAAGACTAGGTTGGATGTGGCTCTGAGCAACCTGCTGTAGTGTGAGGTGTCCCTGCCCATGGCAGGGGGGTTGGAACTAGATGATCCTTGAGGTCCCTTCCAACCCTAACAATTCCATGACTCTATGGTCTTTTTTGATACCATAAATACTAATAAATCCTTCTTAAACTGTTAAAATTAGTCTACAAAATTTTTTATGTGTGGAGTTACTGATTACTTTCCCAATTTCAGTTTTTTTTTTTTGTGTGTGAACATGGTTTTGAAACAAACCTGTTAAGAGAAAGTTGAAGAAAGGTGATTTCAGTTTTTTCTGGGATACATGAAGCTTGCAAAAGTAGTAATGAAATTTTTAATCCTCAGTGAAACTGGCTGTATAAACAAGATGCTGGCAATACCTGGCTTTCTCTCAAGTCCCATAATGGTTCTTGGGAAACCATTTAGGTGGAGAGTAGAGCTGTCTTAATTACAGTTTATGCATACCTGGGATAGCCAGTCTTTTCTATTATGCTGGAGAGGCTGCGTGTTCTTAAGAACTGGTTTAACTTCCTAGATGGCTTGCTTTGGATTCACATGGAAGTACTTGAACTGGTTTGTCTGTGTTTTAAGTAGAGTAGATAAGGCTTTCCACAACCCTGAGAACCTGTTCAGCCTGAATTGAATGTTTACTCAGTGGATGTAGAATGAGATGGAACTGCTTCTCCTTTTGCCAACTCACCATTTTAATGAGAGTCCTCCACAAGCTTTTTGCCTTGCATGCCTGTGATTCTTATTGTGGTATCTTTTAAGATGGAGAAAACTGCTTATCTGTGAACAGGTTTTGTTTTATTTAATATTTCACCAATATACCCATTTTTGGTATTAGGCTCTAGTTTGGGGTGGAATTCTCATTATTACTTTTTAACCTCTTCAACAGCAGTGTCAGATGGCTTCCTCAATTTTCATTCAGTTTCATTTGAGTTGCTGCTACTCTGGCTGCCTCAAAATAACATCAGGGTCACCTGATGAAGTGGTAGGAAGCAATCTCACACAGTTGTTTAAAAACCTGAACAAAGGACTGTAGCCAAGGTATTGACACCTCAAATTTGATATTTGTACTTGAGAAGTGTTTGCAGCCTACTGTAATCGCGGAACTGTTACTCTACCAAAAATCTCCAGAAGTCTGTTCTGAGGCTGTTCTGGGCGCTGTGGTAATAGCTATCCAAGCTGCATGGCAGCCAGAACAGTTTAGAAAAATGGTTCTATGAGGTAAATCTACAATGATACTAAACCTGTTTCAGCATATCTAATACAGATTCACTTTTCTGTTTAAAACTTATTACTTGTCCACATATGGACACATAGGGGGTTTGTGTTTGCTTTTTCCCCCCCTATTTGTATGTAGTGTCAGGTGTGCTTTTAGATAACATCACTGAGCTATTTCTTAAAACATGGAGAGCTGTCAAATGTGCATGTGGCAATTACACTTTTATTTGTTTATATTTGAAGTCAGCATGATAGCTGCAGGCTTTTGCATGTAATCTTAAACATTTTCTTCTTTAATGTAGAACTAAGATATGATACTGAAAAGATTTTTTTAACATTGGTATGTAAGCAGCAGGATTTCTCAAACAGGCCACTGTGATCTAGTTAAAAGCAGCAGATTGCTGTGTAGATGTCATCAACTTTCTTTTATTCATTATGATAACCATGTGTATACATATTAGCGTATGTGTCCTCCACCAAGCTGCATATAGCAGCTTTCTATTCCAACCGTCAAGGCCAAATGCAGTTTCTGTGGTAGAAAACTTCTATGATGAGAACTTTGTAAACACCATGAAATGCTTCTTCTTTGGCACCTTCCATTTTAAAATCACTGTGGTCATTTGTGTGGTATCAGTTCTTTGATCTTTCTCTTTTTTGGCTGAAAAATCTTCTCAGCCAGTGTATCTTTGTCTTCTGTGTATTAGCCTATCCCCAGCTGTAAGGACTTGTTTCTATCAGTTTAAAATATAGGGACCATGTGAGCAAGTGCTGAAACAGATTTTGTTTCCTCAAGAAGGCTGCTTGTAAATGCTTTGTAGGTACTATTTTAAGAGAGGATCAAATCCACTGGAACTTACTAGAAAAGCTACGTTTTCTCCTACTGTCCAGTTTCCTATGCTGTTCTTGATCCTTGTAGTCATCTGGTAGATGCCAAGATTCTAGGAGACTATTCAAACTCTCTCATTGATTGCAAAGTTTGTAGGGTTTCATTTTCTTTTGATGATATAATTGCATCAGCATCTCTTACCTCTTGAAAAATATCCTGTTTCAGGAGTGGTTGATTATGCTGGTGATGACAGCAGGTTGAGGGAATCCTGTTTTGAGTATGCTGCTGTTCAAATCAGGGGAAATAAACCAAGTTTGCCAGCAGCTGTGGAGTATAGGTCACAGGGTCTGACAGATTACAGCCCCTGTATCTGTTGTGGCAGATGAGTAGGTTGAGCAAGCTATTTATTTCTTTGAGCAATCTATTTACTTACTTATTCATGACCTCCCACAAAGCTGGCAAAAAATGTGTTGCTCCACCCTTTTAGCATAGTTGTCTAATAGTGATAATCTGAGCATATCCTTCACTATGTTTGAAGCAGCTGGTGTGTCTAGTACCATTATTAAGTTATACGGGTTTATTTTGGTGGTATTATTTTTTGACCTTTTGCTGAAGGGTCAAGCAGAGACAGAAGAACCTCTCTTAAAGATTGTATTGTAGAGCAAGTTATTTAAGGCTGATAATATATGAATATAATAATTAAACATAATTAGGTACACTTTGCATGTATTTCTTCCCCTCCCATCTTAAGTCAGAAACAGTAAGGCTGAATACAGAATTTGGAGATGCGGACACTATTTCTCATGTCTGTTTTGACACAGTGTTAGATATTCATTCATTGGGATCTTCCCTTGTATTCTATCCTCTTTCAATGTGCTCTTTTTGAGGAGATGTTTTATAGCACTGGTGCATTTTTCTAACAGTTGCTAGTTCTCTGAAGAAAAAAGCATGTAGATGTGATTTGGTGTGTTCTCCATTTCAACTTCCAGTTTTGCATTCTCTCTTTTGGGGGAGGAGTATTGTGCTATGTTGCTTGGAGAAGAAACAGATTTTGCTGTTTAACTATAAACCTTAAACAGTATAAAGGAAATTACTTTTCTGTTACCTTATTAGTCTCAAGGGTGGAGATGAGAAGAAAAGCTTTTTTCTGTCTTCTTTTTAAAATACTTTAACTGTTATTTCAAAGAGAGGAAGGCAAATTGTGAATTTGGCACAATTATCTTTGTCTTTCTCATTGTGAGACTGTGTTTTGTGGCTCATCAACTGGAGTATGATAGCCTCACATTCTGTTCTTCCTGGACCACCAAAAGTCAAAGGTTTTGATTTCTGTAGAGCAATTGCAGATTTTCAAGTTGTGGAGCAGGAGAGGGAGAAGAGGGGCCTAAGACTCCATGGCGTTTGCCACTATTTTCTTTCTTAGCATAGCTGAGCGCTGTTGAGTACTGTGACAGTTTAGAAAGACTTATCTAAGTTCTATTTGCCTCTAGCTTCAGAACTGAAGTCCAGGGTTACTTAATCAATTTAATTTGGAAGTTCTAATCATTAATTTAAAAAGCCTAGATAGGCAGTCAGTGAGCTAATTGGCTGCACAACAACTAGCACTAGCACAAGGTTAAGGCAGGTATGCTTGGCTGGATGTGATGATAGTGTAGTAGTGTCATTCTTGCAGTTCTTGTTACCAACATCCTGGCAGGTCCTGGTACACAGGAAAGGGAAAGGAATTAACTGGTAGTGGTTTCCTGTTCTGCAGAGTAGGTATGTGTTTTTTTTTCTAGCTGCCTTACTTTGCTGTACATGACTTGGTCATTCCTATGAATAACTTAGTACTTACTACTCAGGTCAATAGATAAGAGACAGCCTAGAAAGGAGGAGGAAGGTTTTTGTGGAGGGGAGAGCTCTTTGAAGTTGAAGTGGGGTGAGTCCAGCCAGCACTACACTCCTGCATGTGGCAGGCAAAAGCTAAATGAATACAAAGCTGGAGTTGTGTTCCAGTGGACTAGCTGGGGCCACAAATGGATGGCAGCTTTTCAAATGGGGCACACAGGAAATGTTTCTGAAGTGGTGCATGTAATGTGAAACAAGTATTGCATAAAAAAGATGCATTGTTAAGTCTGATGATAATGTGCTTCAGCCCTTGAATTCATAGGGCTCTGTCATGTCATTTGGCTGTAAGCTTCTTTGCAAGTGTACACAACACTGGACGTGTCGTACTTTGTCTTCTGTACAAGTCCTATTGACTGTCCAGAGCTGAAGCTCTCAGGGTACTTAGTTTAAATACTGAAACTGAACAACAAGTGAGTATTCATACTCGTTTGGGGTATGTTTTGGGGTAATTAGATCTGGAAATGAGTATTTCTGTTATATTCATTGCAGAGCTGCAAAGTATTAAATAGGTTATAGCCCTTGCTATATTTCTGAATTACATAAAATGACCCTTTGAGTTAATTCATTTTTCATGGCAGCGAGGTATCTGTAATTCTACTTCAGAATTGGAGTAAGATTCTGAAATTTCTTAGCCTGATGAAAACTTTCTGCTATCTGAATTCTGTCTTTTAGCTGTTAAGTCTTTGTTATTATTATGTGAAAGACCATGTTTCCACACTGATCAGAAAGTTTGTGCAGATGATACCTCAGCAGAGCAATGCTCTTGAATTTATTGTCTTTGCCTTTAGGGAAGTTCTCTATTCTACCTGTCAATAGAGACAGTCCTTTTTATCTTCACTGTAGCTGCAAGAGGCTGTCATGGACTTTCAAGCAGTTACTCTTTGTAGTTTTCAGGAGGAAATCTGTCATCTATGTTCACTTTTTTTTTTTTTTTTTTTAAAGTAATTTTAGGAGTATGTATGAATTTGGGCTATTAGTATGTGAAGTTTTTTTGACAAACCACTAGCCAAGGAGTTAATGGACATTATTTGTCAACATAAGACAAAACAGAAGCTATGCCTTGGTCTCTGTCCTCTTAGTATGGATCAGTTCCATGCACGTGTGCCTGAGCAATGCAGTCTTCATTCAGGATAAAAATAATATTGGTCATTTGTCCACTGAGCACTGTTTTACTGTTTGTATTTAACACGTACTTTTAGACAACAGTTGCTTTATCCTTCCATGGTGAAATTTCATGTATCCTGCTTCTATGGGTTGCATTATCTAAGCTTTTGTGAGTCAGACTGACAAATTGTAGAATGATTGGGGTTGGAAAGGACCTCCAGAGGTCATCTAGTCCAATCCCCCTGCAGTGCACCAGGACATCACCACTAGATCAGGTTGACCAGAGCCTATCTCCAGGGGTGGGGCCTCAATTACCTTTCTCCTTGGGTAACCTGTTGCAGTGTTCCACCACCCTTATGGCTACTGTTTATAACATCCAATCTAAATCTACTCTTCTCTAATTTAAAATATTGCCCCTCATCCTATCACTACAGGCCTTTGTAAACAGTCCCTCTCCAGCCTTCTTGTAGGCGCCCTTCAGGTACTGGAAGGCTGCTATTAGGCCTTTTCTTCTCCAGACTTAACAACTTCATCTTCCTGAGCCTGTCATCATAGGAGAGATGTTTCAGCCTCCTGATGACTTCTGTGTACCTCCTCTGAACCCACTCCATCAGGTCCATGTCCTTACTAAGAGGACATGGATGGGGCACTTAGTTCCATGATTTCGATGATTAGATGGTGTTGGGTGATAGGTTGGATTTGATGATCTCAAAGGTCTTTTCCAACCTGGTTAATTCTATTCTAGTCTCAAAAGGCACTTTTTTTTTTTCTTTCCTTAAATTTTATTGGTGCTTGGTGGCACGTGAACTTAAGTATCCTATAAGTGTGGGTGTATTGAGGTAATGTTTGGCAGTTCTGTGCTTATAAACAGATTGTATTTTGAGAAAAGAAGACAAAGCACCAATGGTAACTATTTTAAATGGAACATGATTAAAGTAGATGAGAACTTTAAAAGAACTATTGATTTACAGTGCTGCGCTAGGCATTCCTATAATGTAAAATACTTTTGGTTTATCTTCACAATTGCTGTGCAGTGCTCCTTTTCATCAGCTGGCTATTTTAACTTTCAACTGAACATAGCAGTACATTAATTTTCTCCCTGGGTTAGTAGGTTAGTTTGTCATCTTGAGGGTGTTTCTGAAATGGTTAAACCAAACACCATTAGACTTGAGACTCTATTCATTGTGTCTTAATAATGTGTCGAACAGTTAGCAGCAATTTAGTGGCAGTGCCAAGATAGTTCAGTAAGAACTGGTTTATGCTGTCATGGCTCTTGCATCTCACAGCCAGTCAGTAAGTAAGCTTTAGTTAAGGTATCTCTTATACTTTCCACACTGCTTCTTCAAAGGAAAACTTAATCATTGAAAACTTAAGCTATGAATGAGATTATTTTTTTTTACTGATGTCTCTTATGGCTTTGACCAGTTAGTGTTTGGGGTTGAACACAGTATATATCAAATGAGAAATAAATTAATAAAAGCAACATTGAGATTCTTTCCCCTGCAAGAATCTTGTCACTTTACAATAATATAAAGCTCTTGCCATTTCGTGGTCTTGGCAATTGAATGGCAACGTTAGTGCTAGATTGAAAAGTAACTCTTGAGATTCTAGTAAGGAAAGTCTGACAACATGAAACTTAAATCCTGGAATAAAACTTTTACTTCTTGGAAAGCTACGATCTCCTTTGTTTGTTTAATGTGTTCCACTACTGTCTTGGAAAGCAAGGAAGAATAGCTTAAAGTGGGACTATCCAAGCAGAAGGTAGCAGGATCTCCTTATAGGATAGGAATCCAGTTCTTACTGTAACAGATCTACTTTGATACAAGAACCTGGCATCTCAGGAAGAATAACTTAATCACATAATTAGCTTAACATTCTGAAAAAAATGGATGATCTCATTTCTTCCAGGCATTGAAGATGAGTGAAATTTGGTTTTGTGCAGATCTCATAGGTAACATTGGTTGAATGTATGAGGACAGAGTATCCAGCTCTTACTACTGTTCTCTACCAGTTTGCTTGTCTCAAGTGCTCTTGCTAATGGCTTCACTAGTGATTTGGATTCAACTCAGTTCCGCTGGCTCCTTTTAGCCACTTTTCCATGTCTTAGCTGTGTGACCTGTTTCTTCTGTGATGATAGAGTTACTGTTCAAGGCTCTACATGGCAGCTCACTGTAAGCTTACATAGTTGATTCAAAAAATGTAGGGAAATAATAAGTAAATAATTCTATAAGAATATTTTCAGATTGGAGAGTACTTTGATAAATATCTTACTGAAAACTGTGTTACCTTTAGTTGTGTTTTGCACACAAGGTGTCACACACTGTTTAATCTGCTAAGAACCTTTAATAAAGATTTGAAATATAATTACAAAGAATGCATAGAAGGTCTGTTACACAGCTGCACTAGCAATAGAAATCAATTTATGTATGTAATCACTGTGCATAGAGTAAGTCT
The DNA here is from genome assembly GCA_011125475.1 of Melanerpes aurifrons. NCBI lineage: Eukaryota > Metazoa > Chordata > Aves > Piciformes > Picidae > Melanerpes > Melanerpes aurifrons. The sequence goes on along the minus strand of WWNC01000030.1, from coordinate 7,771,218 downwards.
TGTATTAACTCAGTGTCAAGAAGGGAAAGGTGGTGGAGAGGTGTTTTTGTCAATGGGGTTGGGGTTAGTTACTTTTTTGGCTTTTTTAATATTTTATTTGCTGTCCTCCAGCTTCATGGCAGGTTAGATTCCGTATCACAACTTCCGTCCTGGTCCTCAGCTACTGTCTGGGAATTGAATGTCTGTCTAGTTTTCTCACTTTTATATTAAGAGTATTTTTCATGAAATAAATCTCTGCTTCCTATCCCTAGCTGCTAATAAATTCTTACTAGTCTTATATGTAATCTGGAACTCTAACTCAGATTTTCTGAGGTTTTTATTTCATACCTCAATTATTTAGTCACTAAGTGATAGCCTCCATTGCACTGAAACAGTCACCTGTTACTCCTTGGTTTTAAGGTTTGTATAAAAAAATGACAACTCATGTTCAGGGTTCTGTGAATAAGAGGTCTGGATTAGTACTTAAAACGAAATAAAAGAATCTTTTTATCTCATTATATGATAGTTGACAGAAGGTGTGAAAGCCTGCTAGAGCTAATGATTGGGCCAAGGGGTTAATGATTTATTTTATACCCCCTCCACCCTATATTATAGAATTGTTTGGCTTGGAAGGGACCTTTAAAGATTTAGTCCAACTATCCTGCAGTAAGCATGGATACCTTCAATTAGATCAGGTTACTCAGCTCCACCCAACTTGACTTTGTATGTTTCCATGGATGGCGCCATCTATCACTTCTTTGGGAATCCTGTGTGGCTGTTTCATGACTCATCATAAAAAATACTATTTTGCATATGTAACCCTGCACCTACCCTCTTGGTGTTTAAAAACATTACTTCTTGTCCTGTCACAACAGGCCTTACTAAAAGTCTGTCCTCATCTTTCCTTCAAGTATTGAAAGGCTGCAATAGCATCTCCCCAGAGCCTTCTATTCTCCAGGCTAACAAACCCAAGTTTCATCCCTTTGATAATTTTTGTGACCTTCCTCTGGACCTGCTCCAACAGATCTTTTTTCTGAGGATTCCAGCGCTGATTCCACTCCACAAGTGGCCCCACCAGAGCAGAGGGGCAGAATCATGTCCCTCAACCTGCTGGTTACTCTTCTTTTAATGCAGCCCAGGATACTATTGGCCTTCAGGGCTGTAAGCACAGATTGCTGGGTCATGTCCAGCATTTTATCCACCAGTATCTCCCAAGCCCTTTTCCACTAGGCTTCTTTCAACCTCTTAATCTCCTAGTATGTATTGATACTGGCTATCACCCTGATGCAGGTGCAGGAGGACACTGTACTTGGCTTCATTGAACATCATGAAGTTCACACAAGCCCACTTCTTGAGCTTGTCCAGATGCCTCTGGATGGCATCCTGTCCCTCAGGCATTATGTCAGGACTCCATGTAGTACAAGAAGTAATTAAAAAAGTAAAAATTCTGACATGAAATGGGAAATAATTTACAGCTTTGAGGAAGTAACAGTAGGGATAGTATTGCAAACCACTTACAAAGTAAGAGCACTTATGAAGGATAAGCTAGAAATCTTCCAGGAGGAAACATCACAAACGTAGGAAGGACAGTGTTGTAACAGCTGTTAGTGATTAGCTGTTTAGAGACACATATGCAATAATACTTACTACTTTGTCTCCACAGCTGAACTCTGTTTCTGTATTTCCACATTCTTAAAATTTCTCTACCTTCTGGAAAATGAGCTCTGCTATTTTTATAGAGGTGTTTAGCATTTTGTGGAGGTCTCTGAGAATGGTACTGGAGTTTGAAGTAATCTTGTTAAGCTGTAAGGGGGTTTTGAAGAAAATGTATGACTTCCCTATCTCTGAAGGATATGAAATGGGATGTAGTTCCTTTGTTTTAAGAGCTGAATAAATGTTGTGTATTATAGATGTGACACCCTAATTGAAATAATATGTTGTGTATCTCTTTCCTATGCAAAGGTATGTATCACAAAATTTAAATGTATGTGAGGAAACAAATCATGTAGTTAGTTTTAGTCTGTCTTTCTCTTCCTTGTCATCTAACTATGAAAAGCATTATTACCGTCAATGGAAATCTTGCATATGTGACTAGAGGGAAAACATTTCAGACTGGTTACCTGAGCCTTAATCACAGCTTTGACCTTTTCTTGCATGTAAAGTATTGGGGAAACAGGATGATAAAAGAAATTGCAACAGAGAGTATACATGTGTTTTTTTTCTATATCATGGAAAGAGGGTTAGCAACCTTTCTTCTATCAGTGTTGTGGTATCTTCTACATTTTACAGTCTGTTTGAAGACCACCTCAAAGCTGGTAGTGCTTATTTGAAAATAACATTTCTCTTTGTTTATTTTTTGAAAATCAGAATAGCAGTAGTTCTTAAGTAGTCTTTTGAATTGGCTGTTGTGAAGCAAAGTGATTTACATTTTCATTATTTAAAGGCATAATATGAAAATCAGAAACAAGTTTTCATTGCCTATGCTTGAGATTTTTCCCCTTAGAGCATTCTTGAACTTCAGGCAGAATTATCCATGACATCATTTCAACTCTTTGCTAGAAAATATTTCCTCTTTAATGTGTTGTTGCTGAGTTTGTGGATTCAGACTCAGAATTGTCTTTGTATTCCTTCAGCAGTATTGCCGCAATTCAGAAACTGTAGGTAAATTAGATTTTCTCCAAAATAGCAATTTGATGTTATAGCCTGTCATGTGGGGGTAGGGGTAGTTTTCTTTCCACCTTCTTAACCTGATTTTCACCTAGTGTCTTGGCCATCTATGATAACTTCTTGATTCTCATGGCAAGAAGTAAGGAGATGTTTCTGGTTATCTCAGACCAAGCTATAGAAAAAATCTATTGAATCTGAAGTGTAGAAATCAGTTTTGCTTGTCTTCTATGTCACAAAACTCTTGTCATGGAACATCTAGTGGGAGGTGTCCCTGCCCATGGCAGGGGGCTTAGAACTAGGTGATCCTTGAGGTCCTTTCCAACTCTAACAATTCTGTGATTCTGTGGGCATCATTCCTGACTTTGGTCACTGTTGAATTTGTTTGGCAAACATGCTCTAAGATCTATTTTTTTTTTTTTGGTTTGTCAAATACATCATTGCTGATTTTTTCATAATTGTGTGCTAGAGTTTTTTCCTTCCAGAGAAAAGGAAAAAAAAGAGTGTTCACCCTGGTACTGCTTCTCCAAATTAACGTTAAGTGGCATTTCTAGAGTGCTTACAGGACATTCTGAAAGTGTTAAAAGAATCTGGATATCATACTTTTGATTTTTTTGAGTCTCCTCCGCAAAAAAGGATCTACAAAATTTAAGTGTTACATGAATTGTCATGTGCTAAGAGACATATCTAGAGAATAGTTCTTGGCAAATGGCTTGGGCCAGCATGTTTCAAATGTCACTAAAGCATACATGGTTGTACGTTACATTCAGGAAAAGATGATTGACATTTATATAGCCTGAAGCTGCAATATGTCTTGTAAGCTTTCTTATTGTTGGTCTGGGCTTCACCTAGGAGAAGGAAAATAGAAACCATTAGGGAGATACTCTCCAAATTACATGCCATCAAGGTTATTTTCACAAAACTTGTCTGCACACCTGAAAAGTAATGTCAATTTAAAGTAAGTTATCAGATAACTTAGACCAATTGAACAGACTGGTTGAAGTGGTAAGGTTGTTTTCCACAGTGAGGGAGGGAGAAAATAGGTTTGTCTGGCACATTTGTACATTTGCTGATACAGTAGCAGCAACATCATGAAATTGGAGTTGATTAATAGCAGACGTACAGAAATTCTATGTGTTGATGAGTGGGCTTTTTTTAAGAGATTATTCTTACTACTGTGTAATCTAAAATAGTACCCAGCACCCTCTGAAAAACAACCTTTGCTTGGGCTCAATGTGTTTGGTTTGTAGTTTGTGGAAGGGAATTTGTTTTAAGTTGTAATTCTGTCTTCAAACAGCTCAGTTGTATGACCCTTCAGAATAGCAGCATGTTATATTCTATCCAAGATCAAAGGCTTGGCATTATATAGAGCCTGAAATATTCAGAACACTAGCAGTTTTCTTAGTAGCATTGTGCTTGTCTTCCATCTGATTGTTGGGCATAGTTAAGTTGATCTGGTTGTGGAGAGCCTAGCAGAGTTTTGCATGATCAGTGTTCTAAATGTGCATGTACGTTCATTGAGAATGTATCCAGAAGTACTTGAATAAGAGAATAGAAGGCCCAGTGACTTCCAATATTAGAAAATGCTATGGAAAAATTGCCTTTTAGAGAATGTACTGTTGTTTTACCAAAGTTTATAAGTTTATGAAAGTAAAGATGCTAAACCCTGCTAGAAGTTAATTTCCTTGACTGCTGAGTCTAAAGTTTCCTAATTAATGATGTGCACACTAAATGTGTGGGAGGTAAACTGTTCTATTTGATATTTGGTAGCATTTTTTAGTTTGGTGTTTTTTTTTTTAACTTTTGAAAATCCCTTGACATAGAAGTAAATGCAAATAACCTTTTATTTTCTCCCACAGATCCAGACATTTAATGTTGAGGCACCATGCCAGACTGTGGAAGATTTAACGAATGGGGTTGTGATGGCCCAGGTTCTTCAAAAAATGTAAGAAATTGTTTTTTAGTTATTTAGGTCAATCTTAGCTGGTATTCCATAAGTATGTGGTGTTTTCTGTGATTTTTAACCTGGCACATGATGTCTATTTTTTTTCTCTGTAGTTTTCAGATAATGATCTTGAACACCAAAAAAAAAGCTTCCTTCTAGGCAGATGTTTATTGAAGAGTGAACTTACTGAAAAATAATTTGGATTAAAACTAAGCTTGCAAATTTGATCTTTAAAAAAAAAATGGAACCAGTGCAAAGTAAAGTATTAGCTCTGATTATTATTTTGATCTATAGGCACTATATCAGTAATGTTTTAATTAGTTTCATAGAATAAAACTTCTGTGATAAATGTCACAGAACAGTCAATTTAATTTGCAAAGCTACTGTGTTCTTGAAAGCAAGTGAAAGAACAAGAGCTGTTACACTGAATGTTTTTGTTCTTTTAACCTTAAGATCAAATAGGATAAAATGCAGTAGTTCAACAGCTCTGTGTAATCCAGGATGTTTCTGGAGACTATAGATATGATTCTGAAATGTAGCTATGTGCAGAATTATTTATTTTCACAGAAACAGAACTTTTCATTAGAAACTTAGGCAACATATGCCAAAGTCAGCAATCCAAATTGAGCATACCACTTCCTACAGACCTACTTTTTTAAATAAAAAAAAAAGTACTTTTTGTTCCTTTTAACATGAAAAGGGTACTGGCTTGAGATGTAAACACAGAACAAAATACTTGCTATGTAATTTGTTGAAAATGAAGGCAGAACACATGCAGAACAGGTATGAAGGGCTTTCTGTTAGAGGAGTTCTGGTTTGCATCAAAGAATCATGGAATAGTGGAAGTTGAAAGGCACTGTTGGAGTGTTTAACCCAACTCACCAGCTTAAAGCACAGTCTGGTAGAGTAAGATGCCCCAGGATTGTGTCCAATCAGGTTTAGGATATATGTGAAAGGCTGGAGATTCCACAGCTCATTTGAGCCACCTATCCCAATATTCAGTTGTCCTCACGTTTAAAAAGAGCAGCAAACAAATCAAAGAACAACCCCCCCAAAGCAAACCAACTGAACAAACCACAAGACCCCATCCCAACAAGGAAAAAGATTTTTGTTTTCAGTTGGAAGTACTTTGGGTTTGTGCTTACTGTCTCTTGTATGTTCGCTGGACGCTGCTGTGAGTGGCTGTCTTTAAGTTTATAAAGAAGAAGGAGCTGTCAGGTATTTTTATATTGGATTGGTAAGATACCACAGAGCCCTCTTTCTTGAGGCTGAACAGACATACCTCACTTAGTCTCACTTCATACGATGGATGCTCCAGTCTTACTAGTCCTCTTAATTGCTCTTTGCTGAGCTTTGTTGTATGTCCAGGTCTCTCTTGTATGGAGGAACTCAGGACACAGCACTTATGGTCTCACCAAAACTGAGTAGCACCTTCCCTGATCTGCTGGCAGTGCTCTTCCAATGCAGCCCAGTATGTGGTGGCCTTTTTTGCTGCAAGGACACATTGCTGAAATGCCTTTAGTTTATTTCTACCAAGCTGCTTCTCTGGAAAGCTACTTGCCAACCTGGCCCTGGCATATACTGATGGTGGGGTTTGCAGTTGTCTTTGCTGAAATGCATAAGATCAGCCCATTTCTCATCCTGTTAGGGTTCTTCACAGTGGCAGTCCAACTATCAGGTGTACCAAACACTCCTTTCAGTTTTGTATTACCTGAAAACTTGCACTCTGTTCCATCAACTAGGTCACTCTTAAAGATGTTCTATAGTATTGACCCTTTGGGTATGCTGCTAGTGGACTGACTTCCAGCAGAACTTCAGGCTGCTGTTTGTAACCCCTTGAGCCTGTCAGTTCAGCCATTTTTCAGCCTATCTTACCTAGGTCATGCTACATCAGTTTACCCACGATGACTTTTATGCTGATCAGGCAGCTGGTAACAGGCACCTGTAACAATGTCATATGCCAGAGCTCTGTTTCCTCCTGGTGGTTTTTCATGCTATGAGCATTAGTGTCCAGGCACTTCACATGTGCATCCAAGATCCAGAGCTTTTCCTGTAGTGTTTTTCTGTCTTTGTTCATGTGTGCATACTTGGGGTGACCCCACTTCAGCCCTATTTTTGTTGATTGTGAAATATCTCCTGTTCATATTGTCCCACACCTTTGCTTGCCAGAAGAGTCCACTACTTTGTCACTTGATATCTGGTTGTACTTTCCCTTCTCTACTGTCCCTTTTTAAAAAACAGTTCTTAGCAGGTTAGCCATACTGTTGGTAAAGATGCATCTGCTCATGATGGTTAGGTAGATCTCTTTTCCAACCAGCCCTTGATTCTCAAAGAAGGTTCTATGGTCACAGAAACCAAAACCTTGCTGCCAACACCAGTTCACAGTTGTTGACCTTCAGGATCTGTTGGATCCTCAAGCCCTTCCCACTGGCATGGCTGGGCAGAACATTTGGGCCTTGACTGTATCTTTGAGAGCTACATAATCAAATTTGGTAGGTTCCATGTCTCCATAGCTGTATAGTTACTGCCTAGGTGGAAGAACCAAAGGAGTAATAGCCTGAGGGCTGGGCAAGCTTTGGCAGTCCTTCAACAATGTGTGAATTCAAACCACTGGCAAACATCAAGTCTTCATAGATGATAAGACAGTCAGAAAATGAGGCTCCTCCATCTCTTGCTAATTCTTGCTGCTTCCCGTTTGTGCTTCAGTGGCACAGGAGCCTTCCTCCTAGTGGAAAAAAAAAAAGCTGCCAATTTGTTGGAAGAAAAAGGAGGAAAGAGGAAATCTCAATGTAGTGAAATATTTCAAGGGGATGCATAGTGGAAAAGATCTGAAATGTAGAATCCTAAAAACTGAAGTAGAGCTTCAAACAAGATATAAATGTTGCAAAATTTCTGTGAAGATGAGACATAATTTATAAGGAATACCTGATCTTATTTTTGTATGAACCAAAACTGATTTCAAGTCATATCAGCAGTCCTGTTGTTTCAAAGTAATTGAAGCAGTCTTTCCACTCTTTTAATGAATTTTATTGGTACACAAAATAACACCCACTTTTCCAGTAGTAATGGATTTTCCAATGCAGCATTTAAATTAACCCACCTGTAAGTTTTCTGAAGTCTGAATATCAGGCTCACAAGCCTGAAAGTAAGAAAGAAATGTAATACTGACATATTTAAATATGTCATGAACTTCTGTAGTTCTTCCATAGGATATAGATCCCATGTAATCATTGGGCAACAGTTGATGCATGTTCTTGATTGACTAGCTCAAGTACTAATAAGAATTTGGATATAAAGCATTATGTAACTTGATGTAACCAAAAAGAAACTTTGATGTCAAAGGCCCCTTGATAACATTACTGAGTATTTTAGCCTGGTACTAACTACCATGATTTAGAATAGAATAGAATAGACCAGGTTGGAAGAGACCTTCAAGATCATAGTGTCCAACCTATCATCCAACACCACCCAAACAACCAACTAAACTATGCAAACAAGCTCCCTGTCAAGTCTCCTCCTGAACACCTCCAGTGATGGCGACTCCACCACCTCCCCCGGGCAGCCCATTCCAATGGGCAATCACTCTGTATAGAACTTCTTCCTAACATCCAACCTAAACCTCCCCCTGGCGCAGCCTGAGACTGTGTCCTCTTGTTCTGGTACTGGTTGCCTGGGAGAAGAGACCAACCTCTGCCTGTCTACAACCCCCCTTCAGGTAGTTGTAGACAGCAATGAGGTCATCCCTGAGTCTTCTCTTTTCCAGGCTAAGCAACCCCAGCTCCCTCAGTCTCTCCTTATAGGGCTTGTGTTCCAAGCCCCTCACCAACTTTGTTGCCCTTCTCTGGACACGTTCCAGCAAGTCAACATCCTTCCTAAACTGAGGGGCCCAGAACTGGACACAGGACTCGAGGTGTGACCTAACCAGTGCAGTGTACAGGGGCAGAATGACCTCCCTGCTCCTGCTGGCCACACTGTTCCTGATGCAGGCCAAGATGGCATTTGCCCTCCTGGCTGCCTGGGCACACTGCAGGCTCATGTTCAGCCTACCATCAACCAGCACCCCCAGGTCCCTCTCTGGGAGCTCTCCAGCCACTCTGACCCCAGCCTGTAGCACTGCATGGGGTTGTTGTGGCTGATGTGCAGAACCCGGCACTTGAATGTGTTAAATCTCATGCCATTGGATTCTGCCCATCTGTCCAGCCTGTCGAGGTCCCTCTACACAGCCTCTCAACCCTCCAGCAGATCAACTCCTGCCCCCAGCTTGGTGTCGTCCGTAAGTTTACTGATGATTGACTCAATGCCCTCATCCAGATCATCAATAAAGATGTTAAAGAGCACAGGGCCCAGCACTAGTGACTGGCCACCAGCTAGATGTGGCATCATTCAGCACCACTCTCTGAGCTCGGCCCTCCAGCCAGTTCCTAACCCAGCTCAGTGTGCTCCCATCCAAGCCATGGGCTGTCAGCTTGGCCAGGAGTTTGCTGTGGAGGACAGTGTCAAAGGCCTTGCTGAAGTCCAGGTAGACTACATCCACAGGCCTCCCCACATCCACCAGGCGGGTCACCTGCTCGTAGAAGGAGATCAGGTTGGTCAGGCAGGACCTGCCCTTCCTAAATCCATGCTGGCTGGGCCTGATCCCTTGGCCATCCTCTAAGTGTTGTGTTATTGCACTCAAGATGACCTGTTCCATGATCTTGCCTGGCACTGAGGTCAGGCTGACAGGCCTATAATTCCCTGGCACATCCAACCGGCCCTTCTTGTGGATGGGCACCACGCTGGCCAGCTTCCAGTCCTCTGGGACCTCTCCAGTGAGCCAGGACTGCTGAAAAATGATGGAGAGCAGCTTGGTCAGCTCCTCTGCCAGCTCTCTCAGCACCCTAGGATGGATCCCATCTGGTCCCATGGATTTGTGGGGATCCAAGCAGCTGAGCAGATCACCAACTACCCCATTCTGGAACAGAGGAAAACTATGCTGCTCCCTGGCTCCTTCTGCCAGCTCTGGAGGCCAGCTGTCTGGAAGACATTCTGTCCTGCTAGTAAAAATTGAGGCAAGGAAGGTGTTAAGTAACTGTGCCTTTTCCTCATCCTTTGATACAGCATTCCCCTCCATGTCCACCAAGGAGTGGAGGTTGTCCTTGCCCTTCCTCTTGCTATTAATATATTTATAGAAGGACTTTTTGTTGTCCTTCACAGCAGAGGCCAGTCTAAGCTCAAAATGTGCTTTTGCCTCCCTTATTTTCTTCCTACAAGACCTAGCAACATCCTTAAACATTCCGTGGGTTGCCTCACCTTTCTTTCAAAGATGATACACCCTCTTTTTTCCCCTTAGTTCTATTAAAAGTTCATTAACCATCCAGGCTGGCCATCTGCCCCGGCGGCTCATCTTCCGGCACATTGGCACAGCCTGCTCCTGTGCCTTCAACAATTCTTCCTTGAAGTAGGCCCAGCTCTCCTGGACCCCATTGTTTTTAAGGGATAAGGAACCCTCTGAATTAGTTCCTTGAGTAACCTGAAGTCTGCCCTCCGGAAGTCCAGAGTGGAGGTCCTCTTGCTACCCCTCTTAGCTTGACCGAATACTGAAAATTGAATTATCTCGTGGTCACTGGCCCCTAAGCACCCTCCGACCACCACATTACCCACCAGCCCTTCCCTATTGGTGAAGAGGAGGTCAAGCATAGCCTTACTCCTGGTAGGCTCGTGCAGCACCTGGGATAAGAAGCTGTCCTCCATGCACTCTAAGAACCTCCTAGACTGTCTCCTCTCTGCTATGTTAAGATCCCAACAGATATCAGGCAAGTTGAAGTCGCCCATGAGAACAAGGTCAGGCAATCCTGAGACAGCCTTAAGCTGCCTGTAGAATGACTCATCATCTTCCTCCTGATTGGGTAATCTATAACAGACTCCAACCAGGATGTCAGCCCCGTTGGCCTTCCCTCTAATTCTCACCCACAGGCACTCAAGCTGATGGTCCCTGATCTCCAGCTCAATGGCATCTAGTGCCTCCCTGATGTACAGGGCCACCCCTCCACCCCTTCTTCCTTTCCTGTCTCTCCTGAAGAGCCTGTAGCCATCAATTGCAGTGCTCCAGTCATGTGAGTCGTCCCACCACGTCTCTGTGACGGCAACTACATCATAACTTTCCTGCTGCAACAAGGCTTCCAGAAATTCTATGTTTCTCCCTGTCTCACTATTAAGAAAGAAAAACTCCATTTTCAGCTAATGAACTTTAAAAAGCAATATTTGCACTTCCATACCATGATTTTAGGACATTTCCTGTAGCAATCGCGTTTTCCTCATCTTTTGTTACAATATTTCCCTCTGTGTCCACCAAGGATTGGAGGTTGTCCTTGCCCCTCCTCTTGCCATTAATATATGTGTAGAAGGATTTTTTGTTGTCCTTCACAGCAGAGGCCAGTCTAAGCTCTAAGTGGGCTTTTGCCTCTCTAATTTTTTTCCTACATGATCTAGCAACATCCTTATACATTTCATGGCTTACCTCTCCTTCCTTCCAAAGATGATACACCCTCTTTTTTCCCCTTAATTCACTCAGAAGTTCATTGCCCATCCAGGCTGGCCTTTTACTCCGTCAGCTGCTCTTCTGGCACATTGACACATCCTGTTCCTACTTTCTTGCAGTAGTTCCAGCCCTCCTGGACCCCTTTGTTTTTAAGGGCTGTTTCCCAAGGTACCTTCTGAATTAGTTCCTTGAGTAACTTGATGTCTGCCCTCTGGAAGTCCTGAGTAGAGGTTTTTTTTACTACCCCTCTTAGCTTGACTGCATACTGAAAACTCAATTATCTCATGGTCACTGGACCCCAGACAGCCTCCAACCACCACATCTCCCAACAGCCCTTCTCTGTTTGTAAAAAGAAGGTCAAGCAAAGCCTTACCCCTGGTAGGCTCACACAGCAGCTCTGATAAGAAGCTGTCCTCCATACACTCTAAGAACCTTCTAGACTACTTCCCCTCCCAGCAGATATCTGGCAGGTTAAAGTTGCCCATAAGAACAAGGTCTGGTGATCTTGAGACAACCTCTAGCTGCCTATAAAATAATTCATCAAGCTCTTTGTCCTGGTTTGGTGGTCTATAACAGACTCCAACAAGGATGTCAGCCATGTTGGTCATTCCTCTGATTCTCAATCACAGGCACTCAACATGATCATCATTAATCTCTAGTTCCATGGTGTCTAGAGCCTCCCTGATGTACAGGGCCACCCTTCCACCCCTTCTCCCTGTTTGTATAGTTGATCAGAAAACTGATCAAGAGCACCTTGACAAAGCCATTTCCAGTATTATTTCTTGAAAACAACAAAATTTGACCCTAGGAGAGAAATACTTCTTTTGCTCCTTTAAACAGATATCACAGGAAGAATACTTATTCAGGAATCTGGAAATGTTCAGCAATAGAAAGCAAGTCTAGAGCAGTCTTTTCCAGTCTTAGCCTTCTTTTTATATTAGCAATACTGGCTCCCTCTCTGTCCTGGGAAAGATAATTGCATAAATAAAAAAATTTGTGGAAGAAAAAGAATAATATTACTTATTTATCATCTGATTAAACACCAACTGTGCTTTGTGCCAAGGGTTCAGAAGGGGCCAGCAGCTCCTTCTGTTGTTTGCAGTTTTGGTTGTGTTTGTTGTTTTGGTGTTGGTTTGGTTGATTTTGTACATCATTCTCAGTATCTTTTGCACTCAAAGTAGCAGTCTGTTGTCAGTAAGGGCCATTCATCACAAGTAACAACTCATGTAGCAGAATTTTCTGTAAGAAAATTGCAGCAAGACACTGTAAGAAGAACGAGGTACAGAGGAAATTACTGACGCCTTCAGAGAAGCTCTTCACTTGTCTATTGTGTTATATAAAATGGCAGAAATGTGGTGTGTTACCAAGCCAGTACTCTGCTTAGATTCAGATGTTAATCATAGAATCATTAAGGTTGGAAAAGACCTCAAAGATCATCAAGTACAACCTGTCACCCAAGACCTCATGACCACTAAATCATGGTACCAAGTGCCATGTCCAATCCCTTCTTGAACACCTCCAGGGACTATGACTCCACCACCTCCCTGGCAGCCCATTCCAATGGCTAACAACTCTCTCTGTGAAGAACTTTCTCCTCACCTTGAGCCTAAACGTCCCCTGGTACAGTTCAGGACTGTGTCCTCTTGTTCTGGTGCTGGTTGCCTGGAAGAAGAGACCAATACAGGTGTCCTGATGGACACGTAATCATAAAACCTTTATCTTAGAAATTCAGGTTAGAGTATCACTGAATTAAATTTTACAATGTTAATAACTACATTGTCTCAGAGGAAGAAATTCAGCCTGTGCTTTAGCTTATCTTAGTATTATTCTGTAAGATTCAGTGTTCATTGTGGTTCAGTTGTGAGGATTACTGGTCCTTCTAACTAGAAATTAGTATGAAATACAGTAAGGTGAGATTGCCTGTACACAATCAGTGTTGATTATTTTACAGATTGCTGGAATTCAGGAGTAAGTAACGGAATTTAAAGAAAATGTATGAGCTCTCTAAGTAGACAGCATGCAATCATGTATCTTATACCTTTCAGAGCAGATGAAGTTCCACATCTTCTCAATTACATCCTTTTGTGTTTTTTTTAATTCATATCCATCATTAATAGTACTTTTGTTTTCATTGTCCATTGGTAACCCTAGAACAACATAATTCTGAGTTTTATACTACAGTTTTAAATTGTCCTTTCATCCCATTCTGAAGACTGTTTAGTACCAGGTGTCCCTCTCACTTAATTTTTTCTTTGTCTGTCATACTGGCCTTGGTAAATGTAAGAGATGGTAGATATTTTCATTTGTCTTCTTTTCATTGTGTTCCACTTAATGAATTATTAATCTGTGATAGTATGCATTGCAGCATGCTGTGTGTTTTGACACATGGAGAACACAAAAGCTGTGCTTTTGTATATTGCTGGGGGAGGGAATTTTTTGTGAACAGACATTTCTTGAAGAGGCTTACTGTACCACTGTTAAAATGAGTAATAGTCATGTGTTATACTACATGATCTGTGGGTTGATTTTCCTCAGAAGAATATTTTTCTCTTGGCATCTTAGATGTGAAGAGATGATCACTTAAATAAAAGAGAATTTGCATGCAAAATAGGATGAAGATAATATAAATGAGTACTGCTGAAATAAGTATCACATGAAGTGATACAGCATTAACAGCAGCAGAAGTGTCTTGCACTCTGAAGAAAAGTCCCAGTTACCTGTAGTGCTATTCAGATACTGCATAGAACTGATACACAAACAAACCTGTAAGGTAACCACTGCAAGAGATTATTCAAGGCTGGATGTAAGCTCAGGAATTTAGTGAATTCAAAATGCTGGCTCAAACAAGTCATCTCATGGTAATGATGATGTGCCAGTCAGTTTCCTACTGCCCTTTTTTAGTGCAGGACTGCTTCTGGCCACTTTATAGTTACTCATGCTGCTTCTTAGAGTTGTTATTTTCAATAATGGATATCTTGATAGCAGTGCAGCTTTGAGCAACTAAAGACATTAGTCATCAGGTGCAGTTCTTAATGATAAAGTACAATCCTTAATGAAGTCCTTTTAGTTTAGGTTTTACTTTTGCTCGTGAGGCACAGGTAGTTGGGCATACCTGCTTTGTTGCTTAGCTGCATAAGCACCTTGTCATTGTGAGTGAATTGTAAGCAAGGCTTGCTTGGCTGTTTGCAGTTCCCAGAAGACCCATCTGTAAGATGCCAGAATGCTTTTTATACCTCAAATAGAACCAAGTAGGCCTGCATGAGGCTTGAACTCTTGAACTCTTTTTTTTTTTTTTTTTCCCTTTTTTTTTTTTTCTTTTTTTTTTTTCCCTTTTTTCTTTTTCTTTTTTTTTTCCCTTCTTTTCTTTTTTTTTTTCTTTCTTTTTTTCTTTTTTTTTTTTCTTTCTTTTTTTTTCTTTCTTTTTTTCTTTCTTTCTTTTTTTCTTTCTTTTTTTTTTTCTTTCATTTTTTTCCCCATTACTGTCCATATTGATCTTGTCATTGAGTGGCAGTTAGGCAAATTAAGACTTCTTGCAAGGAAAGCTGTTTCATTAAAAGCTCAATATGAGCTTTCTTCATCTCTAGTAGATCTTTATTCAAATAAACTTAATTTTAGTCTTCTGAGGACAGAGGCCTTTTGAAAGGTATTAGAAAACATCTGTTTCAAAACCTGAACAACCTCTGGGTAATATTTTTTGTTGTTTCATGGCTTAGGATTCTGATATGTGCTAGAGCTGCACTGGTTTTGAATGGGAGTAATTTGGAGTCATCAATGCCAAGCTGTTCTCCCAGCTATATGTTTGAGGATGCCATGTCAGAGGAAAGGATATATATCAGAATTTTCAACAGTCTGTAACAGAAGGTTCAAAATAGCAGTTGGAATATGTCAATTCAGAAACACTGCTCTTTGTGATCTCTCTCCATTCCTGTGTATTGTATCATGGGCTTCTTGTAGACCTTGATACATTGCGAGGAAGGCTTTGTGGAGAAGACAGAGTACAGGAGATTCTGTGCATCAGGTACAAATTGTGGCTACAATGTCTACTTCCTGATTTAAGTACTGGGGTATTTGCTGGTTTACAGCATATATGATACAAATTACAGTTGAACCTCCAGACACAGTTTTCTTGAACTTCTGCTAGAAGATCTCATGACAACTTGCCCTTACAAAAAGATATGATGGTATTTTTGGGGTACAACAGTGAACCTAATAGTGCACAATGGCAAATGTAATAGTGTAAGTCCAGAAATTAGAACACTTCATGTGAAACTAACCTGCCAACCACAGTGACTCTTTAGAGGCTTATGCTCACATAAAATAAATTGGGTTTTTTTCCCCCCAACTATACTAACTTTGTGTTGCATGAAAGATAAGCCTTTCCTTATATTACATTGACCTACTCCATTAAAAATAGCTACATTTAGTGCATTCTTTCTCCTTATTTCTGATCGTAGCATTTTCAAAATTCCATATGCTAAGGAAAATTTCACTTAAGTGAAAATGTTAGCCTTTTAGATCATTTTGGAGCTTGGGGGCAAGAGGGTCGTCAGAGTTGTCTTGAAGAAAAAACTTGCAGAAGGTGCTTGTGAGAAAAGGAAGAGAGTGAAGAAGTGTATAGAAATAGAAGCATACTCAGAACACCTACTGCTTGCAGCTTTCTCTTGATTGTGTCATTAAAAGTGTGGAACATAGGAAAAAGTTGAAGAAAAGGTGCTCACAAAAAGATTTGACTAGGGTTACTATGAAAAGAGATTTGCAAAAACCAATAGTGTTTGTCAAATGAAATAATAGTAAAATGTGTTCTCAGTGGTGAAAACTCAATGATACTTTTTTACTCTTCTCACTGTGATCTCACTAAATCCTTTACCTGGAGTGCAAAGCTGATCAACAGAAACAGTTGAGATACTCGCTTTATTTTGGTTCAGTAGAAATTACTTCTAGGTGATTAATCACAAATACAGCACACTGCTGGCTCAAACAGTTTATATCTCATACAAAAAACCAATTGTATACCACATAAATCTTTGTATGCGTGCTCTCTTCAGTTACCTTATTGGTTTGCTATTACTGAATCCATTATACTAAGGTGGTCCTACATTTACACTTAATTTTTCCTTGTTGAGGTGTGTTTTTTAGAATTAAAATCAGCAAAGATTACGTAAGCAACACTGATGTTTTGATATCTGTTCAAAGCTGACTCTGGTTTATGTAAAGAAGCCATAAAAGGGCACTTTCTACAAAGGCTGACAGATTTTTACTGTCTTCAGATACTGCTGTTAATTACTATGTCTTGTTTCTGACTATTTTAACCTCTGAGTTCATATTGCCCTTTAGTCTTTAGGGTTTTCCATTTTTGTCACCCTGGTTTCAGATCAGGTCATTACTCAGCCTAGAAATTTTAACTCTATCCTTCTGACATCCACTGTGTAAACGACAGCATATATACTGTTCAGTCTCAAGGTTTTAATTTAGAAGTTGAATAGTTGTAAGCAGTGTGTAGCAATAGGAATCTGTAATATGTGGAATATTAATAATTTTTGCAAAACTTTCAAGTAAAATATTTACTTTCAAGTAAAATATTGCTCCAGCACTCTCTGGAAAAGTACAGGAAAATTTTAAGGGGTAAAAACTGTCAAAATGCATTCCATGTACAGCAGCTTCCTCAAAAGTATTAGATTTTCATGGCACAAAAATGAAGCTGTTGTGTCAGAAGGGTACAAGACCTTAAGAGAGTGAGTAGTAAGAGGATTCTGAATTGATGTTTATGGGCCATGTATTGGATACAAAGAGACACATTTAAATAACCTTAGCCTGAGACAGGGGCTTAATCACTAAAGTGTCCTTGCAGTTTCTGCAACCTGTTTTTAACTATTAATATTTTTTTGTTTGCTCTGTTACAGAGATCCAGCTTACTTTGATGATAATTGGCTGAACAGGATCAAAACAGAAGTAGGAGATAACTGGCGATTAAAGGTATTTTACTTACTTTGCTTGTCTGTGAATCTGTATTTCAGTTCTTAATATGTCTCTAAGTATTAGCATATTTCTAGATTAAGACCTTGCTTTGTTACAGCATATTGAATATTAGACCATTTTAATTGTACTTAATTGATTAAAAAAAAATATATATTTTACAGTCCTACACAGTTTAGCAAGGAAAAAACCAAAACCACCAACATTTTCAATTTGTAAATATGTCTAAAAATGTAAAAGGGAAATATTAAAATAGATGCTATACATCAGTTACCACTCTCAGAGGCTGAATGAAAGATTTTTATTTTTTTTTAATCCATAGTGTGAAAGTAGAATTAAAAAAAACCCACGACAGCAGCTGCCTAAAAATATAGCAGAATAATAGGCAATTTATTGAGATGAAAGTAGCAAAATGTTGTTTCCTTAGGCTTTGCTAGGTCTGCACAACCACTGAGATTTAGGAGAGAGGAAGTCCTGTGGTTTTTTTCATCTCTGTTGGTTTACTTGGCATCACTTGGTATCACTGAATGTTAGGGGTTGGAAGAGACCTCGAAAGATCATCCAGTCCAACCTTCCTGCCAGAGCAGGATCACCTAGAGCAGATCACACAGGAATGCATCAAGGTGGGTTTTGAATGTCTCCAGAGGGAGACTCCACAACCCCCCTAGGCATCCTGTTCCAGTGTTCCACCACCCTCACAGTGAAAAAAATCTTCCTTGTGTTTACATGGAACTTCCT
Organism: Melanerpes aurifrons; assembly: GCA_011125475.1. Taxonomy (NCBI): domain Eukaryota; kingdom Metazoa; phylum Chordata; class Aves; order Piciformes; family Picidae; genus Melanerpes; species Melanerpes aurifrons. The sequence continues at coordinate 7,753,402 of WWNC01000030.1, read as the reverse complement.
ATGTCTCAACTTGCATTCATTGCCCCTTATCCTGTCATTGGGCATCACTGAGAAGAGCCTGGCTCCATCCTTTTGGTACTCACCCTTTACATATTTATAAACATTAATGAGGTTATCCCTTAGTCTCCTCCAAGTTAAAGAGCCCCAGCTCCCTCAGTTTCTCCTCATAAGGAGGATGTTCCACTCCCTTAATCATTTTTGTGGCTCTGTGCTGGACTCTTTCAAGCAGTTCCCTGTCCTTCTTGAATCAAGGGGCCCGGAACTGGACACAATATTCCAGATGCAGCCTCACCAGGGCAGAATAGAGGGGAAGGAAAACTTCTCTTGACCTACTAACCACACCCCTTCTAATGCACCCCAGAGTGGCATTGGCCTTCTTGGCCACAAGGGCACATTGTTGGCTCGTGGTCATCCTTCCATGCACTAGGGCCCTCAGGTCCTTTTCCCCTTCACTGCTTTCCAGCAGGTCAGTCCCCAGCTTACACTGATATATGGAGTTGTTCTTTCCCAGGTGCAAGACTCTATACCTGCCCTTGTTGAATATCTCCCTGCCTAACTCCCCAGCCTGTCTTGCTCTCATTGAATGGCAGCACAGCCTTCAGGTGTGTCAGTTATTCCACCCAGTTCTGTGTCATCAGCAAATTTGTAGACAGTGCACTCTGTTCCCTCATCCAGATTGCTGATGAATATATTGAATAGTACTGGCCCCAGTACTGACCTCTGAGGGACTCCACTAGATACATGCTTCCAACTAGACTTCATTGCATTGACCACAATTCTCTGACTCCTTCCTTTCAACCAGTTCTCAATCCACCTCACTACCCAATCATCCAGACCACACTGCCTCAGTTTAGCTGTGAGGATGCTGTGGGATACGGTGACAAATGCTCTACTGAACTCAAGATAAACCACATCCACAGCTCTGCTGTCATCTTATCCACCTGGTTATATCCTCATAAAAGGCTATCAGCTTGGTCAAACTCGACTTCCCCTTGGTAAAACCATGCTGACTGCTCCTAATGACCCTCTTGTCCTTGATATGCCTATGGACAGCTCCAAGGATAAGTTGCTCCATTACCTTTCAGGGGATGGAGGTGAGGCTGACCGGTCTATAGTTACCTGGGTCCTCCTTCTTACCCTTTTTGAAGATTGGAGTGACATTTCCCTTCCTCAAGTCCCCAGGCACCTCTCCTGTCCACCATGACTTACCAAAGATGGTGGAGAGTGGTCTAACAATGACCTCTGCCAGCTCCCTTAGCACCTGCGGATGCATGCCATCAGGACGCATGGATTTATGGATGTCCAGAAGACTTAGCTCTTCCTTCCTCATCAGCCAAGGAAAACTACTCCTTTGTCATGTTTTCCTCTGGGGCTCCTGAGGACAGTCTCCACCAGTATAGCTGGAGGCAAAGAAGGCATTTAATAACTCTGCTGCCATTGTGTCTTCTGTCACCAAGGCACACACCTCATTCAGCAGGGAGCCTATGTTGCCTCTAGTGTTAGGTTTTCTTTCAATGTATTTGAAGAAGCCCTTTCTGTTGTCCTTGACCTCCCTTGCAAGGCTGAATTCCAAGGAGGCCTTATTTTTCCGAATTGCCTCCCTACATCCTCTTACAACAGTCTTATACTCCTCCCAAGTGGCCAGCCCCTTCTTCCATGATCTGTAGACTCTTATCTTCCACTTGAGTTTGCTCAGCAGTTCCCTACTTAACCATGCAAGTCCCCTGGCTCCCTTTCTCCATTTCCTACTTGTTGGAATGCTCTGATCTTGAGCCTGGAAGAAGTGGCCTTGAACATTAACCTACTTGCCTGGGCCCATTTGCCTTCTAGTACCCTGGTGTCCCCCAGGGATCAGTTCTGGGCCCCATCCTGTTCAATATCTTTATTGATGATCTGGATGAGGGGATTTAGTCCATCATCAGTAAAATTGCAGATGACACCAAATTGGGAAGAGGTGTTGATCTGTTAGAGGGAAGAAGGGCTCTCCAGAGGGACCTTGACAGGCTGGACAGATGGGCAGAGTCCAACATGGTGGCATTTAACATGTCCAAGTGCCAGGTGCTGCACATTGGCCACAACAACCCCATACAGTGCTGCAGGCTGGGTTCAGAGTGGCTGAAGAGCAGCCAGACAGAAGGGGACCTGGGGGTACTGATTGACAGCTGCCTAAACATGAGCCAGCAGTGTGGCCAAGAAGGCCAATGGCATCCTGGCCTGGATCAAGAATAGTGTGGCCAGCAGGAGCAGGGAAGTCATTGTGCCCCTGTACTCAGCACTTGTTAGGCCACACCTATCTGTGTCCATTTCTGGGCCCCTCAGTTTAGGAAGGACATTGAGGTTCTTGAATGTGTCCAGAGAGGGGCAATGAGGCTGGTGAGAGGCCTGGAGCACAAGCCCTATGAGGAGAGGCTGAGGGAGCTGGGATTGTTTAGCCTGGAGAAGAGGAAGTTCAGGGGAGACCTCCTTGCTGTCTACAACTACCTGAAGGGAGGTTATAGCTAGGTGGGGGTTGGTCTCTTCTTCCATGCAACCAGCACCAGAACAAGAGGACACAATCTCAAGCTGTGCCAGGAGAAGTTTAGGCTCGAGGTGAGGAGCAAGTTCTTCACAGAGAGAGTTGTTAGCCATTGGAATGTGCTGCCCAGAGAGGTGGTGGAGTCATCATCCCTGGAGGTGTTCAAGAGGGGATTGGACATGACTCTTGAAGCCATGGTTTAGTAGTCATGAAGTCTGTGGTGACAGGTTGTACTTGATGATCTTTGAAGTCTTTTACAACCTTATAGATTCTATGATTTTCCCTAGCAATTGCTTGAAAAGGGCAAAGTTGGCCCTGCTGAAGTCCAAGCTTTTGATATGCTGGTTTATTGTATCTCTTGGTATTCTGTACAATAGGATTTGCAGTAGTACGACTGAGGAGCATTTTGATTTATAAAACCTGAAGAACATAGTTTCCCATGCAGATGCTAGTGTAGTTTCTGCCCAGATTTATTCAGGGAGTGATATATGTACATTTCCAAATTCCCATTTGCAGTCTAAGTAGTCAAGGAAATTAAAATAGTGTAATTTTGTCTGTTTTGTTTTGTCTTTCCATTTTGTTCTGGCAACCAATAGTCCTTCAGAGCACCTAGGGAAGAGCTACAACTGAAATGCTCTAGTACATCATGGGCTCTTTTGGAATGTTTTGTCCACCAGGGTTGCCAGTGAAATTAGGGGACCATTTATGAGGATATATTGACCAAATGGTGAATAAAAGACACAATCCCTTAAAAAAATAAAAGTATTTGTTAGTTTTGCTTCTTGTAGAGCAGGTAATTTAAATGAACTTTTCAAAGAAACATCTGGAATTGCAAGTGAACAGCTCAATATAAGGGCTTTATTTTCTAAAATATTTCTGCAGCTTTTCCTTAAGGAATATTGAAATCTTGGCTATTTGGAGAACAAAAAATTGAGAATTGTTTGTTATAATAAGATTTCAACTGGTTCAAAGCAGAGCAGCAACTTGTGAATCTCTCTTGTGGAGCTAGAGGAATAAATTTTTTCTCCTATCAGGTGGTAAATACTAAGGCTTAACAAGCATGAATAAAAAGAAAGCAACCAAAACTAAGTAACTTCCTTATGTGATTGAGGTGCAAAAAATGTCGGGTCAAATTTCAGTGTCTTGATGATGTCCTTCTTTCTTGTTTTTTGTACATCTATGTAAATAAGAACTGAAGACTTAAAGACTGTTTTTTGTTGTTGTTTGGTTGTTTTGTTTTTTGGTGTGGATTTTTTGTTTGTTGTGTTAGAAGAGATGTGTTCACCAAGTTTTTTGCATAATTTTTTTAATATATCACTTCCTCTGTCACAAAGAATGCTAAAAGGCACAAAATGTGATATTTTAACTCCAATTTTGTAACTAGGAAAGTAATCCTATACTTTACCAACTGTCCTTTGTATATGAATAAACACTATTAGTAATTGGGTTGTTCATATGTCTATCATTCAGTCTGTGCAATTCTGTTCGTTTGCCTCCAGATTTAAAGTGTAGGCAACATATTTTTTCATGACTCAGTGATACAGATTTCCCTTCTTAATTTAAGAAACACTGTCAGAAATGATAATTGGGTTATCTCACTACTTCACAATGCCTCCAGTAGCATATGAAACACAAAAGGAGCCAGTCTAGTAGGGGAGATAAGTCTGTCTTCTTGGGTTGGGTTGTTTTTTGGTTTTGGGGTGTTGTTTTTTTTTCTTCTTGGTTTTTTTTTTTTTTTTTTTTTTTTTTTTTTTTTTTTTTTAATACAATCAAACAAAACAAACCAAATGTAATATGCAGGTGTTTTTACTTTGTGACAGTGGTGATAGAAGTTACTATAGCCCTAATATAGTCCTCCTAACTACTGTTGAAAGAGATACTCAGAAAATTCATGCATTGAATTGGCTGCTGTCCTTTATTGGCAATGAACAAGAATGTATGACTTGGCTTACTTTGTTGTTGTTGGTTTTCAGCAGTTTACTTTCTGATAACTGCAAGAATGCAATCTTTTTTCTTTTCTGTTGCTGTATTGGTTTAAAGCAAATGAGTGAACTTGCAGGGATGTTGTGATATTCATAGTTTTGGTGCAGGTTTTCTGATTTATGAGATTGAGCAATGCACAGCAAAGGAAAATGTTAGAACTTGCAAAGTAGGAAGGATTCAGCAAGCATGCTGCATATTGCAGCTGACCACCAAATCTTGTATACATAGTTTAGCAGATAAATGTTATTACTACTTTCAGGTTAAAATTTCTAGGGCATAGTGTACATTAGTGTGCACAACAGTTTGTTTTCCCCTAGGCAATGAAAAAGCCTGCTTCTCCTTGCCTTAACTGTAATTTTAAGTTGGGGTAGGGATCAAAGGCATATTTCATTCCTACTGTACAACTCATCACTTTAAAGCAGTCAGAGTTTAAACTGTGTACACACTAATATGTTGTGCTGAAGAACATGACAGAGTAGAAAATAATTCTATTGCCAATTCTTTTGCAGGAATGAAATTCCCTAATAAGGAAGAAAAATATTCAAGTCAAGTGGTACCAGAATACCAGTAACAGAATAGAAGTATAAACAGTTAATGAGTTGATACATGTGTCAGTTTTGGCAATTACAGAATAACTTTTTGACTGCCTGAGGGCTAGGATAAATTTGACACTTGGCACATTCATTTTTAATTCCGCACCCCACACCCCCTCCTTTTCTATTTAATGAGTTTATACCTAACTTGGGAAAGGAAGGAAATACTTTGTTCAGCTTGATTTCTGACTTTTTGTTCTGGACTTTTTACTTTGGCATTCAGACTACAGCATCAGTTTAAAGCACAATTTTATCAATGTTTATAGTAGCAAATTGTGTCTGTTTAATTTTTGAACAGCACATTCAAGCAATAGACGCCATTACACTTTCTGCAACAGTTAGTTTGAATACTTTGTTTGATACAATAGTGCAAAATCAAAAAATAAATGAAATTAGAACACAGACTACTTAGACTAGAGGACTAAATAAAGAAACCTGTTTTTTAAGAATTCATTTGACTTCAGTAGCAGTTGTATTTGCTACAGTACAGGCTGTGGACTGGTGGAATAATGGGAGCTAGTTTTTGGCATGCACTATCATCTTGCTGCGTTTGGTTTTGGTTTGGTTTTGGTTTGTTCCCCAAGGGAAGGAACCGTGAATTCATGAGCAACTTTTTATGTTGTGTGTTTGTTTGTTTTTGTGTTTGCCTTTTTTTTTTTTTTCCTGATAAGGGTTCAGAATATCAGTTGTTATATAAGCATAAATTCAAAATTGGGGACTGACTGTCAAATTATTAGAGGACACAAAGTTCGCTAATCCATGCTTCTTTTTTTCTCATCGATTACAAGCTTAAGGGCTTTTACTTTTGTTACTTGTGTATGTTCAAAAAGAAGTTTAGACAGGCTACCCTTACAGACCTTCAGTTTGAAACTAGTGAGTTTTCATTAAATAAAAACAGAGTTTTTGTATGACAGGTGAATAAAAATGAACTAAGAAACAACTACAACAACAAAAACCCAACCCAAACCCTCAGACTTCTAAGTCATATGATGTTGCCAGATCATGTTTCCTTCAGTAGCTCAGGGCACATCATCTGTACTTCATTTTATTCAGTTTGTCAGGTTAATGTTGCATAATTAAGGTCAGTCTCATACTCAACAATGTGTTCTATATATGTTGTAGTACACTACAGCCAAGATGGAGCTGAGCGGGTAATATCATTTAACATAAGGAGCATGTCCTTATTGAGAGAGGTGATTCTGCTGCACTACTTTGGTGAGACCTCAACCTGGAGTGCTATGTCCAGGTCTGGTGTCTTCAACAGAGGATGTGGACCTGCTGAAGCAAGTCTAGAGGAGGGCAGCAGGTGGTCAGAGGAGCTGGAGCACATCTCCTGTGAAGACAGGCTGGGAGAGTTGAGATTGTTCAGTCTAGAGAAGAGAAGGCTTCAGGGTGACCTTATAGCAGCATATAGGGGACCTGCAGGAAGGCTGGGCAGGGACCATTCAGAAGGACTTGTCACAGCAGGACAAGGGAAAATGGTTTTAAACTAGAGCAAAGTAGATCTAGTTTAGACATAAGGAGTAATTTCTTCACAATGAGGGTAGTAAAATACTGGAACAGGCTGTCCTGAGCTGCTTTCATGTATTTTCTAGCAGAAGTACGGGTGCAGGGAATAGATGTGAAAGGGATAGCAAGGGTAGTGTACATGCTTTGCATGGAAAGGGAGGAGGTGATGTTGCTGATGCAAGTAAATAAGTGGATGCTGATGTTGAGCTGATCTCCAAAGTGCTTTATAGTCATGATCCATGTTGGAAATCCTATCTGTCCTGTGTTGTATTCTATCATTGCATGATGTAACGGTCTTTGCTAACCAGTTATAGTTAGGTTTTGCACACATGCTTAAAGAATAAAAAGAGAAAAATATCTGAATAATCATCACCTGCTGTGATTCAGAATTCTGATGTGATTGGTTGCCTTCAACAGTTTCTTGTACTGCTGTTCCTTTCCATTCAACTGTTCAAAGCCGTTCCTTTAAGAACTTAATGCTGTGACCTGAGAAGTGTGACTGGATCCACTGAGTTGAATCTCAAAATAGAAAGCATGACAGTTTCCAGCCAGTGGCAGTAGAATCATCTGAATGTATTCACTGTGGACAAGCTAAAAAGTAAAATCTAGAGTCCTCTAAGTAACACTGAAGATCATTGTGAAGTTTAAGCCAGTCTATAAAGAAGCTACTTTAGTCTTACAATTGTCTGATTGTGTGCCAGATATAGAGATGGTACAGTTAACCCTTGAAAGCAAGTTACCCTAATAGTACTGACAGTAGAATAAAGTAGGGCTTCAGTGACAAGATTACTGTTTTTTTTCCCCAGTTTGTTCTTTTCTTTTTCCCAGGATGCTGGCCTATACATTAGTTTTGATGACATTTCTTCATCAATATTGATTTTATTTCAGCATCTCAACTACAGTTGAGCTTTATGGAAGTTATATGGAAGAAGATGACTGTTTTTAAGGTGTTTTCATTTAAACAATGCTAAGAAATAAAGGAAAAAGACATATTTTGTAGCCAAGTGCCTTTCACTTTGTTTCTTATGTTTTGGGATTATGTTCAAGGTTCCTCACAATACTTTCATCGGTAATTTAACTGGACTTAAATTCTACAACACGGCCTTTCCGTTTCTGTAGCATTTTCTGCAGCAGACTAAGGTAAATTACAACTCAGGAGATTTTAATGAATTAAGTTTGGAAATTCTGTTCTAATCAGTGCAATTTTTTTGTGGTGATTTCTTTAAATTCTTAAATCTGTTGTAGACTTTGGTTATGATTATGCATAGCCTTTGAGAGTTGATGGTGGTTGCTTGTGGGCAGATAACTAGAAGATAATTGTAGTTCTTACAGAAATATGGATGTAATATGTAATATTGCAGAAATCATGTGGGTTTGGTAATAGAAGGTGTAAACCTAGAAGTAAACTAATCTATTATGCTTCTATGGGTGGGACAGTAAATCTCGTTACATACTTGCTATCATGTAGCATCTCCAGCTCTCATTCTAGATTGTCAGAATATTTGATGTGTCACTTCTCAAGTCCAAGTGAGGTTTTGTTTCTTGCACAACTTCAAGTTTAGTGATGTTGAAGATAATCAGGATGTTCATAGATCTTAATAAATTATCTGCTTTTGCTACTTGTTATCAAGAGAGTGGATTAATAGGAAGAAGGTAAACAGGTCATTATCACTTTGGATTTCATGGCTAAATCTTTAATGTGCATAGGCTGTTCCTTTCTCAAATTTTTGTTAGAAAAGAAACTGTGTTTCACTTTCAGCAGATAAAATCAGTTGATTACTGTGCTGAAATGTAGAATTTGTCCCTGAATTCCAGTTTTGTGTGTTCTGTTTTCTGTAGTGTTTCCTTTGTTTTGGAAGATAAATTACTCATTTCATTGAACAGAATCTCCTAGCTAGGTATTTTTTGAATGTAATCAACTGACATTGTTATGGGCTTTAAAGCCAGTTGGAATTTGATAGTCTTTTATCTCTATTAATTACAATTCCATGTTGGCTGCTGTGGCTACTGTTGCTGTGGCAACAGCACTTTGCAAATCCCAATTCAGTCAGATCCAGTCTTCGATGGACCTGTTTATAGACTTCATAGAATCAGTTAGGTTGGAAAAGACTCTTAAGGTTACCAAGTTCAGCTGTTACATCTAACAGTACCAAGCCCACCACTGAATAGAATAGAATAAACCAGGTTGGAAGAGACCTTCAAGATCATCGTGTCCAACCTATCATCCAACACCACCCAACCAACTAAACCATGCAACCAAGCACCCTATCAAGTCTCCTCCTGAACACCTCCAGTGATGGTGACTCCACCACCTCCTCGGGCAGCCCATTCCAATGGGCAATCTGTGTAAAACTTCCTCCTAACCTCCAGCCTAAACCTCCCCTGGTGCAGCCTGAGACTGTGTCCTCTTGTTCTGGTACTGGTTGCCTGGGAGAAGAGACCAACCTCTGCCTGTCTACAACCCCCCTTCAGTTGTAGACTGAGCAATAAGTTGTAGAGAGCAATAAGGTCACCTCTGAGTCTCCTCCTCTCCAGGCTAAGCTACCCCAGCTCCCTCAGTCTCTCCTCATAGGGCTTGTGTTCCAAGCCCCTCACCAACTTTGTTGCCCTTCTCTGGACACGTTCCAGCAAGTCAACATCCTTCCTAAACTGAGGAGCCCAGAACTGGACACAGGACTCGAGGTGTGACCTAACCAGTGCAGTGTACAGGGGCAGAATGACCTCCCTGCTCCTGCTGGCCACACTGTTCCTGATGCAGGCCAGGATGCCATTGGCCCTCTTGGCTGCCTGGGCACACTGCAGGCTCATGTTCAGCCTACCATCAACCAGCACCCCCAGGTCCCTCTCTGCCTGGCCACTCTCCAGCCACTCTGACCCCAGCCTGTAGCACTGCATGGGGTTGTTGTGGCTGATGTGCAGAACCCAGCACTTGAATGTGTTAAATCTCATGCCATTGGATTCTGCCCATCTGTCCAGCCTGTCAAGGTTCCTCTGCAAAGCGTCTCTACCCTCCAGCAGATCAACTCCTGCCCCAAGCTTGGTGTTGTCCGCAAATTTACTGATGATTGACTCAATGCCCTCATCCAGATCATCAATAAAGATGTTAAAGAGCACAGGGCCCAGCACTGATCTCTGGGGACTCCACTGCTGACTTGCTGCCAGCTGGATGTGGCAACATTCACCACCACTCTCTGGGCTCGGCCCTCACATGTCTCTAAGCACCAAGATGACAGGTCTTTCAAATATCTCCAAGGGATGGTGACTCAACAGCTTGTTCAAGTGTTTTATAACCGTCAGTGAAGAAATTTTTCCTAATGGCCAATCTAAATCTCTTCTGGTGCAACTGGAGGCCATTTCCTTTTGTCCTATCATTTCTTATTAGGGGCAATAGACTGAAACTCACGTTGCTACAACTTACTTACAGGGAGTTGTAGAAAGCAAGGAGGTCTTCCTTGATCCTCCTTTTTCTCCAGAATAAACAATCCCAGTTTCCTGAGCTGCTGCTTGTCACAGGAGACATTGCCCTGCTACAGTTATCTTAAATTCTTTACTGAAGTGCATTAATTGGTAGCATCTTTTAGCAGTTACTTTCAGGAAAGATGTCCTTCTTTTTCTAAATATCACTTATGGCAACCATTAGACATTTTAATAATTTTTTAATGCACTTTTTGTCTTGGAGACTTGATGTAAATGCATGCTTGCCAGAAAGGGAACTCTGCTCAGTACTTTTACAAACTAAAATCAGTAAGGTTGAAAAAGACCTCCACAATCATAGATTCCAGCCAATAAGAAGTGTGGTAGAGATTATATAAAGCATCAATCAAGTATCTCATGCTGTTGGCTATGTGACTGAGCAGAAACTGTATAGCAGTGTATGGATCAATGTGAATTTTGTCTTGATACTTTACAACAAGTGTTCAGGTGTAAATAATTGCTATAGGGGACAATAAAAAATGGGATAATTAAAAGGAATAATTAATGAGAAAGTTAATTTATTAACCTTAGATAGGTTGGGAGTAAAGGAGAATATTAAACAGTAACTGGCTTTGGTTTTGGCAGAAGCGTTTTATCTCTGCAGGAAGTAGATCACCAGAATACTGTAAGCAAATAAAGGAAGAAAATGTTTCAACTTCTGGATACAAAAATAATTCTAAACAAGTACTCAAAAAAATGGTGTACTTTAGGGTTTGATCTAAAGTCTATTCAAGACAATGTGCTTCTTTTCATAAATTTAAATGGGTTTTGTCAGTTTATGAGGATTTGTGCCTGAAAACCTGATCATAAGGAACTATTGCATAGCTTTAATTATTCTAAAACTGCTTAAACAGAAAGTCTTGTTATGGAGATAGATGTAATTTTATGATTCTTTTGTTTGATTCTCCTGTGGCTATCTATTTGGTGATCACTTCTCTAATTTATTCTCTGCATTTGTTGTAATTCCTTCTTGTCAAATAGGTAAGCAACCTGAAGAAAATTTTAAAAGGAATATTGGATTACAACCACGAGGTAAGAACTGTTTTAAGTAATTTATGTCTTCATTCCTTTTTAGTTGTGTTTTAGTTAACCTATTCAATGGAAATTATATTCTGCTGCTTAAGTTCCAACTTGGAAAGTGCTTCGCATATAGAGTGTTTCTCAGGTGTTAGCCTTCTCTAAAACTTGTCATCTGCTTTATTGAATACTCAGAGCTTCCAAAAGAATCTAATGTGCAAATTCTGTCACACAAACAGATGTAGATAGATGTCTTTGGCAGCTGTGTTCTGATGATGGACTTTAACCTCATACCTGTGTTTGAATTTTTTTTTCCTTTCTTGAGAGTAAAGAGTGTTAACTCTAACATTAACATTATTCCTAACATTTATTCCAACATTAAAATTTTCATGTTTTTAATCCTTAGCTATTCTATTGGAGTCTGCCCCTGTTTTTTTCTCGTAGGCTATTGTATAAACTCAGAAATTATCCACTTCAGAGGAGATAACAATACAGTTTTGCATTTTCTTTCCAGATGAAATATGTTTTTAGTTTTGAGGAAAATTGATCTGTACAGGCTGCAGTACAGAATACATAATATGCATGTTCTGGACATTGCTTCTGGAAGTATTAACTTACTCTCCAAAGTGCTTGTGACAAGCTATTTGTTAATAATCTTTTATATTGATAATCTTAACACTATTTTTGGCAAGAAAGTTAGACTTAAGTGCATGTTCAATAAATGATTAGGTTAATCAAGCTAGCAATTCTATGAAGAAAAAACTTAAGATTTTTGTTATGGAAAACTAACATTACTGTGACAAAGTGGTGCCAGCTTCTTTTTGGCTGGTTAGTATGTTGATAAAGTATCTGGTGTGGAAATTTCAGTAATAAGCAAGTTTCAAACTGGCTCAGGCTAATTAAATTCTGCAAATGTAATTCTGTTAAGTTTGTTTATTTTCTGCTGAGATAATGTTCATGGTGATATGGATTCTACAATGAATTCTGGTCATATTTTCCTCAACATGATTCTCTTTTCAAGCAGTCATCTTCTACAGAAGTATAATGAATGTATATGGATTTTACCTAATGTAGCTTAGGAGCCTTTGAAAAGTGCATATGATAATCTTGTCCATATACAAAAATTCAAAAACTTGTATTGCATTCAGGAGGTCAGTCTTTCAATAGCTATCCAACCTTACTGTCTTTATGAACTGTATAATGGAAGAACATGAAGGCAAAGTTATCTATAGCTTGCATGCTTTGTTATGTCCCAGTATTCGCGCTATGGAATTTTTTTAAAGGGAAAACAATGGTCTTTTGCATCTCCAGATATTTATTTCAGAGTCTATCCTTTATTTTCATGTTTCTTTCAAATTATTTTTGTCTTAGAATTAAAATTGTATCTTGTAATTATTTCAAAACCCTCTGTTTACACCTTCACATCCTTGGCTGCTTTGTAGTGCATGCTGATATGTATCTTCCTTTCTTCCAGAAAGCTGTCTTCAGCTTTCTTCAACAGCAATGATACTGTTAATAACTATGATGCTGTTGTAGTAGTATTAACTTAAATCTGGGTTTTCATTTTGTGGCAGTTTCAGGCTATACCTTTAAAAGTTAGCTGCAGATTTTGAACAGAGAAAGTGGAGAAATATAAACAATTCACAGTTGGGTGTAAAAAGGAAAACAAAAATTATTCTAAATGAATTTCATTGGCCAGATGTGGGAAGGGTACCCTTAGCAATCTCACATTCCACTTCATTTTCTTTTTCTTCTTCTCTGGCTGTTTGGCTGTTCTGCTTTGGCTGGGAGGGTCTAATCGCTACTAGCTAACCTTGCAGACAAGACTAACATTCCTTCTGACGCCTCCTTTTCTTTCTTCTACTATAGAGGGAAGAAAAAAAAGGGGGGTTGGGGGGAGTGGGGCAGTTTTCCTGGTTGTTTTGACCACGGGGTTTCCATGCTGCTTTTTCTGATTGTAGATACCTGTATTATACTGTAAATACTGTCTATTTGTACATATCATTGCATTTCATTGTAGATTATAGTTTTTGCTTTGTAAATATAGCTTCCATTTGCTTCCCGACTGAATGAGCCGTGCATTCTTGTTGGTGTAGTGGGAAATTTCTAAATCACCACACATTTGTAAGAAATTTTGGAACTACAGATCAACGCATAAGCACATTACATTATTATAATTCAAATATTATGACTTACTGTATTATTTCAGTCTATATACAATGGTAATATTTCCTATCACTAGAATGACCTGAAGAAAGACTTTTTGAGCAAAAGAATGAATCTGGGTCCTTTAAAGTTCTTTTAGTAGTTTTTAGTATGTTGGTGCTTATTCTTTAAGAAAGCTGTTAAAAAAAAAAAACCAAACCAAAAAACACAACATGAAAACTACTGTACAAAACAAGAACAAACTCAGTCACAGTTCCACAAAGCCCAATCATGGAAAACTTCTAAATGGCTTGAATTCCCTCCATTCTTTGTACACATCTGTTCAATGCTTTTTACAAATACTTTACCTTATTTTCTGGTTTTCTTGAGTATTAACAGAAAAAGGGTCATGCAGCAAACAACTGACAGATTCTCTCCTCATTGTTTGTTTATTGTACCCTGTTTAAGAGGTGACAACTTCTTTTTATCACCAATTAATATCAGTGATGTGTTTAATTCCATATTTCATACTCATATTTTCAGCTTCCTGAAAGGTCTTTGAGTACTTCAGCAGAATTGTTTAATTCCTTCTACTGACAATCATTAATGTAAAACCTTCTTAATTATAAACCAGATTACATTAATTAAGTCACATGAGGTCTTTTATTTGTTGGGTTTTTCTTTCATTTCTGCATGTGGGCCGTTTAATTGTGTTTTGTACTGTTACCTCAAATTCTCTTATCCTTTAATTTTCTATGAGTAAATCTGAGTGGTTGGGATTTTTACTGTCTTTCTTGTCGTCTATCAGTCTAGATGCCTATGTTATATAACTGAAGTATTTGAGTTTCTGGCTTTCTAGTGATAAGAAACATGATATCTGTGTATGATATTTTACACCATGTAAAATATTTTTAAGCATTTTTTTTTTAAATTTAATGCTTTAATTTTTTTTTTTTTAAATTATGCATGTGCTGTTGATCAAAGTGGAAGCCTGCCTTTATTACCCTTCTTATTTGAAAAGGAAAAAAAATCTCACCAAGTTTGAAACTAATAGTTTCTTATTAGTTGAGACAGGATGGTCTTCCCCTAAACATTAGTTGTGTCCAGCAGTATGGTTGAATATTTGGGTGTTAGGCAATTAAGTGTGTTTTAAAGGTGCATTGAAAAGTATGTTGGAAGTACAAGTGAATTGCTCTTTGTATTTTGGAATGTGTGTGTAGTGATACAGACATGTATGTACTGGGTTTTAATTCAGATTCTAGGACAACAGATTAATGACTTCACCCTTCCTGATGTTAACCTGATTGGAGAGCACGCTGATGCTGCAGAACTCGGAAGAATGCTCCAACTTATTTTGGGATGTGCGGTGAATTGCGAACAGAAGCAAGGTATTACCTTTGGAAAGCATGTTCTTTGTCTCCCAGGCAGTGAATGAAAATCCAGATTATTGTTGTTAGATTGCTATAAAACAGAAACATTTTTTTTTCAGTGATGACATTATTTTGTCTGGTAGATGGAAACTGTTCTGTGATTACAAGCTTCACTAGTTTGAGTCTCAAACTGTTGGACTGGCTTTGCTTCTAAGATGCATATTTTCAGTTTTTGTTTTTTGGTCTGAAAAGACACTATGGAAAATTCTTGGACCAGCCTTTAACCATTTGTTAAGGTAGTGGGATAGTTAGCAATCAAAAAAAAAAAAAAAAGTAGTAGGCAATTGTTGCACTATTCTGTGTGATTCATTGTTTTGGGAATGCATTCCAGTCAGTGTCTTAACTACATGGCAGAGAGACATTAATATGACTGGGAGTGGTCTGAAAATATGTCAAGTTCAGTATTAGAATAGCTCAGTATTCCTAAGGCTGGAAGAGACCTCAAAGATCATCGAGTCCAACCTGTCACCACAGACCACATGACTAGAGTAGGGAAGACACTACTGCCCACTGCAGGCTTGAACTCACGACCTTCCCATTAAGGGTCTGATGCACTACCAAGCTGAGCCACCCTGTTGAGCTAAGTATGATCTGGGATACTGTAGTTTCTGAGGCATGCAGTTGGCAAACAAGAAAAAGTAATGCTGGCAACCAGGCCCTTCTGGGTAGCAGTGAAGACTGAGGATATCGTCTTAGAGGCATCCAAGTATAATTTGAAGCATCTATTAAGCATACAAGTCCCACTTCCGCAGTCAGTGAGAGAAACTTCTGCCTCTCTTGACTCCTTTGGCAACTATTTTCTGACCTGCAAAGGTAAAATAGGCATCCATTCTTTTCTCCTGCAGAGACCACAGAGGGTGTGGTGAACAATGGAGATGCTTGTTGAAGTGTCCCAAATCTCATGCTTTAAACTTGCCTTGGGTGCAGGGTATCTTATTGTTACAGTTAATTTAAACTGCTTAATGGTTGCTTAACAAGGCAACTATGAACATTTATTGTTGTCACTTAGAGCAGGAAGCATAGGAAAATGCTCATAAAGTATAGATGTGGGTAAATAGAAGTGCTTACTCAATTTACATTAGGTCATGTCAAATATCTGTCTCTCTGATTTAACTAATTTTGTTTTCCTTTCTGACAAAATACCAACCAGGCTTTCAGACCTCTTGTTTTCCTCTTGCATGGGGCATTTTATCTTTTGTAGCTAATTTCCCCTTCCCAGTTTTCTCAGGTGTCTAAATATTTTTAGTGTCTCCTAAAATTACATTTATTCTTCCGTTAATCAGGAGACAGTCTGGCTATCCTGTTGATTAAAACAGGGGTAATCTGCTTCCATGAGTATGTTATTAGGCCTCCTGTCTTCTCTGTTTCATATGAAATTATCTTCCTTTTTGTGACTGTTTGAATCCTTGTTTGGGAAATATATCTCATCACTGTGTTTCTTCTACTCTTCCATACTGGACACTAGAACATTCAGGTATTTCAAATGTACAATTTTAGTGTCATGTCCTTTGAGGGAGACTCAGCATGACCTAATTAATCACTTTGAAGTAGCTAGGTCCTGGCATCTTCCTCTTGAGAAAACCATTAAAAAATACAGGTCACATGCAAAAGTGATCATGTCTGACTGGAAGCCTTATGATGGTGGGCTAGTCAAACTCCTTAATTTGGTCTAATGTCACAATTTGTCCTTCCAACCACTATATCATCCAACAGGGTACCTGTTGTATAGCTCACATCTTCACATAGGTGAAGAATGAGAAAACAGAGGTGACTTACTTGTTATATAGCCCATAAAAATAGATACAAAAATGTCTTGAAATGAGAATGTTGTAGGAAGGCAAGACAAAATTGTTAAACATATGGAAACGGACAGCCTAACCTATGCATGGACTGTGTACTTGCATACCCTGAATATTTTGGGAATAAAGTGAGGAAAGGATTATAAGGATTTTCAAAATATGAGATGCCAGAAGGTAAAAAATGCATGAGAACAATCTAAGAGAACAATGTACGGTTTTCAGTGTTGCAGGGTTCCAGTGAGCCTGGATTTATGTTTGTAACAGACTTCTCCTAAAATCTGTTCAGCTTTGGGGATGGACCTTAACTGGTGATTTTGCATTTTGTGTCATCTGTGACACCTAATTGTTTTGTATGAAGGATGCAGCTTTTGACCTTGTGTTCTCTGTGACTTGAGTTTCCAGCGCTAACATTTCAGAATGTTCTTCTTTTCAGAGTACATCCAGACCATAATGATGATGGAAGAATCAGTTCAACATGTTGTCATGACAGCCATTCAGGAGGTATGCTGGGATGCCCACAGTGTCCACAAGTTTAGGCTTTAAATATTTTAGAAATACATGCTTTTTTGCACATTTGAAAAGCTTCATTTTCCTTTGGAAAAAGAAAAATCAGCAAAACTTACTTCATAACAATGAACTCTGGTTGAATGTCCCACTTTTCTTTAAATCTAGAAGATTTAAACTTCTAGATATTTTTGATACTGAGTTCCCTTTCCTTCTCCTTTCCCACCCTGTGGCTCCTGAAATGCACTAGACTCCTTTTATGCAAGTAACCAATACTGTAGAATTTCTTCACAATTTGTACCTCGACACTGCAAAACTCTGAATTCTTAATTTTATATTTTTACTAGACAACTGGACAGAAAGAAATGGATAGCAGAGTATTCTTTTGTCAGCTGCAATGTTATGAATAAGCTAATGAAGATATTTGTGCATTGTTTTTACAAATTAGTGCGAATGCTGCAGTGTATTTTGTAGAAATGTTGTTTAGTAGTAAATTAAAAACACATTGAATATTAAGTTACAGTCATAATTAACAGTCTAACCATGAAGCTCCTATGTGACTTCTTAGAAGCACAAAGTGGCTGTGAGTGATGTGCCTGTCAGTCTTTATAGGTGGGGGTTTCTACAGGGCAGGCTACTAAAAAAGCAGGAAATTGCTGGTAATCCCTTTCTTCTGAACCTGAACAAGACCTCTAGAGCATTTTAATTTTTCTGTTAATGCCTGAATAAAGACATGTCAGTGAACCTACAGGGACCCCATCCCCTGTTGACACTTTGACCAATGATGTATGTACGTGTGGTCATGCATCCTGTTATCTCCATGTGTGTCTATAACATTGCAGAGAGAACTTCTGAAATTATTGAAAGTATTCTTATGCTAAATTATCTTCCAGTCAGTGTCACCAAGCACCAGTCTGCTTGAGTTTTAGCATATTTTACATTTGCATTCTTTTTTAACTAATACAATATTTTGGTGGATTTTTCTAATGCACTCTTAATAAACCAAACTTTCAGCATTACTGGTTATTCAAAGAAATGGGGCTGCTCTGAAGCTTCTTGTTTCCCCATGGAAGAAAACTGGGGGGTTTGATTGAGGGCAAGTTGAATATGAGTCAGTAGTGTGCCCTGGCAACAAAATGGGCCAACCACGTTCCAGGGTGCATCATGCACAGCATAGCTAGCCATTTAAGGGAGGGTGATTTTCCTACTCTGCAATGCACTAGTGCAGCTCCACCTTGAGCGCTGTGTTCAGTTTTGGGTGCCTCAATATAGAATAGAACAGCATTAACCATGTTGGAAAAGGCCTTTGAGATTGAGTCCAACCTATCTAATCAAATAAACCATGGCACCAAGCACCCCATCAAGTCTCCTCCTAAACACCTCCAGTGATGATGATTCCACCACCTCCCTGGGCAGCCCATTCCAATGGCCAATCACTCTTACTCTTCCTAACATCCAGCCTAAACCTCCCCTGGTGCAGCTTGAGACTGTGTCTTCTTGTTATACATAGAATTACATACACAGAATAAACCAGGTTGGAAGAGACCTTCAAGATCACCGCGTCCAACCCATCAACCAATCCAATCCACCTAAACAACTGACCCATCAAGTCTCCTCATGAAAACCTCCAATGACGGCGACTCCACCACCTCCCCAGGCACCCCATTCCAATGAGCAATCACTCTCTCTGTACAGAACTTCTTCCTAACATCCAACCTAAACCTCCCCTGCCGCAGCCTGAGACTGTGTCCTCTTGTTCTGGTGCTGGTTGCCTGGGAGAAGAGACCAACATCTGCCTGTCTACAACCTCCCTTCAGGTAGTTGTAGAGAGAGAGATACATTCTAGCAACTCAACATCTTTCCTAAACTGAGGGGCCCAGAACTGGACAACAGTACTCAATGTGTGGCCTAACTAGCCCTGAGTACAGGGGCACAATGACTTCCCTGCTCCTGCTGGCCACACTATTCCTGATCCAGGCCAGGATGCCGTTGGCCTTCTTGGCCACCTGTGCACACTGCTGGCTCATGTTCAGCTGGCTGTCAATCAATACCCCCAGGCCCCTTTCTGCCTGGCGGCTCTCCAGCCACCATGACCCCAACCTGTAGCACTGCAGGCGGTGGTTGTGGCCAATGTGTAGAACCCAGCACTCAGGTATGTTATATGTCATCCCATTGGACTCTGCCCATCTGTCCAGCCTGTCAAGGTTCCTCTGCTGAACTCTCCTACCTTCTAACAGACCAACACCTGCCCCCA
The DNA here is from genome assembly GCA_011125475.1 of Melanerpes aurifrons. Lineage (NCBI taxonomy): Eukaryota > Metazoa > Chordata > Aves > Piciformes > Picidae > Melanerpes > Melanerpes aurifrons. Next base: position 7,734,179 of record WWNC01000030.1, on the reverse strand, counting down.
GCTTGGTGTCATCTGCAAATTTACTGATGGTGGACTCAATCCCCTCATCCAGATCATCAATAAATATATTGAACAGGATGGAGCCCAGCACTGATCTATGGGGGACATGACTAGTGACTGGCTGCCGGCTGGATGTGGCATCATTCACCACCTCTCTCTGGGCTTGGCCCTCCAGCCAGTTCCTAACCCAGCACAGAGTGCTGCTCTCCAAGCCATGGGCTGACAGCTTGGCCAGGAGTTTGCTGTGGGGGACAGTGTCAAAGGCCTTGCTGAAGTCCAGGTAGACTTGTCATAGGGTTGGAAGGGAAAGGCTGTGCCTTCTCCTCGCCCCGGAAAGTGAAGAAAAAAAAATCACAGCTGAATTAGCAAAGCAGTGGGTGCTGTATATTTACAAAGCAATATAGGATATGCGGGGGAATATACAGAATTTACAATATTTACAATATATACAAAAATATACAATAGAGTAGCACAGAAATGAGAGTTCCCCCCTCTGCTGAGGGGCTTCCCCACCTCTGCTTCCCCTTCTCTCCCCCTTTCCCCAGAGAGGGTTAGAAAGAGAGAAAAGAGAAAAAAAGAGCAGTGATTAATTGGAAGCAGTTAGGCCGTTACGTGTTAGAAAGTTCTTAACTCTTCCCAAGGCTGAGTCTGGCCGAAAGCCCAGAAAGCTGCGAGCTGCTGCCAGGAAGGAAAAAGAAAGTGAGACTGCCGGACTGAGAAAGACCAGTCTCTGCTGTACCCAGAGTTCAAAAGGTGCTTCCCCCCAATCTACCAATGAAATTAGTTTAGATCTGTCTTTCGTTTACAAACATCCAACCACAATATTCCCTTTCTTAAGGGGACAGCCTCAAACGGTCACATAGACTACATCCACAGCCTGCCCCACATCCACCAGGCAGGTCACCTGATCATAGAAGGAGATCAGGTTGGTGAGGCAGGATCTACCCTTCCTAAATCCATGCTGGCTGGGCCTGATCCCTTGGCCATCCTGGAAGCGCTGTGTGATTGCACTCAAGATGACCTGTTCCATAATCTTGCACTGGTCAGGCTGACAGGCCTGTAATTCCCTGGCCCATCTAACCGGCTCTTCTTGTGGATGGACATCACGTTGGCCAGCTTCCAGTCCTCTGGGACCTCTCCAGTGAGCCAGGACTGCTGAAAAATGATGGAGAGTGGCTTGGCCAGCTCATCTGCCAGCTCTCTCAGCACCCTAGGATGGATCCCGTCTGGTCCCATGGACTTGTAGGGATCCAAGTGCTTAAGCAGGCGTCTTAACTACTTCCTCCTGGATTACAGTGAAGCTATACTGCTCCCTGACTCTATCTGCCAGCTCAGAAGGCCAGTTACCCTGAAAACAACCTATCTATCTATTAAACAATAGAATATGCTCCGTAAAAGTTTTATAAACTGAACAGTGCATTTTTAGTTTTTTTTTAGTGCAATCATATTGATCTAGTGTGTTGCCACTACCCAGATTGTTAGATTCTGATCTGCACATGTGCATTTCTAAATGCAAGCTCTGCACAAATATTACATATTCAGTAACATACACGATTATGTTGTGTTGGTTTTGTAATTTATTATTAGTTGCTATTAAAATGTATAATCTATATAATTTTTTAATGTCATAATTTACAATTTCTTTTAAAGGCCAACATTTTCCTTACAGAAATTATTTTGGCTTTATATGCTTCTCTGTGGTTTCTTTTCCTTGACATCTTTTCGAAATTCTGCTTTCATTTTCCCAAGTCTTTTGTTTGAGCAACCAAGTTAATCAAAATAATAGCTGGGATAATTGTTTGCTTTTACTTTTTAGAACATCTCTAAACTTGGTCACTTAGAAGGTGTTTGTACAGGTCAAGCTGAGAGTCGGAACAGGCTCTTGACAGCAAGCTAGAGGTAGTGTTGAAACTTGCCTGGGATGCATAGCAAAGGTATTTCTTGTTTGGATTAATACCAACTCAGGAGTCAGCAGCACTAGAGGAAGAAGAAAGATTCCTATTGTATCATACATTATCTTTACTCTTTAAAAAGCAGCTGACTCTTAAAATACATTAAAAAAAAAAAAAACAACCAAACAAACAAAAACATAATCAACCTTCTTAATACAGATGATGGTTTTTGACATTGTTTCATGGGCACTTAAATAATGCTGTACAGTATTAACATCTGTGGAAGTATTTCAGACAAAGCAGATGTTTTGAGCTTTTAACATCAACTAAGTGGTGCAGCTGCATTTGCAAAATCATGCAAATCATGTAGGGGAACAGAAAGCATTCAAAATTCAGGTTATTCATGTGTGGAGATTTTGAGATAGGTTTGGGGCTTCTTTTTTTTTTTTTTCCCTTCCCTAATCTTTGTGTCCATGGCAACACAACTTAATCGCATTTCACAAGCAAAGCAGTTAAAAAGCAAAGACTTAATTATCATCACAGTAGCAGATCTGTAAGTCTTTTGTAAGACATCATACCAAAGCTGTGAGCATGAAAATACATAGATTCATGGTATTAACAGAGAATCACAACCGTTTCTTCTGAAACCAGAAAAATTACTACAAAAATTGTCATGTTGTCCAAGTTATTGACCATTTAATATCCAAACTCTGCTCTTCACCACAGAATAAAGTCTTTTGGTTTTAAGTGACATTTTGATAAATTGATAAATTGCTTTGTGTGCAGAAGAAACCAGAAAAGGGCAAGGAAAGGGCTAGTTGCTTTCTTTTTCACTGTAGGAAGCTCTTAAGTAAACTTGTCCTACTGTGGAGGCTAATGCAATTTCATGGTTTTGGATGCAATTCTTTTGTCATTTTGGGATTTTAAGTTTTGTTTGTTTGTTGGTGTGGTGTTTTGTTTTTCTGAAAGACAGTTCCAGTGCTGCAAAGTTTTGAAGATGGGCAAAATTTATGCCTGTTTGTAGCTTGCTCCTGAAATAAAGGAAACTTGCAGCGGAGGTCAAGGAATGAAAAGAATACATGTTCAGCTTTTTATTCTCTCAAGTCAGCCAGCTGGAATACAAATGAAATAATTTTTGCCACTCCAAACTCAAATGTTGGCATTGACCCATACTTCTCAAGACTATGTATTCTAATATCACACATGCATGTTGCATGTGAAGCACTCAAAGTACATCACTACTTTCTAGAGTTTGTGTGAAATGGACTTGTAAGTAAAGGAGATGGCAGAAATCAGTAGGAAATGTGCTTTGAAAATAGTAACTTACTGGTATAATCAGATTGGTAGTAATGCAGAAAGAAATAATATGCCATTGAGCACTTTGGAACTCTAAACTTCTGCAGTAGTAGAGAGTGCTGATTGACAAAGAATAAAGTGAAGAATAGGGGAAACTAGGCAAGCCTGTTACTGTATATTTTTGTAGGTGGATGGGAAATGCAGTGTGTGTTTTGAATTGCCACACTTATCTGTATGGATTGCTAAACAGCATTCAGTAAAACTTCTCTTGACTTTTTCAGGAAGTCTTACTGAAGAGAGAGAAGTTTGGATACTTGGGTGGACTTCTACCCTTTTAGCTGTGCTGTTTGTGGTAACGTGTTTCTCCCTGGTAACATGGAGAAACTGGGTGGAGCCTCTGCAAAAGCAGAGCACAGTCAAGATATTTGCTTATACCTCTCCAATGTGTGGGGAGGTCTGCAGGGAAAAGGTGGAAACACTCTTTCATCTTTAATTCTTCCTTTTCACCCCAATTGACTTCAGTTTATTAGTAACTGATGATCAGAAGTTGGATTCCTGTATTACTTCTAGCATAATCTGGCAAACTCATTCCTGTTCCTTGTCTGGTTTGGCTACTTGACACAGCACAATCACTCAGATTTCTTCTTTAGCATTCCACCATATCATAAAGCATATTGTTGCATTGAGTCAGTCATTTGCACATAAAAAAATATTTGTGGCTTTTGCCTTCAGTGCCTCAGGCACACTTCTCATGACACTCTTGATGCACTCCACAGAGTTAAATTCACAAATTCTCTAAGATTCACGCTATACCCCAGCATGTATCTTCACTGCCTCATCCTTCTCCAGCCATTGCACTTGTTTTTTGACATTTCTGCAAAGGATTCTTGAAGTTAGGAAGTTCTGGGAGAGATGACAAAACTGATTGCATTATAAAGGGATTGTATTACTGGCTTCTATTCCTTTATGGTACTCCAGAGAAACCAGTAACACCACAGTGGCCTCTGGTGGGTTGTGGAGCCTTGTCTTAAACCTACAGCAAGTCTTGGGCAGGCTTATTAAGCTGGATTTCTGAAGAGAAAGTTGTGCTATGGCCAGAAAGAGTGGTGGCTCACAGATACTATGGTACAGTCTTGCAGGCTGCATGCAGCCAGGCACTTGCCAGTTGGAAAGTACAGGCTTAATGGGCAGAGCTTAGCATCTGAATTTTGTGAACAGTGTTGTGGGATATGGAAGAGGGAGAAGAGTTCAGTATTTGTTAATAGGGTTATCTATATTAGTCATCTGTAGAAGCATTTAAACAGTAGCTAGTGAAATGGATGATTGAAGTGTATATGAGCATCACAGAGCAGAGAGGGATTGGAAATTCTTGGTTTGCCTGGCAAAATGATAATGAGTTTAGCAAACATGGCCCTAAATTGAATACAAGTTTGTACTGCCACTAAGGAAATGTGAGAGACATGTGACTTTATTTCTCAGGGGACATCTCTGCAGCTTGGGACTTTAATTGCTGTTACAGAGGATCTGGACTTTATGGAATGCTGGAACTTAAGCTGATTACTTCTGTGAAAGACCATAAAAAGCACTTTTATAAATATATTAATGCTGAAAAGAGGAGCAAGAAGAAACTTCACTCTTTATTGGACAGGATGACAGAAACGACCAACTTTTTTCTGAAGTGCTGCCTTTTTCAGTTAGTTACAACATAATCCTTATTTGGAAGACTGTTCCTTCTTGTGTCTTGCAGCTTTTTGTAATAGTTTTACCTCAGTGTGTTTGCTGAAGGCTGGTGAGAAGAAGTCTGGGCTACAAATTATTACATTTGATATAGCTTATAACTATCCTTGTAGTTGATCAGTGTGTTACTGAAAACCTCATTTTCTTACCAGTTTTTTATCTTTTAGTAAGCATCTTTTTTATCTTCTATCAGTTAATTTGGAGGGCTGGTTTCTTTTGAGGGGGTGGAAAAGGTGGGGGAGGGGGAAGGGAAAGTAGTATTTTCTTGCCTAAAACCACAACCAGCCGTTCCTGCAATGAAATAGGTTATTATGTAAGGAATTGTAATATTCATTTCAAGAATACTCTCTCCTAACATTTAAAATTAGCTTGGTGTTTCTTTGAAGCTTGACTTTAAGTTTGAAAATAAATCCATGCTTTTTCTAATCCAGTGTAATCTAATTGCAGTTGATGAGTAAAGAGTCTCCAGTCTCTGTTGGAAATGATGCTTACGTTGACCTTGATCGGCAGGTATCTAAGACTAGATGTTTATTTTTCTTCGGTAACAACACATCAACGGCCAGTGATTTTTTTTTTCATTTGTTAAGAAGTCTGTCCTGTTTTCGTGAAACATGAAATAGCTTTATGGGAAGCTAAATCACAAGTGGAAAAGTAAATTTCAGTGTTTTAGGTCCTTTTGCTTTGTAAGTTGAATTAGCCCATTTTGTGTATTTAAAGGAGAAATACCCAGTTTGGAAAACAAATTTAGCTATATGGCATAGTGCAGCTCAACTGTGACCTGGTGCAGGTCTTTGAGTATTGAGAAAGGATTAAAAAAAAACATGGGCAGTATTTGAATAAATTTTTTTATGTCAGTTCCTACTTCCAAATTCAGTTAAAAAAAAAAAAATCTGGCTTAAAAATCCTTAAAGAAGTCTTAAGTTCTGTTATATAAGCAATGTTTTCAAAGAGAATCTCTTTGTATGCTATATTTAAAGAAATTGCAAACCCCAGGGGTTTTTCACTACCTTAACCTCATGGTAACACAGCCCTCTTCCTCTTTGGTTTGATTTGGTATTTTTGTGTTTTGTTTTGTTTTGTTTTCTATTGGAGAAGTATATCTTCTTGTGTTCTTCATCATATATTCTCTGCAGAACTATGTAAATTCTGGCAGGTGAAATTAATTTTTATGTGTCAACAGACCCTTCAGAAACAAATAAGTAAAAGTTACAGGGATGCTGTTTGGTAAAGCCTATCTAAAATTCATCATATAGAATTATACATAAGTGTATCTATACACATAATATTATGTATCTGTTTTACAGGCTGTTTTTCTTGTAGCTGTGGGTTTATGTTAACTGTGTTCATATTCAAACTTGCAAGATATGTCTTTTTGAACATAACATTTTTAAAGGGAAGTATCTGAGTATTTCCCGCTACTTACAACATACAATGCCCTTTTTCAGAAGGGTTAGCTTCTCACCCACTATCGTTAGTTGTATTCCTGTTGTGCAGTAAGAGTAACTTGCAGTGACTAGAGATGTTTTACCCTAATTGTCCATTCCCTGTTTTCCACCTTCTGGTCCTTTCTGTATTTTAAAAGCAGATTGAAAACTGAAATGATGCACTCTTTACATTTGTAAAGAAAAGTGGTATTGACAACTTTTTCAGTATACAAAGCTGATGAGTTCTTTTGACTCAAGTTCTTCAGAAATTTTTAACTCAATTCATACAATGTATTTTTGTAAGACCAAATACTACTTTTAGGTGTGTTTATAATTTACTGTCAAACTAAAAAATAATCACCTCCACTTCTTTACTTCTTTATAAGAGTGGAATTGTCTTAGTTATCATAAATTTAATATGTTACCTAAAAGTAATAATATTTTTACAGTGACATGGTTCAGAATGTTTCTAGACATTTCTGAGTGATGAAACTTCTATTTATCATAGCTGAAGAAAACTACAGAAGAATTAAATGAAGCACTAGCAACAAAAGAAGAAATTGCCCAGAGATGTCATGAGTTAGACATGCAGGTAGGTTTGCCATATTTTGCTCATTGATTCTGATGTTAGGCAGCTGAAAACAAGAATTATTGTGTGGAAAAGTGATTCTTTAAAAGGGAGATGAAAATCACACAGAAGTTCATTTGGTTTAGTTATACTACTGACTATGTTGCCAGTGTTTAGGTTCATACTATCAAAACCTTTTTTATTCAGTTAAGAAGAGGTGAAGCTCTGTGATTTCAGCCGTGGTGCAGAGTATTAATAAGAGTTTATGCTGTTCTGACTCTTTCCATTAAGCATTAAATCCCAGTCATAACTTACTGTAGTATTTGCTGTGTATGGGTCTAGACCATACTCTTACTTTAAATCAAAGGGGCCTCATCTGGAAGACATCTGGAAGTGGAAGCCACAGAAGGTATTGCCCTTGCAGCCCTACTTTGGAGTATAATTCAGGCTTTTGTCAAGCAGTTCAGTAACTGATGGAATTAATGAAACTGATGTGTGGTTGATTTTTGATGTATTTGATTACTTAAACTCCTATGAAAGCATTTCCTTCTGTTGAGATATTCACATTCCCCCTCTTCCCTTTATGCTCCTACATGTTAATTCTATAATATTAATGTGCTTCAGCTGATGTTTGAGTTGCAGCACTTTGAGTTCTTGCCCTACTGCCTGTTTTCACAACACTGGTGGAAACTGGGTCATCTTTGGAACTGTGCTCCTGTTTCAGGTCTCCTTGCAATTGTCCTCTGACTGGAGAAAAAAAAAAAAAAGAAAGGAAAAAAATATGGGAAGGACACAGCCATTGTTTGGATATTCTGTGTGATTGATAGCCATTGTATCTTTTGGAAAGCAGTTTTAATAGCTTCACTGTGGAGGGCTTGTTTTAACTGTTGGAAAAGTATACAGATTTTATTATAATGAAGTTACCTTTTACAGTAATTCAAACTTTTTCGTTAGTTGTTTGTGAAAAATACAGTTAAAAATGGTTACATTTTCTATGTGGTAAATCTGCCCATAATGCTGTGATGTGATGTAACCAACATATAGCAAATGAATGCTCTACAGTATGTAACTTGTGAGTGTGTTAGTGAAATATGATTATTGAAGCTTGTGTGTTTCATTTTCCGGGTTGTGTTGATAAGTTAGTATGCAGATGGAAAAAAAATAAAAATTGTTCTTCTTTGCTGGATAGTTCTGTTATTCTAGTTTGGTTTTAATTACAATAGGTTGCAGCCCTCCAGGAAGAGAAGAGCAGCTTGCTTGCTGAGAATCAGATTTTGATGGAACGTTTAAATCAGTCTGATTCTATTGAAGATCCCAACAGCCCGGCAGGTCGTAGACACTTGCAGCTGCAGACACAACTAGAACAACTGCAGGAGGAAACGTTCAGGTAGAAAAACTGCACTTGATTTGATTGTTTTCCAGGTGGTAATAGAAATTATTACATCTGGTTCTGATGTCAATTATGAGTTACTGTAGTGGGTGGTATAACCACAGTAGTAAACTTTTTAGTGATGTGCATGTTTGAAACTATTAAGACCAGGCTGGATGAGGCTCTGTCCAGCCTGATGTAGTGTGGGGTGTCCCTGCCCATGGCAGGGGGGTTGGAACTAGATGATCCTTGTGGTCCCTTCCAACCCTGAATGAAACTATGAAACTATGAAACTATGATTTACTACTTTGCAAGGTCCAGCATGAAAAAAGTGTGTTAATTTCTTACTACTGAACTGCTATGTATGTGTCACTCTGTGTGATTATTTTGAATTGTGTGCAATCGTTTCCCTCATGATTTTCAAAATCAGTGAGAACAAAAAGTTATCATGCTGTTCTCTAAGTGAATTTTTCTGATTGTATTACTAAGGTGTAGGAATTCTTAGGTTAAAGTTTGCGATGGACAGCACTACAAGTGCTGTTATTACACAGCAGAGTGTGTCCTTCTCAGATTTTGAAAACTGGAAGTTTGTGATTATACTCAAGTGATCTCTGCTCTTCATTTACATTTCCTCAACCCTTGGAAATACAGCTTCTCTCCAAATATCTTGGTCTGTTTAGCTGTTGTGTTCATGTCCATAGAATGGTTTGGGTTGGAAGGGACCTTAAAGATCATCTAGTTCCAACCCCTTTGCCATGGACAAGGACACCTTCCAGTAGGCCAGGGTGCTCAAGGCCCTGTCCAACCTGGCCTTGCACACACTGGAACAGGCTGCCCAGGGAGGTTATGGGTCCCCATTTCTGGAGACTTTTAAAACCCACCTGGATACATTCCTATGCAGACTATCCTAAAAGACCCTGCTTTGGCAGGGGGGGTTGGACCCAATGGTCTCTTAAGGTCGCTTCCAATCTCTAATATACTGTGATACTGTGATACTTCCATGGACAAGGCATCCACAACTTGCCTGCGCAACCTGTCTCAGTGTTTCACCACCCTCACTGTAAAAAGCTTCTTCCTAATATCCATTCTAAATCTACTCTCTTCCAGCTTAAAGCTATTCTCCCTTGTCCTATCACTACAAGCCCTTGTGAAAAAAAACCCTTTCAGGCTTTTTTGTAGGCGTCCTTCAGGTACTGGAAAGCTGCTATAAGATCTCCACAGAGCCTTCTCTTCTCCAGGTGCAACTCTCTCAGCAGGTCCCTATAGGGGAGATGCTCCAGCACTCTGATAATCTTTGTACCCTCCTCTGGTCTCTGTCCAACAGTTCAATGTACTTCTTGTGTTGGGGACCCCAGAATTTGATGCAGTGCTCCACGTGGGGTCTCACAAAAGCAGACCAGAGGGGAAAAATCACCACCCTCATCCTGCCAGTCACACTTTTTGATGCAGCCCAGGATATTGTTGGCTTTCTGGGCTGCAAGCACCCAATGCTGGCTCATGTTAAGTTTTTCACCAACATGACACTGAGAGAGGCAGTGAAGAACTTGGAAGCACCAGTTGTCTTCCTAGTTAAAGGGAAGGGGATTTGATAGGGCTGATAGAATTGGGAAAATCAGTAAATGGTTGAGGGAGTAGGGCCTTAGCTGTAGAATTTACTTTGAGAAATCTGTTCTTCTGGGGGAGAAATCTGTTGTTCTGGATGCTGACAGGGTACATCTTTCAGAGAAGTTGAAGATCATCTTTGTCAACAAGCTTTCTAGTCTAGTGAGGAGGGCCTTTAATCTGGGGTCACTGGGGGAAGGGATCCTCAATCCATCATACATCAAGGCCAGTGGCAGATAGGCTGCAGGCTGGGAAGAGAGCCCCTGAAGTGCAGGATAAGGGAACCCCAGTCAGTAAATCAGCTTCAGTGGGGGCCAAACTTAAATGCCTCTACATTAATGTTGTTTAAGCATATTGTGCTGTACTTTGACTGTCATTTGTGACTGAAATGGTATTTCTTTACATTGCCATTTTTTTCTTCTGTTTCTGCCCTCTTCTGGTTGCTGTTTTCTAATTCTTATGTCAGCTGCCATGTAACTTCCCTATTTTGCCTGTTTTGCCATTTTTTCCCTTCCTCTTGCTAAGCCTCTGTGTTGACACACTATCTCTCTTCAGTTTCTTGAAAAGTATTCAGAGTTTCTCTTTCACAGCAGCTAGAGCTTTCTAATGTCAATTTGTGTGTGTTCCTTCTCCAGCTCTACCTGACATGTACGGCCTAACGGATGCCCAGTATGATACACCAGTTTTTCTTCCAGTCTTGTCTCTTTGTGTTCTTTAACAATTACAGGCCTAGCGTGATCCAAATTTTTGTTGTATATGATTTAGAAGATCTACTGATGCTCTTGTCTCTCTTCTTTTCCAGATTCTTGACTATTCTAGAATCCTTTCTCTTTTCTCTGCCATCCTCTCCTCTCCCCTCTCCTTCCCATACCTACTTTCCTGGATTGCTTTTATTTTAATTTCAAATCAAAATCACAATAGGACTTCACATTCCAGATTGTGTCATCTTAGCATTCATTCAAAAATGTTTTGACATAAATTCTCTTGGCTATTCCCTTTAGTCACTGCCAGTTTAAGGCAGCTTTTCCTGTTCATGCTGTAGGAAAGTAGTTCAATTCAGAAACCTTGGTCCGAGTTTCTTTACATACTGGCTAGTTAACTAAATGTGTAAGTTGATTCTTCAGAGATACTGGGCAGGCACGGGTTCTTTGTAAGTAACTGAATAAATAAAACCAACTTGACAGTCCTCTGGTATTTAGAATATTGGACAGTCAGGTCAGTTTTGTCAAAGGTGTACAGGAGTTGAATAGCTGAACAAAATCTTTGAATAAGATGTCATATTTAAACTCTGTCTCTAAAGTTGAAAAAAGGTAGGAATTTCCCCAAGAGCTTCCTCTGTGAAAAATCACTGTATCAGAAAAAAAAAATCAGGATTTTTCTTTCTGAGAATGTACATTACCTGGTGATTTTCCTAACAAAAGGATTGATATCAAATTGGGAGAATCAAAAAGGTCAGTTTGCTTCTACATTTTTGGATAAATACAATGGGCTGCCATTCACTGTGGCAGAAGGCTGTTTCATGGATTTATTCCTAGGAGTAGGAGGAAGGCCTAAGCTGAGAAATAATTTTCTGCTTTACTTTATTTCTACAGATTAGAAGCTGCCAAAGATGACTACCGAATACGCTGTGAAGAACTAGAAAAGGAAATTGCTGAATTGAGACAACAAACAGAAGAGCTTACTACATTGGCAGAGGAGGCTCAGTCTTTGAAGGATGAGATAGATGTACTCAGGTAAACTGTTCTGTTAACCGTTTTTAACTGTTAGTTTTTAATTCTTTTGGTTCCTGTACTGTTCATTAGCTTTTATTTATATAGTTTTTAATATTAAATTTAAACGCTTTGTCAGTGCAAAGAACACCATATAATTCTTCTTAAGTAAATTTGTTATTTACTATGCGCCTAATTTATTATTATTCTTTATTATTGGTTATTATTTAACAATAATAATTTATTTATATTATTTATTATTATTTATTATGCACCTAATCAATAACTACTAGTAAACTTAGCAATCTTACAGCGTCCTATGGTTGTGACAAGTTATTTACTGGGCTCTTGAACATTCTTTAATCCTGACTTATGGATGTGTTCTCATTTCCTAGTTGCATGGTTTCAGATTTTGATGGTGCTTTTAGTTCATCATAATGCTAATGTGAACAATTTTTTTCTATTTTTGCATTTTTAGCACATGAAGTTGTCATGATTTGATGATGCTCAGGGTTAATAGGGCAGCCTTTTTTTACTATAGAAAATAATCCCTCAGTTGTAGCATCTTGCTGCTATGCATTATCCAGAACAATTTCCCACTACCTGCTTGTATCACTCTTTCTAGCAAAGCTTATTTTAATATTACCTTTTCTAATTTGCCAGCAGCTTTCTGCCAAAGCTGCTTGTCTTTTCCTCCATTGTTGTTATATATGGAACAAGCCCATCAAGCTGCACAGTTATGTGGACTATTTGTGTGGGCAGCTTAGGTTCAAAGAGTAATGCCTTGCTTCATACAGAGGCTCTGCACTTCGTTAGGTATTAAAGAGATTTAGCTTGTCTCAGTGTTCCACAGTCTGACCATCAATTCAGTGAAGGATTCTCCAAATTTCATAGGAAATTGGTGTGTAAATCATTTATAATGAAACTGGGTACAGTAATGGTAGCAGGGATGTGGGTGGCTGGGGGTAAGGAAAATTGCTGTCCTGGTAGTGGATTGAAAAAAATCTTAAATGCTATGAATGGAGCCTGGTGGGTTTGGGGTTTTGGTTGGCTGGTTTGGTGAGGGTTCTTTTTTCACTTGTGTGTGTTTGTTTGTTAGTTCTGTTTGGTTTTTTGCATGGTTGTGGTTTTTTTTTGTTGGTTGGTAGTTCTGGGGTTGGTTTGTTTGGAATTTTTTTTGGTTGGTTGGTTGTCTTTTTTGGTTTGGTTTCTATTTTGGTTTTTTTTTTTTTAACAAATCAGGCCCCAAAGCTGTTACAATGCATGAAGTACATGCTGCCCAATAAGATTTTATTCCTGGCTATCAATAAAAGAACTTGATTGTTATTCTTCACCCTTGTAAAACTGAATTGAGGACTGATTTATAGTTGAAAAGAAATGGGTGCATTTGAAGATGCTTTAGCTATTTTAAGATTGGGAGCAGATAAGAAGGCTGTATTAGGAAGAGTGATGGTATCTAAAATCTAACCTTCAGCAGCTTTTGGGATTGACAAATAGTTATGGAGCGAAGCAGACAATTTGAAAGTGAAAAAATAAGTTACAGGAGGATATGCTTGATTTATTTTCTTGCCAGGATGTCTCAGAATACCTGCATTAATGCAAAATGCTGAGAAAGCATCAAGGCATTTCATTTTGTAAGTTTTCATAGTACAATTCTGATACAAACCTGTCCCTGCAGGCACTCTTCTGATAAAGTAGCCAAGTTAGAAAGTCAGGTAGAGTCATACAAAAAGAAATTGGAAGACCTGGGTGATTTGCGACGGCAAGTGAAGCTCTTAGAAGAGAAGAACACAATGTACATGCAAAATACTGTGAGCCTGGAAGAAGAGCTAAGGAAGGCCAATGCAGCACGCAGTCAGCTGGAGACATACAAGAGACAGGTGAGAACAGACATACATCATCAATTCAACACTTCTCTGTGCTGTTCAACACTTTTTCTTTATAACATTTCAAAAAGAAATTATGAACCAACAGGCTCTGTGTGTTTAGAAGACCTCCCATGTCTTGTAGGCACTACCTTTATCATCCTTTCATGCAATTCTGATCATTATTTCAAGTTTACATTAGTTTGTCAGTAAGCAGTACTTCTTACATTCAAAAAGTAAACAGATATTAAGGTGTTTTTTTCTCAAATTATTCCTGATTCATATTCAGTAATGAGGTTTGAATTAGAGCCTCTTCCTTCAGAAAAAAATACCCACTTCCAGTAGTGAAGAAGGTACCACAGCTGAGGTAAGTAATTTCTGTGATTAAATAACTTTTTAAGGCCCTAGTTTGTCTAATATATTTGAATTTGCCCAGTTATGAAGAGAAATGGGCACATATCATTCCTGTTGTTTAAATGCACCCAGTAGAGTACAAAATGTTTCACCCACACTTACTGTGGAGTGAAAGGCATTTTTTTCTCCTGCTGATCAAAGTGCCATGTAATCCTGCTCCTATAAAGGTGGAAGATGTTTTTAGCGTTCTCTCTGCTGTTATACTGCATTGACCCGACACCATTAAGGAATTCTTGTTACAGGGCCAGACTGTAGTTCATTAAGGTGATAGTGTCTGCTGTGTATTTCTTCCTGCTCTTCCTGCTCAACTGGTGCAGGGGTCCCTATGTGTCAAACTTAAGCAGAATAAAAGTATGGAAACATCCTCTAATAACATTGCAGTCCCAGGAGCAATGAAAGTCCCTAAGACTTCATAGCTTTTTACTTGCAGCTGACTATCTTACAGGTTGCCCAGAGAGGTCGTGGAGTTTTCGTCTCTGGAGAGTTTCAAAACCTACCTACGCATGTTGCTGTACAAGCTGATTTAGGCAAACCTAGTTTCACAGAGAGGCTGGAATAGATGGTCTCCAGAGTTCCCTTCTGTCTCCTACCTTTCTGTGGTATCTAGTTTTAAAAACAACAAGTTTTAGCCTCTCTGGGCTAGGTGTATGTACAGTGCAAATGATTCCACCAGGAAAAAAGAACTTGGACAAGAAGAGTGCTGAAAGAAAGAAAATAATGACCTTTCACTTATAAGTAGTTTCATGTTTTCTGGCAACAAAAATTTCATTCAATTGAAAAACTGAGTATTCAATATAGTTATCTAACTTTGACATCTGCATCTGATCATTCTTATTTCATCAGTGACAAGGACTGTGGAAGGAGCAGTCCTATCACTTGTGCTGCAAAAGCACTCCATTATTCGTAGTGTTTTATGGGTAGTATTTCATGTCTGAGAAACTTATTTGTATAAAACTGTTCTGTTAGCTGAGACTGGAAAAAAAATCAGATGTCTTATAACAGATTTCTTCATGTAACCACAGTGCCTCAAAATGAACACACAGTGTGTTTGCCTTCAGTGTCTCTAAGGCTGGATACCTTTTGAGACCTGTTTGTGAATCTGAGCTGTTACAAAATCAGTTTCTGGGAATCCTAAACTGGGCTATATGAATTAAGATCACAAAATTGTCAAGATTAGATGGGACCTCAAAGATCATCTAGTTCCAAGCCCCCTGCCATGGGCAGGGACACCTTCCACTAGATCAGGTTGCCGAGAGCCACATCCAGCCTGGCGTTAAAAACATCCAGGTATGGGGCTTCCACCACCTCCCTGGGCAACCTGTTCCAGTGTCTCACCATCCCCATGGTGAAGAACTTCTTCCTAACATCTAATCTAAGTCTCCCCTCTTCCAGCTGGGATCCATTCCCCCTAGTCCTGTCACTAATTGACACCCTATAAAAGTCCCTCACCAGCTTTTTTGGTGAACTTCCTTCAGATATTGGAAAGTGACAATAAGGTTTCCTCAGGTATATGGATCCCGATGTTTGTCACTGCTGAGCACTAGTGTGCCCCTGTAGTAGAATGTGTCTTGCTTGGTGTGTGAAGGATCCAATCCCATCAGAGGAGATATTTTTTTGGCTTGGAGGTTCTGTGCTCTGCAAGTGAAAGTTCAAACTCTTACAGTAACCTTGCGAAGAAATTGCATCTTCACCCCACGCAGAAGTTTTCAGTGAGATGAGGTTACTGGTGGTGTATTGTGTGGGGAGATGTAATAATACTTATTTAAGAGTTTTTGTTCACTGCTCTGAAATCAAACATAAACATTTTCCAAGAAACTTTCTGTTGCAGCCTGAGGAATTGAAATATGAAGATTCCAGGATTATTTTTGTAATTTTAATTCAGCCCCTTTGTGCATGTGCATTTTTTTTATTGTCTTGCTTTTCTTTGCTGCAAGATTCCTGCTTTGCGCATTCCACGCATCAGATAACACTCAGTGAATGTGATGGCAGTTCATTTTTCTTTTTTTTTTTTTCTTTTTAATATTCTGCTTTACCATGTAGTTGTATATCTTTCTGTACACTCCCAAGTTCTCATTCAAAACAAACCATTTGCATGAGTGATTACAAACATTAATGCATTTGTTTCCATTTGAAGGGAAAATATACCTGTTTTGCGATTGGAGGCACAATCACAAATCAAGGCCTGCTTTTTTTTTATACCTGCAGTTATTCTGATAGCCTCAGTGATCAATCTCACGTGTGAGAAATTAGATATTTTCATTCATAATATTTTTATTTTATTCTTAAACTTAACTTTCAGAAGTGGAAGACTTGTGGGGTTTTTTGCAGCCTTTAATTGAGGAACAGCAGCAAAGTCCTTCTCTAAGACTTAAGACCATGCAGAGTTTTAGGCCTGGCATTTCTTTTGCTATAGCTATAGACACTGAAAATATAAATTACAAGTGCTAGGCAACCTTGATATAGGCATGGCTACTGCTTTGCATCAGAGTAAGTTAATCACTTTCTCTCTAACCTAAAAGCCATGAAAAAGCTGTCTTATGAATTGCTTCAGAAGAAGCTATACATCTTTAGCTGAGTCTTTGTTCAGCTTTTGTGTTTTCAGTTTAGTCTTTATTCAGTTGACTTGCTTCCACACTTTCTGCATGAGCTCTACTGATGTTCTGGGAAAGAGACTTTGCTAATAAAGGTCAAGAGTTTTGAAAAGGCAAGACTTCACCCATAGTTTCTGCTCAGCTTTTAGATTTCTGCTCATTTAATATTAAAAGTTCTTTATTGATATGTAGTTGAAAATATACATGTGACTGTTAGCAATGTTTCCTTCTGAAGTAAACTACTTATCAGCCTGTGGCTCGATCTTTATATTAGCCCATTAAAAATGATAAGGAAAATCTCAGGTTAGAATATGTTACCTGGCTGCATAGACTTGTGGTGTGGAATTCTGAGTGAGGCTTGTGAAATGTTTAACAAAAGATATAGATAATTTGCCTTCAGAATGTTTTTGTTTTTCCTAGGCCTCTGAAAATACAGGAGGATTTTTCTGCTTTTCCTAAGCTCTTAGATCCATAGAACTACATAGTTGTGGTTTTTTTTCTGTGAACCATGGTTGGTCTTAAATTCTTGAGTTTAGATACTAAAAATATTTAACAGTTTTTGTTTATTTTCCTTGTACTAACACCTAATATTTGAATACTGTTGGTTTTGCTGGAACACAGAATAACTGATGAAAGAAGGTTTTAGTATGTCCTATAGATAACTATTTTACTTGTTTACAACGTGGCTTGCGGTGCATGGTAATTGGCTACTTTGTCTTGTGTATTTTGGTTTAATATTAATATTTGTAGACAAATTATTGATTCTTGTCCTCACAGGCAGTTGAACTACAAAACAGGTTATCTGAAGAATCCAAGAAAGCTGATAAATTAGATTATGAATGCAAACGACTGAAAGAAAAAGTAGACAGCCTCCAAAAAGAAAAAGATGTAAGTGCCAAGGTGTTAATTTTTTTTGGTAGTAGCGATAGCAACTTTATGTACTTGATAACACAGAGATATGGTAATTATAGTTAGCCATTTGCAATAAGCTTTTTAAATTAGGAAGTCTATTTTCACATAAGATTTTTCTAATGTTTGAATATAAGATCCTTTTTAACCTTAAAAATTGTACAGCATGGAATTAAATGACTGTACAAAAACACATGCAACTCATTTTTAAGAAGAAAATCCTTCATATTTGGGATCTGAAGTGATTTCTTTTTCTTTTAGTGTAAGAAGGTCAATAAACATCCATGGTCATTGTAATTTTTTCTGAAAAACTTTTTAAAATCAGATTGCTGCAGTGTCACCCTAGAGCTAGAGTCCTGTTGAATTTTTTTCCCTAAACCATTCCTTGAGGTACCATCAGCGTGCTTCTTTTTGTGGAGTCAGCACTACTGTAGCAAGAGGCTTGGAAGTCACATACAGGGATGTGTTTGTTGAGAGAAATCTCACATTTTATGGCAGCTTCTTGTTGATCTATGTTGTACTGCCAACATGGAACAGACAGGATGGATACCAGTCTATTCCCTTTCTCTGTTATCCGCTGCTAGTGATTCTGTGGTTAATTGCTCTGGCCCTCTCTTCCCAAAACTTGATCCTTCAGACTTCTTTTGCACATTATTGTTTCTCACCAGGTTATTTTGGCTTGTTTCTTAAGAATATATATGCAGGTGTCTCAAAATACATCAAAACAAGGCCAGAACTTTTGAGTTAGCATTTTCTTAGACTTCTTTTCAGTATAAATCCATTATCCATCAGCTGAAATCTCCATAGGCTTTTCCCTCAATAGTCATGTTTCCTGACCAAGCGTTTCCAAAATTTCCAGTCCCTGCACTGGAATGGCACTTGAACTGGAAGTTTTCAGTTATTTTCTGTTTACAGGTCATTGATTTCCATATTGTATTAAATTTGCAAAATGTTGGGCACACTTGTCCTTGATATCACTTCCATGTGCCTCACCATTCAGGTTCAGATGCCCATAGTAGCTGTATTTGTGCTGCGCTTTAGCTTTCTTTCCTGCGCTTTAAAGTCTGGTTTTGTTTTAGTTTTGTTATGTTTGACAATGCTAAGTTTTGTGTCTGTGATTTACCCATTGCTTGGTAGACCATTTCATCTTGCACAAAGGATCTGAATTGCAGGCCATGGTCACACAGTTTTCTGGTTCACCCCTTGGCAAATGGCATTTTTGGGGGACAAAGGTTGTTTTCCAATGCATTCTTTCAAATGGATATGCACCTGTTGGAAGTAGATTACAGGTGAAGTATCTCAAACTTGAATTAGAGGTTCACTAACTGTTACCTACTCTTTCTGTTCCTTGTCACATACATATCGGTAAAGCTGTCCACCACAGATCACAAGCTGTATAGTGGTATCTTGTTGGTTATAGTTTGGAAGTGGTTAACAAAATTGACTTTGTCCATGTCTTTATCTTCTGGCAGAGCGTGGTAGGGTTTTTTTCGGATGTCTTTAGCCACATAGCTTTGGATTTTACTTTTGTGATGTGTTGTATGACAAGTACTTAGATATCGATCTGATGAGTTCACTTTGCAGTTTACAAATGAAGCACTAGATCTTTTTCTGTTGATTAAAATATTCTGGCACTTGATTAATCAACTTGGGTTTTTTTGACCAATGGTAGCAAACTGCAGAATCTTTGCTTTCAGAAGCTCAATTTGAATACTCCTCTTTCACACTTTTTTCTCTAGTATTTATGTTAAAAATAATTTATTTTCACCTGGAGGGTTTTTGAAATCAGTTTCAGCACTAACGGAATGCACACTTCATTGAAATTGTTCTGACAATCTTGTTCTGGCTCTTGCACCAGAGTTCATCATGCAGGAAGAAGAAATAGAATAGAATAGAATTAACCAGGTTGGAAAAAACCTTTGAGATCATCAAGTCCAACCTATCACCCAGCGCCATCTAATCAACTAAACCATGGCACCAAATGCTTCATCTGGTCTCTTCCTAAATACTTCCAGGGACGGTGACTCCACCTCAGCCCTGGGCAGCCCATTCCAATGGCAAATCACTCCTTCTGTGAAGAACTTTCTTCTCACCTCGAGTGTAAACCTCCCCTGGCACAGCTTGACACTGTGTCCTCTTGTTCTGGTGCTGGTTGCCTGGGAGAAGAGGCCAACCCCCACCTGGCTACAACCTCCCTTCAGGTAGTTGTAGACAGCAATATGGTCTCCCTTCTTCCATGATATATAGAGCCTCCCTGGTGTACAGGGCCACCCCTCCATGCCTTCTGCCTTGCCTCTCTCTCCTGAAGAGCCTGTAGCCATCAATTATGGTGCTCCAGTTATGTGAGTCGTCCCATTTCTGTGGTGGCAACTACGTCAAAACTCTCCTGCTGTAAAAAGGCTTCCAGCTCCTCTTGTTTGTTACCCATACTGCATGCATTAGTATATATGCACTTCAGCTGGGCTGCTGATTTCACCCCTGTTTACCACCCTCAGATTCCTGTCTGAGGGGTCTGGTTCCAGCCCCTTCCCCCTTCGAATCTAGTTTAAAGCCCTGTCAGTGAGACCTGCCAACTCCCTTCCTATAACTCTTTTCCCTCTGTGGGATAGGCTGTTCTCATGTGCTAGAATTTTTCTCCCCCTCTGGGACAGATGTACTCCATCTGTTGCTAGCAGAACGTGGCATTTGGTGCCATGGTTTAGTTGATTAGATAGTGTTGGATGATAGGTTGGACTCATTGATTAAGCAAATAATTGAGCTGCTCACACCTAATGCAGGTGTTATCTCCATTTCAGGTGCCAGATCCCCAAAATCGAAAACCCCAAAATTCTGTTGGTGGCACCAGCCTCTTTTTTAATTACAGCTGCTGTCCTGTTCCTTTCAGTATTCCTGCAACTAAGGGCATTGATGAAAAAATTACCTATGCCCCTGACCCCTCAACCAGTTTTCCCAGAGCCTTGAAGTCCTTTTTGATTGCCATTGGACCTCTAGTTTCAACATCATTGCTCCCTACCTGTGTAACTATCAAGGGATAGTAATCAGAGGACTGTACCAGACTTTGCAGCCTTCTGGTAACATCTCTGACCCAGGCCCCAGGGAGGCAGCAGACTTCCCTGTGGGAAAGATCTGGCCAACATATGGGGCCCTCTGTTCCCCTCAGGAGGGAATCACCAATAACAATTATCCTCCTCTGATGCAGGGGGCAGGCTGTTTTGCTTTAAGCAGCACCTCAGACAGTGTGTATTCTGTCTTCTCATTCACCTCACCCTCAACTTCCAGTGCCCCATATTTGTTTTGCAAGGGCAGCTGGAAGCTGAAGAGAACCATGAGGGTTTTACTTAGCATCTCCTAACAGGGACCTGTATCCATTTCCTGCTGCATCTTGGGTCACTTCCCTCTGCTAGGGGAGCCTGCAGAGCCTGGTTACTCAAATCCAGCTCCTTTTCACATTCCCTTACAGTGCTAAGTCTAGCAACTTCTTCCTTCAGTTCAGCCACTAGATTAAGCAGACAATCGAGCTGCTCACTCCTAATGCAGGTGTTATCTCCATTGCCCTCCATTTCAGGTGCCAGGCTCCAGCACTCTCTGCAGCCAGTTGCCTGGACACCTGCTTGCTTTGTTCGACCTCATTCTGGGTCGACACAGATCTTTTGAAAAGAGCTTTGTGGCACGTTACCACCATCCTTATCCCTGGCCACTGACCAACTGGAGAACAATTCAGGAACAAACCCACATGACTCAGCACCTCCCTCCCTCTGGTGAAGGCACCCGCCAGTGCAGCACTCTCTGCCCATGCTGCACTGGCCTCTCAGAAGAGAAAAGCTGGCTTGGGGATACGGGGGGGACCTTGCTACTGTACTTTGTCCAAGCTACCACAGAGGCTTCTGCACTCTGTCAGCTAACCCAGCACATGCCACTAGCTGCAATCGAGCGGGAAGGCTCTCTTGCCAAATGGCAGTCATGCGGCTCAGCTCACCTGCATTTAAATTTCCTGCAGCTGATGTGACCCTCTTGAGCAGACATGCGAGAAGACAACCCTGCTGGTCCTCGCTGTCTACTAAGGTCTTCCTGCCCCAAAAAGCCCCCAAAAGAAACCAAAATGGAGTGCCTCTTGGCTTGAGCACGCCGGTCCCGGTGCTGGTCCCGAGCAGCTCTCTTGTCAGATGGCAATATAGTCAAAGCCTCTTGTCACACCTCACCAAAATGCTCTCTGCCAAAGTGATTCCAAGTCTTGGATCTATTTGGGCTGACATACAAAGTATATGTGAATCAATCTGTTAGCTCCTTGCATTTCATCTTGCTATCAGCTGATACAACTCCACATCCAGAGAGAGACAAGGTCTGTTCTGGACCTTTTAGCAATGCTGGTCGTGTCTCATTTTGGAGCAAACTGCAACTTGAGTCTTTACATAGTTGCAATTTCTCCTTTTATTTGAATCATTGCAACATTGTGGATAAAAATTTGCTGCTAACTGGAGATTCTGATTTTTTTTTTGCCAAAAAGTAACTTGTGACAAGTCGGGAGACATTTGCCTGATGCTACTAAAAAGCCCATCATCTGGATTCCATGGTGACACAGTCCTGTTCTTGAGCTGTCTTTGGACTGAACCTCAAGAAACACATTTTTTTTTTGAGGGGGGGCGGTTTGTGGGTGTTTTTTTGTTTTGTTTATTTTTTCCATAAGTAGGATGTTGGTGAATAGCAAAGCTAGTTGACATGCAGGAGGAAGAAGATACAGAAATGCTCTCACACTTCCACTGTTGAAAGATGAACAGGATGAAGTTAATGCAGTTTGATTTTTATGTTGACTGTACTCATCTGCTTTTTACTTCTCCCCTGGTTAAATCATGGCTCCTTGGTCAGGGGAAAAAAAAAAGTCTACGGTCTCTTACTTCAGTTTCCTTTCCCTTGAAATTGGCCCCAGTGAGGGGGGAAAAGGAGGATGGCTCAGTGGCCTTAGTGAGTTCTGTTTACTATCTGGTACTAGAACTTTGTGTCACTAATACCTTGATTTTTCTAAGCTTGTACCCTGATACTTTTACTGTAATAAGTGTAATACAGAGCGGCAGCCCTTGGGGGGGAAAAAAAAAACCCAGCCAAAACCTAAAACCAAACACCAAACCACAGCTCATGTAGAATACGTAATATTTATGTTTATTCTGTTACAAAATAGATGGAGTTGCCTTAATTTGGAATAATCGCTAGAGCTGAGTTAAATTCTTTTTGAAGTGTTGAAAGCTGTACCTTTTGGCATAGGATTTATAGTGCTAAGACTGATACTCATTCTCTTTCCAATTATCCAGAGATTAAGAACAGAAAGGGATTCTTTGAAAGAAACTATTGAAGAGCTTAGATGTGTACAAGCTCAGGAGGGTCAGCTCACCACCCCAGGTAAAGGACAAATAAGAAAATTAAATGCATCTTTTCTGAAGTTTACATGACTTCTGTGGAGACTATTGGATGTGCACAGAACAAGTTTAAGCTCCTTCAAGATGAACAGTAAAAAGCTGCTTCAACTATTCATAACTTTGTAAATATTTGAAAATTTCGTACAGCATTTAAATAATACATTTTAGTCTCCAGTGTGATATTTTTACAATGTATTTCTGATTTCTGTGTAGCTACATAACTTTCTTAAGAAAGATACTAAGTTTTGTCATGTGCATATGGTGTTACATGTGTTGCAGTTTATTTTTATGTGTAATGTTGCAGTTTCGTAGTTCTTAGACAGGCAAAGTACAGAACATATACCACAGAATGGACACAAACGGCAATCAAAATAACTCTCCAAGTAAAAGTGTGGTTGTCTGTCTTGCTGTAGCCCAAGTTTGTGCCATTTTTTTCATTGTCTGTCTTTATTCTAAAATTACAAGGTTCTAGCATTTCCTATTTGAAAAGAAATGACTGGTCTACCTGCTAATTTTTTTTTTACTTTTCCTAATTCAGGATTGATGCCTCTGGGAAGACAAAAGCCTTCAGACAGTTTAGCAGCAGAAATTGTTACTCCTGAAATAAAGTAAGCTAATGTGTGCTTTTTTTTACCAACCTTTACAACATATCTAGAGATCATTATTTTCCAGTGTTAAAAAGTTTCTAAAATTAGTATTTGGGCTTCTGCACAACAGGAGCTGTTATGCTTAAAACTAAATTCAGTTGATCTCTCTTGAATTTGTATTTTGCTCAAAAAAATAAGGGAAACAGAAGAACCCCCACCAAACTCTTTATCCTCACAATGTGTCTCTTCCAGTACAGTTCATGTAACTACAGCCTATATGTGCATTAAGAGACAAGAATTTTGGCAACGATAATGAAGAGTTATACAAGGGGAAAGCTCACTAAATTTGTGAAAGGAAGAGTAGATTGTAAATTCCATTTTGTATCATGGCAAATGTCTACAATATATTACGAGGAAGAACAGCACCTGTAGTGCTGAAAATCATTGTATCTTAAAATGCTGCCACCTGCTGAGCTGCCCCAACTCTCACAGCCTGTCCCCACAGGGGAGGTGCTCCAGTACCTCTGATCATTTTCATGGTCCTCCTCTAGACCCATTCCAGCAGTTTGAAGTCCTTCTAATGCTGAGGGCATGAGAATTCATCACAATACTCAGGAGGGTTTTCACAACAGCAGAGCAGAGGGTCAGAATTACCTCCCTCATCCATGTGGTCACACTTGTTTTGCTGCCGCCCAGGATAAAGTTGGCCTGTGCAGCAAGTGTACATTGCTGGCTTATGTTCGTTTTTTCTTCAACTGACATCCCTAAGTCCTTCCCCTCAAAACAAGGCAGTCCTCACCTAATCTATATTTGTACTTGGAATTGCCCCAACCCAAGTATAGGACCTTGCACTTGGCCCACCTCTCAAATCTGTCCAGGTCCCTCTCAATGGCATCCCTTACTTCCAGTGTGTCAGCTGGACCACACAGTCTGGTGTCATCAGCAAGTTTGCTGAGGGTGCACTCAGTCCCACTGTCCAAATGGCTGACAAAGATATTAAACAGCACTGGTCCTGACGCTTGAGGGACACCACTTGTCACTGGTCTCCATTTGTACATTGAGCTATTGGCTGCACCTCTCCAAGTGCAACCATCCAGCCAATTCCTTATCCAGCAAGTGGTCTACCCCTCAAACCCACGCTTTGCCAGTTTGATGACCAGGATATCATGCAAGACATTGTCAAATGATTTGCAAAGGTCCAGGTAGATGACATCAGTTGCTCTTCTCTCTTTCACTGATGCTGTAACTCCATCACAGAAAGCTATTGAGTTCATTCAGGCATGATTTGCCTTTGGTGAAGCCATGATGGTTATCACCAATCACCTCCTCTTCATTTTCCATATGCCTTAGAAAAGTGTTCAGGAGGATCTGTCCCATGATGTTGCCAGGCACAGGAGTGAGACTGACTGGCCTAATAGTTTCCAGGGTCCTCCTTTTTCCCTGCTGAAGATGGGGGTTATGTTTCCCCTTTTCCAGTCAGCAGGAACTTTACCGGATTGCCATGACTTTTGTCAAATATGGTGGTTTGGCAACTTCATCCACTAGTTCCCTTAGGACCCATGGGTGGAACTCAGCAGGCCCCATGGACTTGGTCCACCTTCAGGTTCATTAGATGGTCTCAAACATGCTAAT
Organism: Melanerpes aurifrons; assembly: GCA_011125475.1. NCBI lineage: Eukaryota > Metazoa > Chordata > Aves > Piciformes > Picidae > Melanerpes > Melanerpes aurifrons. The sequence goes on along the minus strand of WWNC01000030.1, from coordinate 7,709,176 downwards.
AGTGATGGTCTTCCTTTCCTCGCTCCCTACCTTTTTCTGGAGCCCTTGCCAGTGAAGTCTTGGGCAAAGTAGTCATTGAGCACTTCAGCCTTCTCCATATCCCATGTGACCAGGTCTCTATTTTTCCTTCTGAAGAGATCCCACATCTTCCCTATGCTTCTTTTTGTCCCTGAAGTACCTGAAAAAGTTCTTGTTTGCTTCTGTGTCCCTATCCATATTTATTTTTTTCTGCACTTTTGATTTCCTACCCTGATACCTGGCTGCTCAGACACTTCTTTATAGTCCTCCCATGTGGCCTGTTCTGTTTCCATTCCTTAGAGATTCTCTTTTTTCACCCAAGTAAGTCCACGAGCACCTTGTTCATCCATGCCAGCTTCCTGTCACTCTTGCCTGCACTCTTGGTCTGCACTGCTCCTGGGCTTGAGGAATCAATATTCCTTGAATATTGACCAGCTTTTTTTGGCCCCTCTTTCCCCATCTTCCCTTTTTAACCCAGCAAAGAGCACACCTGTCTAAACCATGAGCTGCTGGCTTCTCCAGCAGAGTGCTGTGAGGCACAATGTAAAAGCTTTGCTGAAGTCCAGGTATGCAACATCCACAGCCTTTCCCTTATCCTCTGGGTGGGTCACCTGGTCATAGAAGGAGATCAGGTTGGTCAAACAGGAGCTGCCTTTCATGAATCCGTGGTGGCTGGGCCTGATCCCTAGGTTGCCCTTTACTTGCTGTGTGAACATACCTAAGGTGAACTGCTCCATAATCTTTACTGGTAATGAGGTGAGGCTGGTGGGCCTGTAGTTCCTCAGATCCTCCTTCTGGCCTTTCTCCGTGGATGGATGTGACATTGGCAAGCCTCCAGTTTTCTGGGACCTTGCCTCTTAACTGGGAGTGCTGATTAATAATGGAGAGTATCTTGGCCACCTGTCTCAGTATTCTTGGGTGGATCTGATCTGGCCCCATAGACTTGTGGATGCCCAGGTGGCATAGCAGGTTTTGAACTTTAGGATTTTTTTTTCACCAAAAGGATTGCCAAGCTCTTAAAGAGGCCGCCTAGACAAGTGATTGAATGTGGTTCTTCCCACTCTGGGGGCTTTTGAGTGACGAATGAAGGCATGAACCTTCTTGCCATACAGCAGTGAAATTCCAGAAATGCAGAGAGCAGAGAATCTCAGAAGACCTCCCAGAAGTCCTTTATTGCTGCATTGTAGAATCCCTAGCATCACAGAGTCTGAGTCCCACTTGGAGAAGAAGTTCCCAAAGCCCTTAACAGATGAAGCAGCTAACAGAAGTCCTGAGCATATCCCTAGCAGCATCCCTACATCGAAGCACTAGCTGAATCTAGCCAAACTCCCTAGAGCAGCCCTAACTACCCAATCTGCTTTATAGCTCAGAGTGGCTGATTTTTATACTCTTTGTTGTCAATCACCTGACCAGTAAAATCCAACCACATACATAAGCTAAAATCTTTTACCAATAAGAGGTGCCAGCATGTCAAAGAGGTGGCTTCTGCAGCATGTTCCAATCAAAGGGTGCCAACGTGAGGACATTGTTCTTGGCATACATGGCATGTTATTGTTTTGCTTTGCACAGCATGCTAAGGAATTGGTCAACTAAGGACCATCCAGGAGCTGCTCTCAGAACAGTGGCTGCAATGGTTGAGTCCCTGTTCCTGGAGATATTTAAAAGATGTGTAGACATGGTGGTTGGGAACACATTCTAATGGTGGAATGGAAAGTGTTAGGTTAATTAACTTCATGATCTTAGGGGTGTTTTCCAACCTAAGTAATTCTCTTCTGTGAAAACAGACTAGCAAAGTGGTAGTGACTTGTCCAAATTCTCGCAGCAGTTCAGAGTCAGCTGAGATTGCAACATTCCTTAATATGTGGCACCAAACTTGTGTTCTCTACTTATAAATTTCTCCAGATGTAGTCTGAGAGGCACTCAGGCAACTTTCTTATCATAGTTTTCTACAACTGCAAGTCTTTTAATTATGTTTATGTTTGAGAGTTTGAAGACATGGTTGTTTCAGTGGTTTCTTTTAAATAAGTAAAGATGATCTTTCTCATCTTTCTCCTGTGATAAACTGTGGGTTTTTTTCTCTGTAGACATTGGCATAGTTTTTTTTCTACACAATTGTTTTTTATGTGTTTAGGGAGAAACTCATTCGTCTTCAGCATGAGAACAAGATGTTAAAGTTGAACCAAGAAGGTTCTGACAATGAGAAGATTGCCTTGTTGCAGAGCCTTCTTGATGATGCAAACTTAAGGAAGAATGAATTGGAGACAGAAAACAGGTAAGTACTTTTCATTCTTTGTTTCAGCTGACTTTCCAACAATGCCATGTACCTCTGACTGTCAGTACTGGTCTCCTCAGTACAAGACAGACATGAATTTACTGGAGGCGATTCAGTGAAAAGCTACAAGGATGTGATTACAGGGTTGCAGCATCTTTCATACAAAGAGTCAGGGATAGAGACTATACTGTAGCATGGAAAAGGGAAAGCTCAGGGTGGATCTTAGCAATGCTTATAAATATCTGATAGAAAATGTCTAAAGGGGATGCAGGAAGACTCTCCCTTAGTCAAGGAGAACTGGATTAGAGATCCCTTTGATAAAATGGACACCCACAAGTCCATGGGTTCAGATGGGATGTGCCTACAAGTGCTGAAGAATTGTCTAAGGTTATTGCTAAGCCATACTCCATCATGGAGCATAGGGGAGGGGCCCAAAGACTGGAGGAAAGTCACTGTGACTCCAGTATTCAAATAGGGCAAGAAAAGAAGGAGCACTTGGGAAACTACAAGCCAGTCAGCCTCACTTCATCCCTAGAAAGGTGATGGGAATCCCATTCTGGAAGTCATCTCTAAGCATGTGGAGGAAAAGATTATCAAGAATAGTCAAAATGGCTTCACAAAGGCGATATCATGCTTGACCAATCTGATAGCCTTCTGTGATGGTGTGAACAGCTGGGTAGATGAAGGGAGAGCAGTGGATGCTTGGCTCCAGCAAGTCTTTTGACACTTTGTGCCATAATGTCCTCATAGGTAAGGTTAGGGAGTGTGGGTTAGATGAGTAGACAGTAAGGTGGATTGAGAACCCATAGACGTTTGTGATCAACAGTGCGAGGTCTAGTTGGGGGCCTGTGCTATTGATGTTTCCCAGGGGTCAGTACTGATTCCAATCTTCATCATCAGATCTTCATCAACCTGGATGGCGGAACAGAGGGTACTCTCAGTAAGTTTGCTGATGATACAAAACTGGGAGGAGTGACTGATGCACAAGAAGGCTGTGCTGCCAGTATGACCTGGACAGGCTGGAGATCAGGGCAGAGTGGAACCTCACGAAGTTTAGTAAGGGCAAGTGTAGAGTCCTGCACCTGGGAAGGAATAATCTCATGCACCGGTACAGATTAGGGGTTGACTTCTGGAAAGCAGCTCTCCAGAGAAGGACTTGGGAGTCCTGGTGGACAGCAGTTCACCATGAGCCAGTAATGTTGTCACTTCGGAAGAAGGTTTAACAGCCTTCTCCTTGTCTAGAGACTTTAACACACCTGGACATGTTCCCATGCAATCTGATCTAGGAATACCCTTATTAGCTTGGAGGTAGGACTGAATGATCTCCACAGGTCCCTTCCAACCCTTACCATTCTGTGATTCTGTCAGACATCCATCTTTAAAGGCGTCCAGGCCTGAGCAGGACATGGTTCCCAGCAATCTGCTGTAAGTGCACTTGCTTTAAAGAGGAGATTGGATTTAGGCAGCCTATGGGTTTGTATGGGATTCTGTGACTCTGTAAAAGTAGTAAGATAGTAGATTTCACACAGTAAATCTGACTCTTAGAAACTTTTGTTTCATGTGTATAGAAATAATTTCTTAATACATGCATTTATGTTCTCTTGGAAGAATATCATAATGTACTGGATGACTATGGGCTTTCATCTTTGGAACTGCTATGTGTTTTAACTGCTGTTGAAAATCTTCTGTGTATAAAATATGATAATGCATTTCTCATGTTTCAGATGACTGAAAATGCTTGACACAAATTCTCAGGTTTCCTTTTGCAGTTGTTTGTTGTTTGTTTTTTTTTCCTGAAAAACAAAATATTATCTCTTTCTTAGATTGGTGAATCAGAGACTTCTAGAAGTACAGTCCCAGGTTGAAGAACTACAAAAATCTTTGCAGGATCAAGGTTCAAAAGCTGAAGATGTAAGTAGAAATGTACACCAGACTTACATTCAAGGAGTTACCATTTTTGAAACTTGAAACTTTTGTGAAAAATACATACAAATTATGCAGATTATGGTTTCTGGTAGTTTTTCATGTTTAGTTTATTCATATGATCTTATCACTAAATTATGCTTCTCTAGATGGGATGTAAGGTATTTTCCTGGGAAAGACAACCATCTAATGTAGACAAGGTGTCAGAAACGTTTTATTTGATTGTATCTGTTCCAGTAGTAAAGTTAGCATTAACATTATTTATTTAGAATGGAGAATTTTGCTGGGAGTTAAGGAGATGATAATTCTTCATGTCTTAATAGAGTATTTTTACTCTATTAGTTTACTCTTTGGTTTAGTTTTCTTAACACGAGTAAGCTGTTTCCTGACAGTGGAATCTCTGTAAGCATGGATGTAAGTCTATCTTCTAATGCAAGAAACCAGGCAGGCCAAAACAAGGGAGGGAGGAGCAGGGACAGGTGAGTCAAATGATTAGTCCCTCACATAGTGCAGCATTTTCTGTTTATACAGAGCAAGAATGTAAGAATAAGCATTATGACAGTTAGTGTGGAAAACAACTTTCAGTCTTCCACTCAAAAATTGTTTGCCATCTCATATGTTTGAGTAAAGCAGTGATTTACTGGACTGTGTATGCATAGTGTATACTCACAATCCTAGTGTATTGTGTTGCTAATTTGCAACAAATTGTCATGTGTTGCTTTCCATTTCTGTGGTTCTAACTAATTTATATAAAGCAGTAAACTTACTTGCTGTGTATTTTCATTTAAGAGTGTGTATAGAATCGTAAGAGTCATTCAGGTTGGAAAAGACTGTTGAGATCATCAGGTCCAACCACTAACACTACTCTACCAAGTTCACTGCTATGCCATATCACTAAGCACCACGTCTAAACCTTTAAACACATCCAGGGATGCTGACTCAACCACATCCCTGGGAAGCCTGTTACAATGCTTGGCAACTCTATCTGTGAAAATTTTTCCTAATGTTTAGCCTAAACTGATGCAGGTGCAGCTTGAGGCTGTTTCCTCTTGTTCTATCACTAAGTACCTGTGAGAAGTGACCAGCACCTAGCTCGTGATATTATCCTTTCAGGTATTTGTAGAGTTCTAAGGATTGTAGGGTTTAATCTAGCTTAACTATATGAAAACAAAATACATAGTCAAGTTTGATTACAATTATTTTCCTGAGTAACTTAGAGTGCTTTTTAGGATGTATTTTAAAATACGTCCACACTATTGAGTGATTCTGAGATAATTCTCTCATCTTTTTTACTGGCCAAAATTAGATTTTTCAGGCTGAAATTAGATTTTTCAGGCTGAATAAGAATATGGAAAAGAGTTATTCTCAGTTATTGAGCATTGTAAGAAATCCCTGTCTAATTGAATTCAGCTTTATTTACTACAGTTTTAACTGTGTCCCTTTCTGATACCCTAGTTGGAACGGTGATTTAGAATGCTCACTTAGAAGACAGGTTGCTGCCTGTGTAGGTATCATCTGAGACAATTCTTTTAACAATAAAACATCATCATTACAACACCACAGTACAGCTTGCTGTGTGTACCAAGCAACCCTTATCAAAGCAGAGCTGGTGAAGTTGCTGCATTCCTGGATTCTGTGTAGGTCTGACCATGCCGGTAGTGATTTGTAGGCACTGATCCCATGGCTTGTTTTGCTGAGTTCGGTGTGTAGTATTTTGTTTACTCTTAAAGAAGCAAAAAAGACAGTGTAGAGGTAGTGGTATTATGGCTGGAAGAACCTTTGAAGGTATGGGCACCTCATCTAGTCTCCCACACAAAGCAAAGCAAACCTCAGAGTTAAACCCAGCTGATCAAATAGACGGAAATTGTGCTAGGACCACCTCAGTTATCATTAAGATATCCATACAAAAACAGATTCTTCAGAAACATGAGAAAGAAGGAAATGCAGAGACGTGACATACCATATATTGATGCATCATTTTCAGCCTGTTTTCACTATTTTGCTGCAATGCACTGACATGCTTGTTTTTGCATACTTATACTGTAAATATGCTCACCCCAGAAAACTGAAAATCCTGTTTGAATTTGCTCGAGAAATGTATCATGAGGGCTTGGAGGTTTTTGTTTGTTTGTTTGTTTGTTTGTTTGTTTGTTTTCAGAGGCAAAGTAATGTTTAGGCTTGCCTAAGAACATAGTGAATGCTATCATCACCCAGGAAAATAACATTACAAAGATACGTGCTGCTTTCTAGGATCTACATGGGGAAGCACTTGATTTTGTATTGAAGTGCAAGTGGAAGGTGTATGTTATAAACATGCCAATGCCATTAGACCTGTCATGAGCACTGACATGTCCCTTTTGGAGTGCATGATTAGTCCATCTGGGCTGTTGTGTGTCTAGCCAGGGAAAGACCTCTTTACCCCAGGCTTCCAGATTACAGGAGCAACTCAGACATGCTTGGTGTGGTCACAATTGCAGGTTTGAGTTATTATCCTGCAGAATTCAGTCATCGTGTGTAGGGACTGCTCAACAGATACCTGGAAGAGCTTTGACTTCATACTTTGTACTCCCTATTTTTACTTGTTTATCATTCTTGTTCTTCCTTTCTCTACCCTTTTCCCATCCTATATAAACGACCTGCCTTTACTTACTTTTGCCCCACTGGACCTAGTCATGCTATATCCATACCTCATTTGGTGTTTCTCATACTGTTGCATATGTAATCATAGAATTGTTTCCATTGGAAAAAACCTTCAAGATCATTGAGCTCAACCACTGTTCTAAATGTGGTGTTAAACCACATCCCTTAGCACCTCATCTCTGCATCTTCTAAACACCGTCAGGGATGATCATTCAAACACCTACCTGGGAAAGCTTATTAGAGTGTTTCATAAGCATTTGGGTGAAGAAGATTCATCTAATATCCAATCTAAATTTACACTGGACAACTTGAGGCTATTTCATCTCATACCATTATCCACCTCATAACAAACTCCTTTCAGGTAGTTGTAGAGAGCAGTAAGGTCTCCTCTCAAACTCCTTTCCTCCGTACTAAACAATCCCAATTCCATCAGAGACTTTTCATAATACTTATTCTATAGACCATTCACCAGCTTCGTTGCTCTTCACTGGAACCTCTCCTGGACCTCAATGAATGCCCTCCAGATCACTCATAAAGATATAAAAAAAAATAAATAGATAATAAGATAGATATAATGAATTAGACATTATGGGGAACACCACTTATGACCAGCTGTTAACTGGATTTAACTCCATTCACCACCACTCTTTGTGCCCAACCATCTAGACAGTTTTTAATCCTGCAAAATGCACACCCATCCAAGCCATGAGCAGCCAAGTTTTTCCAGGAGAATTGTATGGGACAGAGTGTCAGTGGCTTTAGTAAAGTCCAGGTAAGCAACATCCACAGTGTTTCTTCATCCACTAAGTGGGCTACCTCACTAAGTGGGTCATAGAAGGAAGTTGGCAGGACTTGTCCTTCATGAATCCATGCTGACTGGGTCTGATCACCTGATTGCCCTGTATGAGTTGCATAATGGCACTCAAGCTTACCTGCTTCATGACCTTCCCTGGCACTGAGGTCAGACTGACAGGTCTATAGTTAACCAGATCCTCCTCCCTTGTAGATGGGTGTCACATTTGCTAACCTCCAGTCAACTGGGACCTCCCTGGTTAGCCAGGGCTGCTGGTGAATCATGGAAGGTGTCTTGGTGAGCACTTCCACCCTTAGTACCCTTGGGTGTATGTCATCCAGCCCTTAAGACTTGTGTATGTCTTAAGAGGAGCAACAGGTTGCTAACTGTCTCCTCTTAGATTATCAGGGCTTCATTTTGCTCCCCATCCCTATCTTCCAGCTCAGAGGACTGCATATCAGGCAAAACCTGATCCTACTACTAAAGACTGAGGTAAAGAAGGTATTAATTATATCAGCCATTTCCTCATCCTTGACCACTACATTCCTTCTTACATACAACAATAGACAAAGATTCTCCTTAGTCCTCCTTTAGTTCCTAGTTTATTTGTAGAAACATTTCTTGTTGTCTTTAACAGATGGAGTCAGCTGATCCTTCAGATTTTCTCCCTGCATAGCCTCACAACTTTGTAGTCCTCCTGAGTGGCCTAGGCCTTCTTCCAAAGCCCATAAACTTTTCTTTTTGTCACTGAGTCATTGCAGCAAAACCTCTCTATTCAGCCAGGCTGGCCGCCTTCTCTGCTGACTTGTTTTTTGGTACAGGGGGACAGCCTGTTCCTGTGCCTTTGAAGATTTCCCTCTTGAACAGTGTCCAGCCTTCCTGGACTCCCTGGCCCTTCAGGTCTGCCTCTCAAGGGACTCTGTTGACCGTAACAGACCAAAGTCTGCCCCTGGAAGTCCAAGTTCTGCTGACCCCCTTCTTTGCTCCTCCAACAGCTGAGAACACTATCATTTCATGATTGCTGTACCTTGGTTGGCCCCAAATCGTTACATCACCCTTCTCTGTTTGCAAAGGGCAGGTTCAGCAAGGTGCCTTTCTGTAACTTGTTTTTCTCTAACACAGAAGTGAGGGAATGTAACGTAAAAGAAATCCGTCTGGGTTGAGGTAGAGTTGAGATAAAGTAATGCACAATGACCTTAGCTTAGCCAACTCCCAGAGAAAGTGCAGCAAAATGCAAAAAGCAGCAGCATAAAGCAGAAAACTAATGAACTAACCAACTCCCAGCCATTCTACTGCCATCCCCACAGCAAAGAGCCAACCCAAAATCAGCAACAGAAACAGGATGCGTCCCATGTTACAATCTGGACTTTGAGCCACATGATACTTTGCTCCAGCCAGTGCTCCAGTTTGAAGTTGCCATGAAACAGGATGGTTTTGAACAGTAGCAGCAATTATTCAACTCAACCCATGACACTTTTCCTGGTTGGCTCTGTCACCAGGGGTTTCAGGAAGTTATCCTCCACACTCAAGGACTGCTCTGTGTCTGCTGTGCTATATTTCCAGCAGGCAGGCCCTTGCACTTATTTTCAGAAAGCTTAGGTTTGTGTGCTGCCCCTTTTTTAAAAGCTCATTTAGTGAGCCCTACTAGCTCCTGTGCTAGAATCTTTTTTCCCCAATAGAATTGAGAAGAATGCATTGGCGATGTCAATAGTAGCGTACCATTTAGCTGGCTTTGACTCCAGCTCATACTGGAGCTCTAGCATGTCTGGTACAGCAGCACTCAGTGGTGGCATCGCTTCGTTCAGGCCACGATAGTCCACAGTTAATCTCCATGCTCCATCAGATTTTGGCACTGGCCATATGGGGCTGTTAAAAGGTGAGTGTGTTTTGCTGATCACTCCCTGGATCTTCAGCTGGTGAATCAGTTCATGAATGGGACCCAGGGAGTCTTGGTTTGTACGATACTGCCGTCGGTGCACTGTTCTAGTAGCAATTGGCACCTGTTGTTCTTCAACTTGCAGCAATCCCACAACGAAAGGACTTTCTGAAAGGCCAGGCAGGGTAGACAGCTGTCTGATCTTCTCTGTACTCACTGTGGCCACACCAAAAAGCCATCTATAACCCTTTGAATCCTTGAAGTACCCTCTCTTGAGGTAATCAATACCAAGAATGCAAGGGGCTTCTGGGCCAGTCACAATGGGATGTCTTTCCCACTTGTCCCCTGTTAGGCTCACGTCAGCTTCTAATACAGACAGCTCCTGGCAGCCTCCTGTCACTCCAGAAATCCAAAGAGATTCAGCACCTCTATGCCCTAATGGCATCAATGTACACTGCGCCCCTGTGTCTACCAGCGCCTTGTATTTCTGTGGCTTTGATGTGCCAGGCCATCGAATCCACACAGTCCAATATACTCTGTCATCCCTCTCCTCCTCCTGGCTGAAGGCAGGGACCCTCTACTCCTGGTCCTCATCAGGGCATTCACTGTCTGATCTGGGTAGTACCTGGCCAGAGGTCCCCTCATCGGGATCAAGGGGTGTAACCTCAATTCTTTTTCTCCTGAGAGATCGTTGATTACTTTCTTGGCTTTTTACAGCAGATACCTTTGCTGTTTCCTTAAATGATCCCTTTTTAGTTGTTGTTTTTCCTTTCAGTTCATGCACCCGAGCTTCCAGTTTATAAGTGGGTTCACCATCCTACTTCCTCATGTCCTCCCCCTGGTCACAAAGGAAAAACCAGAGTATTCCACGTGGTGTGCATCTGGGGCTCCCTTTCCCTCTGACTGAGGCAGGAGGGAACAGATTTCTTGGAGTACACCTGGTTGATGAGGCACTGGTGTGTGGAAATGAGTTAGCACAGAGGTTATCTTCAAAATTCTGGAGCCAGGCTGACACAATCTCCACAGACCGTGCATCCTCATCCAAATAGTACATCATTGCTAGGCTGTTAGAATACAATGCTGGAGCACCTTGGATCACTTTCCTCCACATGGCCCGTGTGCATGGGACATCCTCTGGATCTGTGGAGACACTTTGATCATCTAAATCACTATAGATAACTTCCAACAGCGCTAATTCTCTTAAGTATTGGATTCCTTCATCTGCCGTATTCCACTTCCCTGGAGAACTCATAGGGTCCTCCTTGCATGGGTACCTGGCCCTCACACTTAGCAAGAGTCATCTCCAGAGGCTGCATATGCCTGTCTCCTTCGCAATGTCTTTCTCAATACTTCTGTTTCTAGCAATGGGTCCCAATTGTTGGGCCTCTTTCCCTTCCAGCAGTTGGCTGTCAGCCCCATTATCCCAGCACCGGAGCAGCCAAGCAGCAATTCGCTCTCCTGGCTGGCGACTATAATCCTTGCGTCTCTCAGTTCTGCTGAGGTTAAGGACCGAGTAGTCTCTGCTTCTTGTCTAATCTCACTCACTTCCTCTGGTTTCCCACTTGATGGACCAGCCTCTTGATCATAATCTTCCTCATCCCTTACCAATCGATGAGAGGGACCTGTTGACCTCCTCCTTGTCCACTGCTTCTTTTTTACAACTGGGGCAATCTCTCTGGTTACTGTCTGGGTCCTCATCTCCACCATGGTGTCCTCAGGTAATGTTTGGGTGCCTGCCTCAGCCATAGTCCTCATAGAGTATTGAACTGTGGCTCGGTAAGCACAGGCCAGGCCCCAGTAAAGTCCAAGAAGTTGTTTGTTCTCACTGGGATAAGCGAGGCACCCTTCTATCAGATGGCGAGTCAGTTTAGTAGGATCACTCACCTCTTCTGGGGTAAAGTCCCAGGCTATGGGAGGTGATAACCGTCCTAGGAATCTGCCCAAGTCCTTCCACAAACTCTGCCACCCAGGGACTGACCGCTTCAAGGCACACTTCAATATATCCCCACCCGAAGACTGTCTCTTTTCATGCCATGATGGAATCAAACTCCACAAAACCCGGAACATGCCAGTAATGTTGATTAGCAGTACTAGAGAGCTCACATATGGATGGATCAAAATCTTGGGGGCCTGCATATTAAAGTTCTCTACATTCATTTCAGGTGGGGAGACAGAAATTATGACTTCTCTAGCATAGCTCCCACAAAGCAGCAGCCCTACAAGCAGGAGAAAGAGACACATAGCCGTATCTGCTTTGTCATGTTCCTAAACAAATGAAGCATTTCCAAAACAAAGCAAAAGTTATCAGCAAGCCACATGGCCAGCACAGAAGCCTGTATCATAAGCAAGCTTATATGAAAAAAAACTGCAGAAACTACAGCTATGTTATATTTTTGTTTCCCGGCCAATGCACCAAAAAAAGACTATGGTGGTTTGGCTCTGGCCTGGAGGCCAGATACCCACCAAGCCGCTCTATCACTCCCCCTCTTAAGTGAACAGGGGAAGAAGGGAAAGAAAATAGAACAGAAGCCAGGGATAAGATAGGAGCAATTTAATAACACTAATAAGCAAATAGCAAATAGACCGTGCGGAAGCAAAGAAAGCAGAGAGAGAGATGTTAGTCTCTACTTCCCATCAGCAGGACAGTGGTCAGTCTCAGGAAGCAGGGCTCTCTAAGCTTGGTGGTTCCTTGGGAGGATAAACGCCATGGACGAATCCCCACACTTCCTTCTTTCACGTCCTTCTTATACCTGAGCTGACGTCATATGGTATGGAATACCTCTTTGGCCAGTCTGAGTCAGCTGGCTCAGTTGTGTCCCCTCCCAAGATCTTGCCCACCCCTCAAAGTACTCTTGGGGCAGGGAAATGTTGAAAGGACACAGCCTGGATACCGGATTCAGCCATAGCCAAAACACTGCTGTGTTATCAACTACTGCTGCAAAAAAACCACAGCACTAGAACGATGCTGTGAGGAGAATTAACTCTACCTCAGTTCAACCCAATACAATGACCTTCAAAGATCCCCTGCAACCCAAACTATTCTGTGATTACTCTTAGCATCTTTGACATCTGACCATCCCTCATGGTGTTGTTTATAACTTTTGTCATTTTCTTATGGTGTTTCTTAGTCTCATCAAGCAATTTTCTGAAGTCATGTGCCATGCCAAGTTAAGTTAGCCAAAACCTAGCAAAATACGCAGAACAAAACCTGACTGTGTCCTTGAAAAGGAGACAGACGTGTTCCTTTGGCTTGTTTAGACATGGAAGAAGTTTCCAGCAAAAAAATAATTTATTTTTGCAGGGTTTTTTGATTTTAAAAAAAAGATAGCAGTTGAATATTGGGGAAGATACCTGTTTTCTAAACTCATACCATTGTAAATATTTTTTTTTCTGGTGTTTTGGTAGTGGAACTTCTTAGCAGTGGGAGGTAAAACTGAAACAAGAAGTGTGCATTTGTTGAGTTTTACAGTTTTATTATAGAAATGGTCTGAACAGATAAAACACTTGAATGAAGTTAAAAACAAAACTAGCTCAAAGGTAGATAAAGATATGCTTTTTTAAAAGAGATTGTTCTTCCTATGAAAGAACCACGATTACAGTTATTACTTGCTAGGAACAGAGGATTTGGACATGTGGTTTTGAAGCTGACTGAGACTTCAAAAAAACCCAAAAAAGTAATGCTTTCCCATTTGCCTGAATTTATGTGCCTTGCTATAAGATCATGCGTGATCTTTGTGTAGCTAAACCCACATGTTTTACTCTTTACTGTTATTCTAATCTTCTCTCTTGGGCAAATTCTGGGTAAACTCAGTCCTGCTTCTTTTAGTTGTGTGTGCTGTTTACTGTTCTTAGTTTCATGCCTGGGAGAGCACCTATTTGTCTAGATGAGAGAGACAACAGTGCTGGTACTATGCAAGTAATGTATATGAAAATATACCAATGGAAGCAGTGCTGGCAAATAGTTCTGTCTCTCCCAAACTAAATGCAAGTACAAACAAGGATCATAAAAAGAAAAGCTGAGATTTTTTTTTTTCTTGCCTTAGGAAAATGAACATTGCTGCCAACTTTTCTTTTTCTCGTCTAAATCAACCAAAAGCTCCCCAAATGATCAGGCATAAATGACATTACCATTTGAAATGCTTTGTGACCAAGAAAGATGCCTACAAACATTTATTGTTACAGAAAAAGCAGCATTGCTGCAGTTGTTCAGAGAACTGGGAAAGAAAAAGCCAGATGGTCAAAACATGCAGATCCTTAGCTACTACAAATTTTTACATGCTCTCTTACTTTCTTAGAACAAGAAAATTCCACTTTGAAACAACAGAAAAGCGTGGCTCAGGAATATGATCAAAGCCAGTATTTGGAATTATTTACATTATAACAAAGCCAAATGCTTTTTTGGGTGCACACAGTAATTGTCTCTATTGGCTATGTGTCTGCACTTTTGTTAAAATAGTGTTGGAGAAAAAGCAATGAAGTAATTTCATTGATGATTTCTATTTTGGTGGCATTCCAGACCATTAGTTGTGTGCTAGACCTCCAATATAACTTGTGCTGCACAAACACAAACCAAAAAGGCAGTTTCTGGTTTAAAAATTCTACTTTTGCTTTGTGTTCAGTCAGTGTGGCAGAAAGACTCTGCAAAAACACATACATCTCTTGATTTTGGTTGTGCGTATTTTCCTCTGTTTTGTTACTTCTATGATTTTTGGTTTAAAGTAACTTTCCAAAATAGCAGTTTTGTACCTTTTAGAAATTCTGGATTGAACACAGTGATTTGCAAATGTGTTTCTTTACTATTTTTATAATTTTGGTTTTAGTGGTGTGTTTTAGAAAATGTTGCAGGATGAAACTGCTGATGAGAACAGAATAGAAAAATGCACATGCGTGAAAAACTGCATAGCTTTAACTCTTTCTGTTCATGACTTTCTAAATAGTTTCTTCTGTTGGCTGCTGTTTTGCTTTATACTAATGTCATCTCTATTTCTTGGCATGGGCTTCTGCTCAAGGCTATTGTGAGTATGGCTTTCTATTTACTTAACAATACTTTCAGTTTATAGACACACTTTTTTGTTTGGTTGGTTTTGGGTGGTGTTTTGTTGTGTTGGTTTTATTTTGGGTTTTTTTAAGATACTTGCTGTGTATGAAGTGATCTTAAAACTAAAATAAACTTTACTTTGAAGATTTATTCAAAGAGCTTATCTAAATGTAATCTAACCAGAAAGTGGAATACTGTAAGTTGTGTGATAATTTTACCATATTTATAATCAGTAATGATTAGAGGAAAAGGGTAGCACTTCTTGTGTACTTCAGTCAGAAACACTTTACTCCCCTTAGCTTCTGTGAGAACAGGAATTTACTTCAATTAATTTGCCACATGTCTTCATGCAAATTGCATTGTAGAGCAGGTCTTCTAGGAAATTTTACTGAACTTTCTAATTTTAGGTAAATTAAGTCTAATTGCAAAAGTACTGTAGAAATTAAAAACTGCCATAGAGTTTTGTCATTTATGGATCTTGCTTTTATTGATCTAGCTCCTGGGAAAATAATAGTAGAGTTATACAGTGCTCTAATTTCAGGAAATCACACAGCTGTGGAGAAAAGGGTTGCTACTGCAGAGGATGGCTTTACAGTTTTGATCTAAAACTGAGCAAAATAAAAAGCTGGATTTTGGTTAGAATGTCAAAATGATGTGTTTAAAACATTTTTTATATTAAAGCTCCACAGTATATTAAAATAAGACATGTAACTTTCTATTTTAGTCAGTTCTTCTGAAAAAGAAACTTGAAGAACATCTGTAAGTATTTTGCTTGCCTATTTTATTTTACATTTAAATTATGTGTTTTCCTTATAGTAAGGAAAGCAGACAGTCGTTAATTATGCATCAGGAAAATACACAACAAAGGCAAATTCGATCACAGGAGAATGTTTGTGAATCTACTATTCAGATCCTATTTTGATTTCATAGAAAACCTTTGCGGAAGCAATGAGAGTGATGAAGGAAACACCATTCTGTGGTGGTTAGAAAGTTTTCCTAAACACTGTGTAAATCTTTACTCAAGAGGACCAAGAAATTATGTTATAATGAAAGCATGTTATATATTTAGCATGTGCTATGGCATAAAAGGTAACATTTTGGGAAGTATTATCATTATATATTCTGCTACTTCTGCACCTTACTTCCCTGAAATGCAAGTCTTTCAGTGTAGCCATTCTTTCTCAGTGTAACCTCAATTAAGAATGTTCATTTTAGGCATGCATTGTACAATTATAGATAAATTTTAAATTAAGCTTGTGATTACTGAGAATGAATCTGTTTGTTGTTACAGTGCTCTGTATAGCTTATTTAACAAGTATTTCCACAGTGAAATTGTCATTAGTCCTCAAACCCCACAGTAAAACACAATCATACTTTTAGAAATATATGACTATCCATGGAGGGTTTTTTTTTATAACTTTCAGTTAATACAAGCACAGTAATAACAATACAAAAACAATGCATGCTTTTATTGTTTGAAACAGTGAGAAGCTCCATGAAGCTAATAATGAACTACAGAAGAAAAGAGCTATAATTGAGGATTTGGAACCAAGATGCAATAACAGCTGTGAGTTACCTGCACAGTCCATTTATTTTCTTTTTAAAGTATTTAATTCTTTACTTTGTAAAGTTTTTCATGTGCAAGGTCTTCAATTGTGACACTTAAAGAATGTTCAAGATAAACAAAATGTTTGTTTTAAATGGCAGCTATATATATGTTGTTCGTTTCTCCAGAAGCTATGGTGACCGAATATATTCTTCTAACACTTGAAATGTGAGGTATCACCTTTTAGAGACCATCACAGTAAGAAATGACAATGGCTGTAGAAATACAGAATCACTGCCATAACTGACCCTTGAACCTCAGCTTTCAGAACTATCATGTCTCCTAAGACCCTAATTTAGGAGATCAAGTGATCTTTGCTGCCATCACCAGGGGTTTTGCTGGTTTTTTTTGCTCCAAATATATTTTTCTTCAGTGTGTTTTCAGAAATGTATTGTGATTTGAGAAAGTTCAGAAAATCACTGGTCAGAGAGAATGTAGGATTCATGTCATATTGCTCATATGGTATCATGAATGCAGCATGCAGTCGTTTTCCAGCACATGTTGCTTTGTTCCTGAAGAGTTTAAGGAGGCAGGTGGGGTGTTTTCAAGCCTGCATATTGTAGAGCAAGACAAAAAATAACAACTAATCTAAGCTTTTCTGGTTTGTGACAAAGCAATTGTATTCATAACGAGATCAGGGAAGACTAGACTAGACTAGAATAGACCAGGTTGGAGGAGAAGTATCAGTTCAGTATTTACTTCAATAGAAGTATCAGTTCAATATTTACTATATGCATGCTGTATCTAAACATAGTTTTCATTTCTAGTGAGCTAAAACTACAGAATGTGTTATAAATTCTGCATCTTAGGGAATGTTCGAACACTTGGAAACAAGGTCCAGGGACTTCAGGATTCTCTAATAAATAATCCTGTCATGCTTGATTAGCTTTGATGTGAGAGTCATGTCTTCTGACACACTACCATCTTAACATTAAAACATACTGAGGCTTCTGTAGTTTGGTGAAATTACAAGTTGCTTTTTGAAGAATCTGTGTCTGAACTTTTGTCTTGATAAAATAAAAACAGTTGTATCTTCTTCCTTTCTTTTCAGGCATGTGCAGTGCATGAATGAATGATTGTTTTAACTTTTTTTTTTCCAGTTTCTTTTATCTACCTTGGCTGTGGCCAAATAGCATATTTTAAAAAATTAATTCTTGCACTCTTGGAGACCATCTGCTATTGGTTCTCTTACTGATCAATGAAAATCTTACTTGATCCTGTTACAGCTTAATGTTTTTTGACTACTGAGAAAACTGCAGGAAAAACATGAAACAACATTTCAAAATGAAGCTGCAAACAGAAGAACTGAGGGTTGAACAGGGTAGATTTAGGTTACACATACGGAAGAAGCTCTTTACAATGGGAGTGTTAAAATACAGAAACAGGTTGTCAGGGATGTGGTTGAGGCCCTGTCAACCATTCAAAATCAGACTTGATGTGGTCCTGGGCAGCCTGCTCTAGTAGGAGGTGTCCTGTCTCACTGCAGGAAGGTTGGACAAGATGACTTTTGAGGGTCCCTTCCAACCCAATGCAATCTGTGAGTCTGAGAAGCAGACATCAGTGTTATATCCTATTTGATCTAGGGTGATAAATTTGTTTGTTTGTGTGTTTATGTAAGATTTGTTGAAATATATAAGCAATAGTGGATTGATACATTCTTATATCAATAATAAAATAAAAATAAGAAAACTCATCTTTGAAGTATATTCAGTAATAGGATTTATTTATGATTCTATTTCTCTTGATTTTTTTCATGATTTTCAAAGAAGACCAAAATTTGTGTATAACACAGACATCTCATGAGATTATATAGGCATACACATTTTTAATGTGTTTCTGAGCTGTTCAGTATGTGCTTGTGCTTGGCAAGTGCTACATCATACTCCTTATGTTATCTTTTCTTAAGTGAGTAAATTCTAGCTGTGCTCTAAGTGTCTGTTGAATAATTATGTTGTGTTCCAATGTGTGTGTTTCCTGACATAAAGCGCTCAAAATTGAAGAATTACAAGAAGCTTTGAGGAAAAAGGAGGAAGAAATGAAGCAAATGGAAGAGCGATACAAAAAGTACCTGGAAAAGGCCAAAAGTGTAAGTGTATGTGCTCCACCTGAGTGATCCCTCTCTGACAGACCACTCCATGTGTCTAGTCTGCAGGAATAAACATAAAGGAGGTACCTGTGTGCACACGAGCAACTAAAAGAGAAGGAAGGCCCACTGAATTCTTTCTGCCTTCTTACTATTACAGTACTCAGGACTGATAAATTCTGCAGAAGATACTACCCTGTTTTAATTTAAGCCCTTCTAAGGCCCCTGTACCCAGTTACCCAGACAAACCTTTTTTAAGCACACTTTAATGTTGGCTGATGACAAGGAGAGGATATTGAACTCCTTTCTGATGCTGTGGCAATCTATTTCATTGTGGAATAAACTGATTTTTCTCTTACAGGTCATCCGTACCTTAGATCCTAAGCAGAACCAGGGTGCAGCTCCTGAGATTCAGGCTCTGAAAAATCAATTGCAGGAGCGGGACAGAATGTTTCATTCATTGGAGGTAGTAGTCCTCATGTTTCCTAGTACATGTATATTCTCTCTGTTTTTTTTTTCCTATAGACTAGTGCTAAAACTAATACCTTTACACTTCAGTTTTAAATGTGCTTTTTCATGTTTGCTTTATAGAAAGAATATGAAAAAACAAAATGTCAAAGAGAAATGGAGGAGAAATTTATTGTCAGTGCCTGGTACAATATGGTAAGGATCTTTGAAACTTTTTATGGGGGGAAAAAATGAGGAAACAAAATCTTCATACTACTTGTTTCTGGCTTATTTAGAACAATATTAATTTGTTTACTTTTTTTTTTGTTTGTTTGGAAAGCGTTTTCCAATACACATAGAAATAAATGCTTTATGCTTTTTAGTAATGTTAAGCTATCACTATAAAAGTTCCTATGCTAACCTTGGGGTAAATGAGAAAGCATGTTATTTTCAAGTTTTAAAACCAGAAGTAGCACTTTGTACAGGGAAAAATACTTCAGAATACAATTTTGTAATCCCAACCCTTCAGTTGTACTGACAATGCAATTTACTTTCTTCGATTCTCCCCTGTCCAGTCTTCCAGTTGTTTCTAATTAAGGGGCACAAGAAAAGCAATACAGCTTACTTGCTGCATTACTGCTCTGAGAAATTACCCCTTTAACATGAGTGCAGGTTTAGCCCCATGCAAAAGGTGTGCACAGGGACAAGACCCTCACTTAAGTTACCCAAACCATAAAGAAATTATCTGTGCAACTGTACAGCTTTTGCTGGGCTTGTGTAGCAGGACAGTCTTATTTTTGTTAAATATTTCCAAGACCTCTATGTCAAAATGTGGCTGCATTGAAACTGTTCTTCAGGCAGAGGGAATCCCTGACCTGTGTAATATTTCATTCTGCTTCATTGCAGAGTTCAGATTCCTCTTCTGTCTTCTCTTGGAAGAGCTTCTTTCTTGTCATTATACTGTCTTGTTATGTTTATAAATAATAAGCCTGAAAATGAACTTAAGCGGAGTGTTTGAATCCTTTAAATACCAAAGGCATTTCGGTGGCTGTGTCCTTAACCAATGTTGTACCATGAGTCCCAATGACAAGCAGAAGCCAAGCCTGAGTTAAGAGATGTTGGTTCAGTGGCCTGTCATTAGCACTAAGGCAAGCATTGGTAGCTTGTCTGCACTCTGCTTTTATACACAACTATGCAAACTATGCAACCCATCACCATTACCCTCATTTCCTCTTTGCATTTACTCTTGGTGAAAACAGTTTCTCTCAAGATGTACTCCTGCCACATAGCTGGTATTTTCACAGAGAATGATGATACTTTAATTATTTTCAGAAGAAAGCTAGTATTCTAACCCAGCATAGTGAAGGGAGCCAGGATGGGAAGAGGAAGCACTTTTGAAAAGATTTTTCCAATTACCATGTGCTTATGTGGGGAAGATTGTGTTCAGCTCTGGTATCTGGGATATCTGCTTCTCTGCAGTTCCTCTAAAATCAGGCAATGACTAGAAGGGAAAGGAAAAAACAAAACCAACCAAAACAACAACCCCACACAAAAGAATTAGGAAAAATGTTAGCTTTATCCTTGGGCTTATGATGCTTTATGTTTGAAATTCAAAAGCGCTTAGTCAGTGTTGGTGGAGACAATATAAACAAAATGTAAATGAGTAAAGTTGATCAATATTACTGTGTTGTTATCCACTGAAAAGTTTCTCTTTGTCCATAGGGGATGACTCTGCATAAAAAAGCAGCAGAAGATAGACTGGCTAGTACAGGCTCAGGACAGTCCTTCCTGGCTAGACAAAGGCAAGCCACGAGCACAAGGAGATCTTACCCTGGCCATGTCCAGCCAGCAACAGCGAGGTAGAGAAGCCTTGCCCTTAGAAAGAAAACTGCCCTGTGATCCAGGCCACTTCTATTGCAAATGGCAAGATTCGTGGAAAATCAACCAGCATCCTTTCTCTTTTTCCCATAACTGCTCTTATTTTATGGTTCAGGAAAGGAATTTATTATGCTTTTATGTTCTATAATGCCCTTTAGTTATGCTATTTGAAGTCCATCTTTATGAAGTTTTTTTAATGTGCCAAAGTTTTGAAAATGTCTAAAGGAGTGCTGTGTAAAAACAGTCTCAGTTGTATGAAGCCTGGTCTCTGATGGAAAGCCTCACGCGGGCAGTGTAACAAAGTGAATTTCCTGTCACAGTTAATCTGTTTGTGCCTGTAAGGGTTGTTAACCTTTATGAGACTGTCTGTGTTCAAAGGGAATTAGGCTTTTTATTTCACGTGCTAGCTGGTTGCTTCAAAAAATGCTGGAAATACATTACAGAAATGCAAGATCAGTATATATCAGTACATAATATTATTGTGAAATACATTTGTTACTAAAACCCATACTAATGGTAAAAATAATGTCAGGGTTTTTATCTCCTGCATACACAGTTGGCTTTTATTCCTGGCATTGAATAGGGAAGCAGGATTGGTTGGGTTTTGTTTTGTTTTGTTTTGTTTGTTTGTTTTGTTCTCCAGGTTTTTCTTTATGTACTGGTGTTACCTATTTCTGGCAGAGTGGAATATTTTCAAATGGTTTGTTCCACTCTTCTTGGTCAAGTACACGCTTGGTATATATTATGAAAAGACTGATAAATTTTTAGAATGCTCTAACGTGCTACTACATCATCCATTTTAAAACAACATGAACAATACATAATAGATCAAGGTCCCAGTTAATATTGTCGATGTTAATGTGTTCCAGCCATCATTTCCTTCTAAAAGACTTGCTTTTAATGTATTGATTCAGGGTATAATTGTATCAGTTGCCTTACTAATGGTACCAGTGCCTTCAGGTGAGTTTTCTGACTTTTTGTGGAAACCAGCTGTGATTTCCTGTACTGCTTTTTCAGGTTGTAGCTGGTTAATTGTATGTCATCCATTGTGGCACCTTCACGTTGATCAGTGGGGTTGATGTTGGTCCCTACTACTAATTTAGGTTCTGCTCTTCCCCTGACTAATTCTACACTCTTCCTATCACTTTTGTCAAAGACTTAAATGGACACAAAAGACCTGAGTATTGGTCAAAAGGTTCGTAAGTTTGTATATGTACATCTTGTGGTGATTCAGTTTTAAATGTTTTTCATTTAGAGACTGTTTGGACCCTAATGCACATGCAGTCTGGTTTATAAATTTAATCTTTTATCTTGTTTTAATGGCCCCCAAATGAAGACTTTTTTTTTTATATATATATATATATATAAATCTTTTTAGAGGAAAGACACACTAGCATTTATTAATCATCTTTTGCTTTGCGGTTCTGAGTAGGCTTTCCTTTTTCCTTAAGACAGTTAAATGTTTTCTATAGTTAATTCTCAGCTTGAAGTGGAACAAGCAAAGGGTAATTTAAATAAACACACCTAGACTAAAGCATAAGGAACACGTCAATAACACTTCTAGGTACTGTTTTATCCTCAAGTACATCATCTGTTTTAAAAATGAATGTCTGAAAATTTTTTAGCATTTCTACGTTGTTTTTTTCCTCTCAGTAATATGCAAACAGATGCTCAGGAGTCTTTTAACTGCGTATAGGTTTGTCTTTGTTCCTCACATTTGGCAAAACCTGATTTTTTTTAAAAGTTGTTTATTCAATGTAAGACATGTCTGAGCTATGCTTGCACAATTAGATGAGACAATGAAAGCATTTTCTTGTCTGCTGAAAGGTAATAATGTAAAAGAAGTTTAGGACAACTTCTATGGCTTGCTGCGGTGAGACTCATTTTGCTGTCTCTTACTGAGATACAGAATATTAATAGAATAGAATAGAATAGAATAGAATAGAATAGAATAGAATAGAATAGAATAGAATAGAATAGAATAGAATAGAATAGAATAGAATAGAATTAACCAGGTTGGAAAAGACCTTCGAGATCATCAAGTCCAGCCTATCACCAACACCATCTAATCAACTAAACCATGGCACCAAGCACCTCATGCAGTCTCCTCTTAAACACTTCCAGTGATGGTGACTCCACCACCTCCCTGGGCAGCCCATTCCAATGGCCAATCACTCTTTCTCTGAAGAACTTCTTCCTAACATCCAGCCTAAACCTCCCCTGGAACAACTTGAGACTGTGTCCTCTTGCTCTGGTGCTGGTTGCCTGGGAGAAGAGACCAACCCCCACCTGGCTACAGCCTCCCTTCAGGTAGTTGTAGACAGCTCAGGTCTCCCTTGAGGCTCCTCTTCTCCAGGCTAAGCAGCCCCAGCTCCCTCAACCTCTTCTCATAGGGCTTGTGCTCCGAAACCCTCACCAGCTTTGTTGCCCTTCTCTGGACACGTTCCAACAACTCAACATCTTTCCTAAGCTGAGGGGCCCAGAACTGGACACAGTACTTGAGGTGTGGCCTATCCAGTGTTGAGTACAGGGGCAGAATGAGCTCCTTGCTCCTGCTGGCTGCACTGTTCCTGATCCAGGCCAGGATGCCATTGGCCTTCTTGGCCACCTGGGCACACTGCAGGCTCAGGTTCAGCCTGAGGTGTCCTATGTGTTGTCATCATCTTGTGAGATAGTATGTGTATTTTACTGATCTTATGGTGCAATCCATTGTAGTAATTTGAAGAACTCTTCACTGCACATCATGTGTGAACAGGAGCAAATAAGATCACTTCTCTGGAGGAATTTGGTGGTCTTGTTTGAGGTTATAGCATTTTATATCACCCAGACAAAGAACTTCAGAATGGCTAAGCCTCCATTTTTATTTTAGTCTGGCTGGCTCTGTTACCAAACTGCCAAAGCTTATTTCTGAAAGCAAGGAATACTGTGACTGTAAAGGAAAAATTTATCTCTTAATTTTGTCTAGAAATCTAATTTCATGTTGCTATTAATTAAGTGGAGCTAAATTAATGTGAACAGAATGTGCACACTAGATTATAAGTGCTTGCTTTTATTAATTTGACATTTATTTTACCATTTTGCCTCTGAATTTATGATGGCAAATGATTAGGAGATGGATAAATGCTGATTGTTTGGCTTTTATTTTCCTATCACTCATGGTTTCTTTCTCTTCTTGGTGGTTGCTGGCTTTTATTTCTGCTTTGTGGTTCTCATCAGTCTTTCCTTTTCCCTGAAGATAAGGCAGTTAAGTATTTTCTGTAGTAAAATATATTGCAACAATTATAGAGGAAGAAAGATCAAAACAAGACTAATGCTGAATCACTGCTTTGCTATAGCTCATAGTAACTGTTGGGCAGAATTCACAAATTTGTAGTCCCAGTGTTTCACAGAATTTTATTTGAAATATAAAAATCTAAAAATATACTGTGGTCTTTCAGAAATATACTCTCAAGCTCTCCAGTTCCAGTAAGTTGTTTGTTCAGTTATCTAATGGTAATCACCAGGAATTCAATTCCTTATTCTTCAGCATTTTACTTCTATTATTTGCTGCATATTTCAGTTCTTAAGCTCTGGATGTGGATGAATGCAGGTGGTGAACATCATTAAGTATTCTTTCACAAAACTAGTTCTTTATCGAAAGGGTTTGGCTTTGCCATTTTCCTTGCTTGTTATTACCTTTGGGCATAGCTCAGAGTGTGACTTAAGGAAATAAGCACATAGATGACCTGCCAGTGAGTGCTGTCTATTTGTCTTCTGTAATAAAAAAAACCATTATATCAGAATTCTCTCAGTACCTTAGATACTTCTAAGAGGCTTTTAGGAACAGTTTTTGTGGGGCAATAAAATCTTTTTATATCAAAACTGTAGTGGCAATTGTGAAACTGATACTATATCCTGTCCTGATACACTAAGAAAAAAACCACAGATTGAGGTTAAAGAGAAACCATTCTCCTGG
Organism: Melanerpes aurifrons; assembly: GCA_011125475.1. Taxonomy (NCBI): domain Eukaryota; kingdom Metazoa; phylum Chordata; class Aves; order Piciformes; family Picidae; genus Melanerpes; species Melanerpes aurifrons. The sequence continues at coordinate 7,684,647 of WWNC01000030.1, read as the reverse complement.
GCAGTGATAAAACAGCCTGAGGAGCTCACAAAAGTACGTTCCTGGGCTCTGTGCTGAGCATCTGGCCAGGATAATATTTGTGAGAGATTTTAACTAATGCCTATAAAAGATAACAGCTAAACTAATTAATATTTTCATTGTTCAGAGACAAAGCTTAGTTTATGATCATAAAGGATGTGTATGCAATGCAGCTTGTATACTCTCACATAGAGTTACGACGTTAGCACATCTGATGAGACATTACATAAAATATTATTCAAGTTCTCTGTTTTCTTGATAGCAACATGCAACCACTTGGATCACAGTGTGTGCTTTTCAAGTGCTGTGAAAATTGAAGTAATCTACTTTAATGGTTGTGTGTTCAACTCACATTGCAACATAGGAAAATGATCTAGGAGAGCATTCAGCGTATGTATTGTAAAATGAATTAAATACATAGTGGCTACAAAATGCTTTTCATTGTCTCTTGGAAATGAGCAAGTGGTAATCTTATCCTGTTTTGATGTTACTTGCAAGAGCAGACATGCTTCTTCAAGTTTTCTCTGGCTTTCTATTCATGTAAGGAGCATTGACAATGATATATTCATACTGTATGAAAGAATTAACAGTGAATATTGCTGTTGCTGCTTTAGGATGATCTTAAATTGCAAGTTGTATGTGCAAGCTGTCAAGAAAATTTAAGAGGATTTTACAGTTTTCAAGTCCTCAGTATTTTAACATCTGCACATAGCTTTAGCTTTTCTTTAATTCTCCAGTATATAAGAATATCCATTTAGCAGCTTCCTGGATGATTTTTAGCAGAATTAACTTGTCTGGATGTGTGGACACTTTCTCTACGTTTGGCAACTGGAAAGTAGTTGTGCCACTTGTTTTTCTTCTAGTTAGTGATTTGGAGGAAGACTGTCCTGAATGTGGCTATTTTTTCTTTTTCTTACAAAGCAAAATTGTACAGGAATTCTACAGAGATTTTTTTACTCTTGCCTAACATTCTGACTTTTCACAAGGATTGATGAGGGAGATATTTTTGCACTTGAAGTCAGTTACGCAATGCTGACTTCTCATGGGTTTTTGCACATGTGTTTTTAGGTAGAATTTGGACTCTGTTTCACAGCAGTATTGTATTGATAAACTCTAATATGTCCAAACAAATATATTGTGCAAAGAAATAGCTAAAAGTGGTACTCTGTCAGGAAATACTTTCAAGTGGTGTTTTTTTCCTGTAAACCAAGTAATCATTCTTCAGAGGTGTCACCTACAGAGTAGTTCAGTAGCTGGATTATGATTGAAATGTGGTCTCAGGAATTCAAGCACCTATAAAGAAACCCTTTCAGAAGACCTTACTTAGAACAACTGTATTAGCTGGTAGTGTGACATATTTAGCATTCTGTTAAGATGAAGAGGTGAATAATTAAAACAACCTAAATGTAAGGATCAGGTAAGCAAGAAATTAAATTATTAAGATTTTGAACATTACAAGGAGGACACAGCCCTCCCAAACCTGAGCAGTCCAGGTCTCTTCTGTGTTGGCAAGAGCACTGTGTTTTGACTTTGTGCCTTGCATCAAGAGAAAGAAGTGAGATCTTGCATTATCTTATAAGCTGATGTAGGAGCAAATAGTAAATCTCATTTTCACTCAGAACATCTCCACAAGCCAAATCATATTACTTGCTTGTGGCAGATGTCAGATTCTGGGCAGGATGATAGCCATACTTCCAGTTTGTCACTTTCAAGGAATAGAGAAAATATCCTGTCATAACTGATTGCATTGTCTTGCTCCTGTGATCTTCCCTCTGAAAGTCCAGAAAAAGAGCAGAAGGCTCCTTCATCAGATGAAAGGTGGAGGGTACAAGATGCAAGCAAATCTGAAGAGCAGTATGTCTTTTGCCAGATGTCTTTTTGGTGTTAATTTTAAAGCAGTGAAACAAAACCCAAGCTTTTAGAGCTTAGTCTGGGGGTGGGGGGTGCTATTGATTTTGAGTTGCAGTTGACTAAGTATTAGAGGCTTTATGTATGTCAATAGGACAGAAGCTGTCATTATCAGCCACAGCAGCCTCACATTTCTTCCGTCTGGTATAGTGAATCCCTGGAGGTTTTGTCTGCTGCTAGCTTCATTCCACTATACTTGCAAGTGTTGAGGACTTAACCTAGCTTTGTCCTCTATCTTTCTTTGACTTGATTTGTGTGGAATCATTGAACTATCGGTTCACAAAATGTATGAGGGGTTTTTGTTAGTGTGTTTGTGTTGGTTTTTTTGTTTGTTTTGTTGTTGTTACCTGTCAGCTCATTGAATTAGGTAATGAGTTATGTTGACTGAAGAGCTCTGGAGAACTTGACAAACCACGGTCCCGTGGGACCTTGAAGCAACACTTGGCAGTATAGCCAAGGCAACTTCTCAGAGAGATTTTTCTGGTGTCAGATTGCAGTCAGTAGGTTGGTAGGAGCTCATGGTTACTGCTATAATTGAAGTCCTCATCTAGCCCAGATTCCAACATCTGCTTTTAGGTTTTGCCAAGGTAATGCAGGACTGTCATGGATTAGATCTTGTCAGTAGTTGGCTCTGATGACAAATCAGGAATTTCCTCTCCTGCTGTTCATTTCCTCTGCTGTGTGTCTCAAGTGATTTGGAGAGCTGCATATCCTCCAGTCTCCTTTGCTCTGCATGTTGTTTACGGAGTGAAAGCAGGTTCCATTTGTCAGATAAAAAATTCTTGCTGCTGTCTTGTTGCTTCAGATCTCAGAGACTGATACATACAACATGAAAAGCATTGCTGATAGACAGAAATCCAGGACAGCTGGGAAGCCTTTCCTGTCTGTTGGTGACTTTGTTCAGAGTAGAGAGGACCTTTACTATAGTGGGTTGAGAGAGAAGGCCTAGCTTTCCCTCCCCCACAAAGAGGAAAAAAAAAACATAGCTAACTCAGTCAGAGAAGCAAAGGAATGCTACATTTACAAGCAATGTGAAAATGCAGGTTATTTATACACAATATATACAGTATTTACAATATATATAAAGAAATATACAGCAAAGAAAAATACAGGAACAAAATTCACTCCTCCGGACAGAGGAGGGTTCCCCCCCTGTACGCCGTTCTCTCCCCCTACCTCCCTTTTTTCCTAAAAAGGGTTAGAGGGAGAAAAGGCAGGTATTAAGGAAGAGGCCTCCAAGTACATGCAGGATTAATGCTTATCTGTTATCCAAGATCGCTCTGGCTAGGTGCCCAGAAGCAGGCAAGCTGGAAGGGAGAGGGAAAGGAACGAACTGAGAAAAATTCCAACTGCACTAAAACTTAAATCTTCATTCTACCAATCTACCAATGAAATTCGTTTAGACCTGTCTTTGTTTACAAAATATTTAACCAGAGTGTCCCAGCACTGTCCCTTTCTTAAAGGCACAGCCTCAAATGGTCACAACAGGTGAAGTTAGAATATTGCTTCTCAGAAAGAGCAGCATGGTTATTTTGATAGTTACAAAAGTGGTCATTTATCAGCACTTTGAAGAACTGTTAGCTGCTGTAGCACGACACAGATCTGCAGTACTGCAAAAGCAATTTTTTTCCACAGACACAGGATAGCTTATTCTGCAAATGAAACTTCAATCTCTAATAACTATCCCTGACTTGAAGAGAAAATCAACATAAAGACCAATTCCAATTCTTAGTCTGTTAACATGCTTGTGTTGTTAGCATGATCATGCAGATAAGCAGAATGTTAAGAGAAAATTCCAAATGGTGTAATATTTATGGAGTTGTAGTAAGATCATCAGACTTTTGAGTTAGATGTTAATATAATACTTATCATGTAATTTAAATTTTTGTAAAGCAGAGATTATAAGTTTCAGTCACCAAATATTACTAAGAAGGAGACAAAATATATTTCATGAAGGTGTCAGTGGTTTTGAGAGATATTTAAAAGCTTCTATTTCATATCATCAGTAAAATCCTGGAACAGATCTGAGTATGCCATTAAAAGCTCTATAAGTGGTGTTATTGTAGTCTGCTTTCTATTCTCTGGTTGTACGAGTTACAGAAGTGCAAAGTGATGTTACTGTGGCTCTGAGAAGTGCTATGTTGAAAGGCTCCTTTAAAAAGTTTAAAGGAAATACCATGGAGATGCAGAAAGAAAAACAAAATTTAGCAGTAGAAGCCTGTAAGTTGTTAAGTTAGGGAAGCTGCAGGAAGAGAAATCTGGAGGTACTTATTTCAAGGCAGAAGCTTAGTCGAAATATTTGGGAACTTCAAATTTGAAACTGCATTGTTCTGATAGCTTTGGTGATTGTGTTGCAAAGTACTGCTTACAGACAGCAGATTGTGGCTGCGTAAAGCCTGGTCCGTTTGAGGATGAAACGTTCTGAACAGGAAAAAAGTTGTTACTCAGAGAGGACATGTCGCTGAGATTGGTTGGTTTTGGTTCGTTGTTATTTTCACTGGATTTGACATGTGTGAGCATTGCTCTGAATTAAAAGTTCCTCAGTTGGTAGGTACCTCCAGAGCTAGCTGGGTTAATGAAAAAGGTTGATGCCCTTTCTCTGGCTTTGATATACTGGTTTGTCCAACGCGGTTCTATATCTTAAAAAACAGAAGTGGACAGTGAGAAGTTAAGGAATATTTTAAGGGACATAACCACTTATAATGAAGTAGAGATAATAAGATTAGGCACTGAATATTGAAGGGAAATGCCTCACTAAGAAATAATCCCCCAGGCCGGCAATGAGCCTTCAATTATAGATGGAATATTTTGGGCTGGCAAGAGAAGGAAGAGAAAATCACTCCTATATAGATACGTCATCTGTTGCCTCTTTCTGAAGATGCTGCAGAAGAAACATGGGTTATGCTGAGTAAATTTACCTTCATATTGTGCATCTCTGTTGTTTTATGAACTGTTGCTGCCTCAACAGATAGCTTTAAAATACATTGATTAATTTTGAGGGGTTTTCAAAGAGAAACAAATTGGCAGTTTAGGGTTTATTTTTTGTTGTTGTTTTGGTTTGGGCTTGTGGGGGTGTGTGTTTGGTTTTAGAATAAGATTAGAATTTCTAGTCAGAGTGGCACTTTCAGATGAATTTGGTACATCCTTGAAAGAGAATATAGTGTCCTGAGTTTACAATACCTCTCAATAGTACTATTGACGTAGAGAAACCTACAATGTCATTTCTGTTTGTGTGCAACAGGACACTTGAAGTGCTACTAAATAACAGGCGTAGTAAGTAATAGGTGGTACTAGAGAGGAAGGCTGAATTCATTTATGCACAACAGAATAGATACATGCTTATGTAGCTTGAACTCTCTATAGACTAACTACAGCGATCTCTGTACTAGAAATCATGAATGCTATAACGTTATGTACCCAAGCAATGCCGAGCAAGCTTGGCAGACAATGATTACTCAAAATACACTCCTGAGGTCTGCTTTGAATGTGTTGAATGTATGTGGTTGTTTTTTTAATTCGTATTCCACTTGATTCCTGTCTCCATGCTTCTGGCTGGATTTCAACTGTATTTAGTTCCTGGGATGGTGAATGACAAGGAAAGAAAGAAGGCTATGCAAGCTGCAGGACTTGTAGCATAAATACAGAGTCTTTGCAATAAGTCCTCAAGTTTAGTTACAAATATCTTTCTGTATCCTACTTACTTTGGATTTTCCTGTCAAAGGAACTGTTCTTAGAATAATTTTTGACCAGTGCAATACTTAAAAGGAAGTGGGGAGAGAAACCATTTGCATCCTTTGTCAGTTTGATGAAGCTGTTTTGCTCTTTGTAACATCACAGTGAGTGCAGTGTGAAAATGAGAAGGAGCAGTTACTGCTGTGCCATGCTGTGTGGGGATATTTGTGTTACTTCACCGCAGCTGTCTTAGAAATGCATTCTATCTAGTTACACTGGCCAAGAAAGGGTGCCTCAGCAAAGATGGAGGAATATACCAACCTCCTGAGTTCTCTTCTGCACTTAGATGCACTTCCACAGCATTGTAACGTGATTTTTGGGCTGCTCGGAGGTTCATAATCAGCTCTTTGGTAATTAATATGTATAATTTTCTTTCAATTCAAATATGTATTTGCATGCAATTAATAAAACTTGTAGTGTGGCGGTGGTGCTGTTGTAGCCTCATGGGCAGAATGAGCTTCAATAAGACATAAATGCTGAAAGCCTTTGGTGGTGCTTAGAGCTCAAACTCAGACATAGTCATTATGACCCTGATTGTCTTTTGCTATGTAACCACAGGCAGTATGGGACAGTCACCTTTCACTGGCTTTGGTTTTTTAAACTGTTGTACTCACAGCAGAAATGCCTTAGACATTTTCATTGCTGTGTAAGCTTAGTTGCCAGAGCTGTGTTAGTTAAGAAGAGTACCCTGGAGGTCTTCACTCAGAAGTGCTTAAATTTGTCTGAATTATGTGTGACTTTAAATAATGTGTAAGTCTGATTTTGTTGCTCTTTCCAATTATCAGCACGTAACCTTCCTGTTAATTTGAAGAGTTGCTCTGGCAAAGATGTTTTCCCCCTGAATTTTCACAACTCCAAGTAGAGAGAGCCTTACTAAACTGCTCTGAAAAATACCTGTTTTGTTCTTTTCTCTGGTTGTTTTATTTTTAACAGTGATATGTTATGTGCTTTTTAACTTTCTTCTTTATTCTTTTATTTGCAGTGATGTGGTTGCATGACCTGCAGCATTATTGTAACAGGGACTGTTCAGTGCATGACTTGCTTTTCTGTCCAGACTGCATAACCAAAACTTAACCAGTTCTACACTTAAGACTCATGGCCATCTGATTTCAAAGGGGATCTGCTTGCAGAGAAGCCTGCCATCCTGGGGAGTGGCTTTCCCATTTCCTGCTTCTATTTACTCTTTCTCTTCACAAAAAGCCTCCTATGAGGCTAGAAGAGAGAAAATGCAGTGTTCAGAACTCGACAGGAGGTGTGCTGCAAACTGACAGAGCAGTGTCAGCTCTCCATTTTACCTCTGCCTAGCCACTCCTTTAATTCTGATTAACAGTATTAACACACAGACTTCCTGCAACATTTTCATACACCGAACTATAAAATCCTATCCTTGCTGAGTTCCTAAAACCACCTTTTGGTTGCTGTTAAACACCTTCAGTTGCACCTGCACCCTTAATGGATCCACTTGGAGTCTTTAAATACTTTGAGTAAAGCAAAGGAGGTGTTTTAGCAGGAGAAATGACTAAGGAATTGCTGCTTGGCCATCCCAGGCAAGCTACCAGGCTGTCTTGTTCACAGACACTGCCTGCTTCCTTACTCTGTATATACACGATAGATTGTGGCTGTTGTATTTTTTTCTCTCTACACTATAGCTGTGTTGTCAGTTTCCTTCAGAAACTTTTCTTTTCAATCTGTGTACAGCTGTTAAAACGATCTGAGGAAAGAACGTGAATGGAGGTCCATATGAAAGCCGTCTACACTTCCACACAGACTGTCCTTGCCAGTGACGGATGTGGGTCATTTATCTTTTACCTGTACCGTTTTATTAATGTTTTTTTTCTTCTTATCACAATCTTAGCTATTTAACTTCCAATTGCACTAGATTGGCTGTTTCTTTGTACTACAAAGTTTAGCTATAAGATTTGCCATATGTAGACAGTGTAACTCGACATGCTGTGTACTGCCTATATTAATTTAAATGTTACTTATTTAATATTCTTAAATATCTGCGTATTTGTACTGCTGTATCTTTGTTTTGTATTGGACATCCAGTACTGGCAAGATTCAGAAGATGAGGGAATGCTGTAGTGTTGTAAGTTAAGAGGTTAATTGTATCAGAGTTAGTATGTAACAGACAGGACAGGGGCTTTTAAGCTGTAGGGCTTGCTGGAACATCTGAAAGGGATCTGAGTTAAGAGTACCGTAAGTGGTTTGGTTAAAGTCCAATGCTAGAGAAACCCCAATCTTGCTCACTTGGATCTTAATCCTGCAAAAATATAAACATTTGTGTACCCTGCTTGCTCCAAGGATGGCTTTGCTTTTTGGGACAGTATCATAACCACTGGCCCTGTTTTCCATATGACCTCCCCTATGCTGCAGAAACGTGTCCACTAGTCTCTGGAGTCACTTCTCATCACAAACCATGGTGCATGCCTTGTCCTGTCAAGTGGGGCTCTCTGCAAAGCTTCACCTTGTGCACTGAAATTCCTGAACGTGTACAGTCCTCAGGGACCTGGATACCCACTGTGGGTGGCCTTGTGCCTGATGACTTGCGGAAAACATAGACCACATCCCCACCTCTGTTTCCACATGGGAGTCTGTGTCGCTCAGCAAAGGGAAGGGCAGGCAGGAACAGGCTCCAAGTACACAGGAGAGGGATGGACAAGCATTGAGAATCTGGTGAAATGTGTGGTGTGTCCCTTTATGGGTACCATACCATACCAGATGGGGGAGCCTGTGGCTGCCAGGTGCTCTGGCTGACAGCAGTCTGGAAAGACACCTGGAAGGGGATATAGCTTTCGTGGTCCACCAGGACCTGGGACAGTGAAGTCTAATGTGACCTCCAGGGAAGATCTGGGGTTTGGTGGTGACAGGTCAGGTATTCCTGCAGCAGCACTTCCATCAGACTGAGTCCAGTCGAGAGCTAACATTTTTGTGTCTTTCCAGACCCTAGCCATCGATCCCTTCCCTTATGTGTCCAGGCAAGTGTTACTAGAAATACCTGTTTCTGTTGGGTGTTAAAGGCATGAATTGTTTCTCATTTGCAAGTACTACTCCAGTGGGGATTGGACACTGCCACAAGTCAGGCTGGGTGTGGGATCCCTGAACCAGGGGCTCTGTGCGGGGTGGGAGGGGATGGCTTTTTTTGTACACCCGCCTGCTCAGGCGTCCCAAGGTGAAGCCGAGCAGTACCTCATTCCTCAAGTGGTCTGTGCAAATTAGGAATTAAGTAGCAGTTATTCTTGAGCCTGAAGACATTTGTATGTGAGTGTATTTAGCTAGACAAGACACTGAGCTCATTAATTCAAGAGAGATGTCAGGTGGTGCCAGTAACTTCCAGCAAGTGAGCTGGCTACTTTCGTTAGATTAGTCTAGCACCTCTGCCATGAAGTGATTGTGAGTTCACAACCCAGAGGTGATCTCCAGCATGTCTCTGATCTACTAACTTCATTTGTGCTGCATAGGAAACTTTTACTTTAATAGCAGCTTGTTTGACAGTCCTGAATTAAGTGTCAACAAATTATCGAAGTAACTGTTTGTGAAGTTGCCAGTGATACATTTTCTGTAAAAGAATGGATTCCTAGAGTGTCAAAATGTTAATTTCCTATTTCAGTTAAACTATAAATTGTGTAACTGCCAGAGTGGTAGCAGTATTAATACACATATCTGTGTATAGACACAAAAAAACCTCCACAAACCCAAAACCTCAGTAATGATCATTGGAATCAAAATGTTTAATTTTTTCCCCCTAGTCAAATACACTAAAGATCCAAGGTGACAAAAGAGTGTACAGTTGTTAAACAAGTTGTAAATAAATGCTTATATAAAAGGTGAATGTCTGCCTTCCTTTTATTTGGTATTTGGTTGTAAACTAAGGCACATTATATGCACATTAAAGTCACTAGTTTGAGCCTATTCTGCTGAATGTGGCAATGACTGCAGGTTGGGGGCTTTTGCAGGAAGTTGGTGATTAACAGGGCCCCCAGCAAAGTGGAGATAAGATGGGTTAGTACCCAAGAGGGGCAATACTGACCTTGCCTTTAAGTGCACTTGGAATCGGTCCCTGAGGAAGCTGTACAAAGCACCAGCTACATGGGGCCTGCTTCAGTAGTCCTGGGTACAAAACAGGCATCTTGGAACTGCACCCTTCCTGGGGCTGTGCAAAGGAGGGGGGATGGCAGGTAGGCAGCAACAGGGGTACACCAGAAACAACCAACCTGACTTTTGAAAGAAAGCATCTTACCTCCCTGCCCTGTCACAGCAAGAATTGCCCCAGGGAGTTTACCTCTCAAGGGGCCAAGTGGGGCCAAGTGGCCCAAGTTTAGGGCAAAAAGACACTGATGATAGGGACAGAAACAATTGTCCTTCCTTTCTGCACTGCTAAACTGCTTTGCCATCCATGGTGGGAGGAGGTAGCAGTGTGAGACAGGGGTAGGTGGTGTTAGTTGTGATACAGAAGGCAACAGGCACCAAGGGCTGTTAAGCCCTTGAGTGTGATGCTTGGTGCTAGAGCTGAGAAGGCCCTGATGCTGCCTTTCAGGGATGCTCTGCAGAAGGAAGAGGAGAGCAAGTAGGAGCAAACAAAGCCTTGCATCCCCTGATGCCAGCTCAGCCCAGGTATTGCTGTGGCACTAATGGAAGAGTGCTGGGGGAGGGGAGGGGGAGGGGGGGGGAGTAGGGCACGTGAGTCGTGGAGAGTGCTCTCCTGTGGCACAGGCAGTGTAAAGGGGAGGCAGGGTTTTCAGACCTGCAGCAGTGATTTGCTTTGGTCATGTGCCTTCCATACCCTGACAGTCACTGATCTTCACCTTGGTCATTAATTCAGCATCTCCTTTTTATGATCACCATCTCTGCTATAGTGTTGTGCTCCCACTGCCACCCTCTCATTTTTTATGTACTTTTCCACCTTCCCAGTCTAACCACCCCAATCCTGCAGTGCAGTGTTCCTGCCCCTCCCATCCTTTATCTCTCACTCCTTCACATCAACTGCATGGCTGTGGTCACCTCAATACACTCTTTACTCCTTTATACCCCACGGGGTGGTTGAGGTGAACTGTGGCCAGCTTGGTGCAGTCTCAACAAGGAGCAGGACTGCAGCTGGCCTTCTATATATATATCTGCACACCTGCAGCTGCAGGGCCTCCAACTTTACCACGCTATCCTGTGTGTAGCCTGGCATCATACCAGATGTTCTTGCAGGAGGTAACTGCCACTGCTGTGGTAGAAGCGTGAGTTAGAAGCTGCAGTTTCCCTTGACAGTTCCCCTTTAATGTTTTTGGTTGGTGTTTTTTTTAATGCAACAGGCAACTCTGAGTGCTCTCCCATGCACACAAGCACCTACAAATACATCTTGGTGCACATGATCCTGTCTCAGGCTCCTTTTTACAACAAAACAGAGCCAAGTTCCTTGTATCCATCATGCTCTGCAGGGAGGCTGGCACCAGCCTGGCTGAAAGGACTGCAAGAGCCACCAGGGTAGGCAGTGTCACTTGGCCACAGGACACAGTGCAGCAGAGGGGTTTCCACCCATGCTTAGCATATGGACTTAATTATTTTTTCTTAGGAGCTGAAAGAATGGCCTCAAAACAGCAAGGTGTCCAATTTATTTGGCAAGACAGATCAATGAAGCAAAGGTTAGTTATATCTGAGAAAAGAAAGATGATGTGCTGGGGGGGTGGGGTGTTGTTCACATACCAAATGAATGCATTGCTTCTGATTTTCAGGTCTTCTGAGCCCCAGAGGGCAGCAGAGCAGCTCTGCTTCCTAGGACTTGTGCCTGGTAACAGAGAATTGTCTTTGCTCCTTCCCAAGAAGCAAGTGTCTCAAAACTGCAAAATGTGTATCTAGATGTTGGCTCCTGGGCAGTCTACCTGGCAGCACCACTAAACACCATGAAGGAAGGGCCTGCAAACCTTTCCTTGGGCAAAAGCAGAGAAACAAACAAAAAAAATCCCTTCTAAGAACACAATCAACCCCTATCCCCTAAACATCCCAGGAAACTGATGAAGTCAGTCACAACAGCCACATACAAAACTTAGAAGTATATGGCAGTTATTGTGGTTCATTGTTTGTTATCCCATCTCATGGAAGTGATATTGACCCAAAGATTAAAAAATATAGCAATCGCAATGGACAGACAGTACACAATGCACTTCCAAGTAAGCTTACCAGGGACAGGCCGGTGGGACTTGCTCCCAAACACCTTCTAAACAAGTCTGCATTTATCTTCAACTGCTATTAGATGCTGGCAACAAGCCTATACCCTTCTGTCTGGCACCTCCCCCTGAGAGGATCTCTGGCATGCCTCACTAGCTGCAGACCAATGCCACAAAAGCTGCAGGCATGCTGCTGACAGCACAGCAAGATGCTGTGTGCCAGCTCACACCAGTGCTACACCCTGCAAACAGCCAGGGGCCTGTCCCAGCTCAGCTATGAACCTCCACAGCAAAACGTGACATTCAGCATCACCACTTCTGTTGGGGCTTCCCCAAGCTGCATTAAGAATCTAGAAGCACACCTCAGTTATTTGGCACAGGTATCCTGGCACTCCAAGCTTTTTGCTAATGCCAAATACTAAGGTTTCCCTTTTCTAAAATCATAGCATTTGTGTTGTGTGTTGGGATGTGGTGCTAGGGGTTTTTTGGGGGTTTTCCTTTGTCCCCTCAAAGGGTGAAGGCAATGACCTGCAAAGTTCCCGAAGGCTGCTGTCATTGTAGGCCAAAGTACCATCCTGACAAAGCTGACTCTGTAAAGGAAAAAACATCTTGCAGCAGGAATCAGCAGATTACTAAACACCTCTCTAGGAGCCACTGCGTGTTATTTCCAAACATGAAAAAAAAAACACAAAACCACAACAAAACCCTAAACCAAACCTACTGAAAATTTCTAAGAGTTAATGTGACACTCCAGAATACCTGTAAATCCAAGCCATATTAGGTTCATTCTCTGAACAGAGATGGGCAACGCCAGTTTGCAACATCTTCAAAACAAGTGGGGTTTGAAGGTCCTGTCATGCAAGTGTCCTCTGCAGAGCAGCCGTAAACCAGTTCTTAATTGCATCTTACCCTGAAGAGCCCACATTAAATGCATCTTGCCCTAGAGCAACTTGAATCCACCTACCTGTGAGAGTGTCAGGTTTCATCACCTGCTACAGCACATGGCTTTAAAACGTGTTTACTACAGGAACTGGTTTTGTATACGGTCCGAATTTAACAAGGGCTGCATAAGTTCCTGGGATAAAACTGTCTGGATAATACAACCAAAGAATATCAACAGAACAACAGTCTTGAAAATGCTTTATTGAACTGCATGTCTTATTGTAATGTGCAGATGTGTTCGTAAAGACTACAGCTTGAAAATTTTTCTGAAAATCCTCAACAATCAATAAAAAAAGTCCCTACTGGGGGTAACTCTCAGGATAAGCAGAGGTCTCATGTAAAGTTTCCCTTGAAGCATTTTCTGTTGCAGAGACTAGAATAAAACATAGCTAGTACTGCTGTGTGTGGAAACAACTGGGATTTGATTTTTATTTCTTTTTAAAAGGAAAAAAAAAAAAAAGAAGATGAATGGAAGTGGAGTCTGTTGGGCTGCTGCTTTTGCTGCTGTCGTTTTGGATTAGCATAGTTGTCAGTCCTGCTTAGAACACCACCTGGTGTTCAAGCCTGTGAATTTGCTCTAAAGCACTAGCAATGCTGCAAAGATGGAAGGAGAAAGAGAGAGAGGGCGTGAGGTGAAAAACATCTGGACAGACACCAATATGACATCACCCTAGTTTAAATTTTCATCAGAAGCTGTGTGCACTTTTAAAATCCAGCTTTTCTTTCTTTAAAACAAAACAAAACACCACCAACAAACCCAAACCCAAACATACTCATTCTGTCCTTGTCTTGGGGCTGTTACAGACTTCCACGCACAGGAACACCATACTCCCCCTTTCCAAACTGGCAGGGTTAATGGTGTAGGCATGTAGGTGGCTTTTTCCATTTCTTTCTGTACCAGCAAAAATAGCTCTAAGAAACAATAAATAAAAGGTGCTAACGTCAGCATTAAAAATTCAGTTGTAATACACTGACAATCTGGGCATCCAAATCCTCAGGCTCTCTTGATAGTGAAAGGCATCTGCAGGCTAGGAAGCAAACACATAAATAACTCAAAATACAACTGAGACTGTGAAAGGCTTTTTAAACTACGACAACACGATCCAAGTTCCTAAACTTGGTTCCTAAACAGTGATTACAATGAATTGTCTACAGCTGAATATAACAGATTTTACAGTTAAAAAAAATAAATAACAACAACGGGGGAAGGGAAAAACTTTAAACAAGTGAACACCATTTGACTCTAGGGCACACAAAAGCCCCTTCAGTAGCTTCCAGCCGTAGCCTTACTGTTGTGTCTCCTGCAGATTCGTAAAATGAAGCTCAGCGCCACACTGAGGTGATGACTAACAGGGCGATATTAAGGTCACATACAGCAAAAAGGCCACCCCCTGGTCACCACAGCAGATCCATCCTGTGCAAGGACAGCGCAAAGGTGTCATTCTGTCACACAGTATTTGAAAGCTAGTGCTGACAAGCAATTTGTGGCCAGAAAATAATGTTTCTCTCAACGTAACCTCTGAGTAATGGGAAAGCTTCATCTCTTACAATTTTACTCTTTGCATTTAATTTTTTTTCCAAAGACAAGGTCACTAATAATTCATGCACGCTGCAAAAAACGTCATGCAGTAGTTAAGGTAAACCATCCAAGCAGTTTTTATTCATTAATATTCATAAATACACACAGCAGCTTCATTAGAGATTTTTCTTTTGTTTTTTTTTCCTCTTCAGTTTGAATGTGGAGTATTAAGAGAGCCTTTTGCATGTCAAGGTACAGGACACAGAGCTTTTTGCTCTGCACTGCAACCTACATTTACCTGCTAAAAGTAAAAATTAGTTAAGTGGAAATGATTATCATATATATCTTTTCTCTCTTTCTTTTGAATGTACACAATGTAACAAGAGTGACAGACCTGAAATTACAATCACCAAAACAAACCCAAGATAGTTGTTGTCCACTTTCATTGGCAAATACAGCACAGAGGACACTGTCTGCAAAGTGGGATGTCATCAAAGAGGAGGTGGAGGAGGCTCATTTCCTTTATTACTCTCTTTTAAGTTTAGGTTTTCTAAAGCAACATCTAGAGGCATAATATCTACACAGCCCATAGCACCAAAATCTGCAATCTCCCCCCGCTCATCCTCATCTGAGGAAGAACTTTCTTCCCGCATCAAAGTGGACAGTAGAAGCTCCTGAACAAACAGACTGCAGTCTGCCCGTTCACTTTCCATTGACTGACGCTCTGCTTCCGACATCTTCGGGTCATTCAACCTGCACAGCAGCAAGGGAAGAGAACACAGGCAGTTGGTGAAAGCCCATTTCACTGGTAACACTACTGACAGGTGCCAAAAGGCAGTAAAAATCCACCCCATCGGGACAGTACTACTTGCCCTTTGGCAGGTACAGCTCTGGCAACCTCCAACACCTGAGCACAGCAGTCCTGTATTGCTGAAACAGCAAACTGGAGCTTAAAGCTAAAGAACAATAATAAAAATCCCTATTTGTAAGATTTCCTGCTATCCAGGATTCTCTTAGGGAGGGCTGTTTCAGCTTCCCAGACAATCATAATGTGCCCTTGGTTTTTTCCTCTCCTAGATCAGCTTCTAAGTTTGCATATGCTATTGTGTGAGGTTCACCCAGGACAGGGCGAGTTTGCTTCATGAGCAGCTGGTAGGGGATGCCCCCAGGACAGCCAGTGGGCTATTCCACACTGTGGGTGCTGTGAGGGGGGCACTAGTGTGGGTGGGTGCATTAGGTGCTAGAACTGTATTTCATGACTCGTTTTTACACATGGCTTCTTTATTGTGTTAATTCCTGCAGTTCTCTCATTCTCTGTGTTGTCCTGTTAAATTCTCCTTATCTCAACCTGCGGGATTCTGCATTTTGCTCCCAATTTCTCCTTCCACTGTATCAGTGGGAGGGAGGCAGTTGTGTGAGTGGCTGCATGGGGCTTAAAACCACAACAGCCACAAAATGTATTACTGCAGGCATAAAGCCTAGAGATTGCCAAAGTGTAACAGAGCCAGGTTTCCTGATAGACAAGGAAAATGCTTGTTCTGAAAGACTCTGAAAATCTGTAACATTTGCAGGTACTTTAAGTTTTTGAAATAATGAGTTTCTGATTGAAAGATATCACTGATTATATGGCACGTGGTAAAAAACACGTTGGCTGAAATCTAGGTGTACTTGCACAGCAGCTGTTAAAATGCCCAGACTCTTGCACAACATCAAAAAGAAAACCAAGACTAGGTACAGGAAATTAGAGCAGGGGTGTGTGTGATGGTATTTTAGTTCAGGTCAACAGTAAACTTTCTAGAAGAACAGGGGGTGACTCCTCTTTAAAATAATCCTGGGACCTAGGCATAATTGCTAAGATAAAGGATGCCATTAACAGAATACTTATTTGCTTTGTCATCCAATCACAAAAAATAAGTAGTAAATAAAATAATTAGCATGTATAAATTCCTATTCCACCTCCGGCTTTTACAAGACAGATTTCCAGTTAATACTATCTTATGACTTCCCCTCCATTACAGCTCAAATGTATATGCACTTCTTTTGTTGAAAGCAGTAGGGAAATCAAGCACAATTTAGTCAAGAAACATTCCCTTTGTTCCTAGATACAGCAACTAATTTACCCATTTGCCCATTGCTTAGGAGCAACAGGCAGTAGGTTTGAAAAGATGTTACAAACACAAACAAAAGCACAGTGTGCTGGCTAAAAACCTGATGAAGAATCTGGCCAAAGTCCCCTGCCTGGAGTCGTAACTTTTTCAGCCAGAACTCCAAACCAGCCTCCATTTCAAGGTTTTCAGAAATCTGTACCCAGGTCTAAACTTTTAAACGTGTTCCCAGGTGCATCAAACAATGCACAGCACGCTCGCCTCTCCTTTTTGCAAACACTATTCCACCACTGGGTACTTCTGAAGCCAGGTCCCGGAGCTGGCTTCACAAAACCAGAATAACTCCCTTTTAAGCAGCTACAAACTGCTGCCCCTGGATACTAAATAACTGGTTTTTCTTTGGAGCTAGAAATGTGGATGAAGCAAATTTTAAATATTAAAAATTCTGTGAGCTCTGCTCATGTCTACCATGAGTCTGTTTTATCATTCACTAGCCTGTTAACTTTGAGATGTATTTAATCAGACACTTGCCTACTAGGGTGTGTGCCTAGTAGTTTGGTTCCATTGACCTTTATGTCTTTATCAAGACTAAGGCAAACCAGAAGTAGTGAAAGGTAAAAGCACAGAACAAGTTACCTTGTAAGAAGAAACTGGGAGTTCTGGACAGTCTGCTGACTGTTTTCTGTGTTAGATGTGTTGGTAGTTGTTGTAGATTGTGTCATAGTGGTGTTGATATTGATCGTGTTAGTACGTCTAGTTGCATTGCGCGCAGTCTCCAGTTGTTGTCTTGCCGCTTGTGCATGTTGTCGTTCCAGCTGCAGTTGCATCTGCAGCTGCTGTAACTGAGAAGCAGAAGGGCCTGAGGAGTTCAGCTGTCCTCCTGCAGAACGCCTCACGCCTGACAGCTGAGATAAAAGCTCTGCCAGAGAAAAGAAAGTTTCTATGATGAAAAACCTCAAGTGAGCTCTACACAACAGCATGAATACACCCTGAATTCCAGTGCATCCATTCCTTTTTTTCAGTAAATAAAATAACACCGCTGAACAGCCCATGGAGATCCTGGAAGAAAGTTGTAGCATTCACTGTCTCACATGACAAAGACGACTGAGTCATCTATCCAGATGTATTGCAAGTAAGCCCAAGTTTAATTCCTCCAAAACAATGGAAGAGCCACTCTGTAAGGAACACCTGGCAAATCATGTCTTCTGCTGCAATCCTCCTGAAGCTTTGAGTCAAAATAGCAATTTACTAAGGATCAACTTCATTTTGGCTTTGGTTGGTGACTTTTCCTCTCAGTGGAAGTTCCCTCGAAACACAGGCTTTACTTTCCCTACATCTCAGAGGGAAATTACCGCAGCAAGGAAGAATATGGTACTGTTGCTTCAAGTACTTCTACTAAATAAGCATGGCCTGTCATTCAAAGTGAAATAGGCAAGCACTTGTACTGTAGGGCTTTTTTTTACCTCCAAAAGAACGGAGAAGGCCTACAAATAAAAAAACCTGTCCATAAACCTTCCAGCTCAGAGGGATGGAATGCTTAAAGGATGTTTCATTCACTATTTTTTAAAATAAAAATTACTGCTTAGTGCATCAGTGCAGAATTTCTACTGCACCCTATGTTGAAGGCAATTCTTACATCACTTCTTGCTGTAGGTGATGTAAAGACAGAGAAAAAGGAGGACAGTATTGCTCTTGCCCCTCACCTCTACATGAAGTTACTCTACAGGTCATGACAATTTTCCTTTCATTGCATTGACAACATATAATCCTTCCAAACAGGGCTTTCTCTGAGGAATTAAAGCAAAACGCAGTTGTTTTCAATGTCAGGAACTCAATATGGTCAAATAAATTTTAACAGCGCTGACAGCAATACCAAGATTAAATAACTTGTCCTCCATTATAACTACTGGAACGTGCCACAGGAAGGAAAAAAAGTAACAGGTGCTGTAATAATTTTAAACAGAAAAATTCTAGTGGACTTTCCTATTTATTACTCCAGTAAAATGGAAGATAAAAAGCTTGCAGACAGGATTTAGATGTATTTATTCCCACTGTAAGCTCAAGCTTAAGAGTATAGTGAAACATTATTTGGAAGATGTGAGCTTGAGACATAGTCTTGGTATTAAAAAGGACATCCAGCTCAGGGTACAAGTGAACTCTAAATGCAAAACCAAAGTTTCTATCAGGAAGGATGCAGCAGAATGTCATTTTATTATCCCACATTTAATGCTGCTAGGTGAGGTCCTGTGAAGCTGAAAAACCTCAGCAGCCACTCCACATTCAACTAAGCTGAACTAGCTGCCCTTCTAAAAGAAAGGCAAGGTCTTCCAACTTGAGGCTTCACAAACGTCCTCACTCCTTGAACAAATTCCAGTCCTTTTCAGACTCTCCTGTGACCTCATACTCTTTTTTCTTCTCTGGATTAAATACTTCTTCCTAGCTAACTTGAATGAGTTAAATCAGGTCACAGAGGCCAGTGAGCACCAGAGCCAGAAGGTGGCAGAAATGGGACCCTGACTAAGGAAGGCAGTGGAGCCAGAGCTGCCCTTTCAGAGGAAAGGCCTCATTAATCTGGCTGACTGACTACCTCCCTTTGAAGAAGTCATAACATGACAGTAGGAAGCTCCAGTTATGCCTTCCTGGGATCTGAAGTAAAGACGTATTATGCAGAAATTCAGGTTTCCTTAACACACTGGCATGGTCAAAGACCACTACCTAAAAACACTTTGATTTCTCCTTAGGTAAAGGCTATTTGCTTTCAGAATTGTCTTCATTCTCCATTTTTAATTTCCGGGGTGGAAAAAAGTTATTTTCACATCAAAGCTAAACACAAGCAAAACAAGTTATTCCTGGGAATCCTAGCGACACAGCTTCATCATCTTCCGGTGTTGAAAATGGGACACCCTTCCCCACCTCACAGTGTTTGCTAAGCTTGAACAAAATACCTGGCAAATACTTGCAGTAGTACACTCACACAAAAATTTAGAAGTACACCTGAAAAAAAAAAAATTAGAAATCCACAATATTGGCAAACCTGGCATTTGAACAGAAACCTGAATGCAAACTGAACATTTTAAATGGCCATTAATATGCAAATTCAGCTAATTTAACTTTGAGACACACTGTCTCTTCTGTAAACCCCTGTATCCACATGACAAATTACAATGAGAGGTACTACTGCAGGTGATGGAAGCTGGACACCATTAGTGGTAAAAAATGTACAAGACCTGTGCACAAATAAAGTTTGGGAATAAGCCTCACACTGTTTAGAATTAAAAGCACAAGCTGCAGGCAGTTGTTTCAGCATTTCCATGCAAAGGAGGTGCAACAACCCTGTGAAGTGTGCTGCTCAGCTGCAAGCAGCCACCAGCTACACTTGCATTGTGGGCTGTTACCTGTACACGCAGATTCATACAGCAGAAAGCAAGGCAATTATTATTGTCCTCAATTTTACTTCTGTGCAAGAAGGACACTGAAGTAAAATCTGTGGTTACAGCTCTTACCAGCTATAGGATCCATGGCTTCTCTATTGCTTGGAGAATACGAACTCTGAGAAGACGAAAGCCCAGCAGGCGAACTGCTGGTAAAGTGCATGTTTGATCTACGTGCGCGTGGGCCTCCCAAACCCCGGCCTGGGTGGAACATCCTACGTACATGCCGAACACCACTGGATTCATCGTAACCAGCAAGTTAAGAAAAAGGAATTGCATGGCAGTGAGTGTTTAACACTCAAGTGAACGCTGTTTTTCATTCATGATTCACCCTCTGAAGCAAAGCTAAGGTAGTACAGCTTTGTACTGTAGTACAAAGTGTAAGGTAGTACAGCTAAGGCTGTAGCCATGATGCCAGTCAGACTTACCATTTGGAACTCAAGAGACCCAGTGCTGCATGCATTAAACTCTGTTTCTCCAGCTTTTTGTGGCGTCTATGAAACATCAGGATTAATTTCTATAAGGGCCTTTTAGATCAGATTTTTTACTTGGTAATCTGAAAACACCAACAGACACATGCTTGGCCAAGCTTTTTACAGAGACCTAAGTATTTTATTCTCCCTTCCTAATTCTTAAGTCCTGAAAAGAATTTTTAGAAGTTTATTGTCATAGTAATTACTGTATCCACACTAACTTTTGTACTTCATGCTTTTATCCACAAAATTCACACCCTTTGCTTCATCTTTCCTCTCTCAGCCAAAGGGGAAATCTTAGCTATTTTCGTAACTAAGTACAGTTATGACAATGACACCTTTTCGCTTTCCTGTTTTCCTCCACTTCATATCAGATATTCACATTTCAAATCATACCTTTTATACAAATTGTCACACAGGAGACTAATAAAATTTTAAGGTAATTTTTCTCATAAAGTTTTTAACATTCATTTTTCCAAGTCAGTCAAGACTTTATTTTAAAAGCACACTAACATAATCCATTAGTGCAAAATTAGTGTAGGCTTGTGCATTTTACTGTTACTAGACTTCTGGTTGAGATCCTCCTGTCTCCCATTTTCTTTATTTACTGTGTAAATAAAGGGTCCTATGTACAACTCATAAAACACAGTTACAGTGCAGAAATTCAGGGTATCATGGAAGTCAAGAACTGAAGACTGAAAACATTGACTTCTCATGGCAGGAAATAACTTCTAACTATTACAAAAAGACTTGACAGATCATTTGCCTCTTTCAAACTTACTATCTACACAGCAAAATATCTAGTGTCTGTGGTGTAAAAGGACAGTTTGCCCTGGCACAGAACACACTTTGTCTAGCATCTCTCTTAAGCATGCTAAATCTGGCTGCTGCTGGAAACAAATTCTGCATTAGGTATCGACCACAGCACCCATGCATCTTGGCAAGTTTTTCCTAACCAGACCTGGTAGGGAAGGCTGGTATCTGGGGAATTTCTCAAACAAAGGACTGTGCAGCAACTAACTGCAGGTGTATTGAGATAAACATGACTCTTCAAATGCTAGGTGAGCATGCATCCAAATCTTTCCAGCTATGCAAGAGTAAGGAAAGCCTTTATAAACCTTAGCTTGTGACAAACAGATAAACTGAATAGCCATGTGAGAACTATTCATGTAATCCATGCTGAAAAGCTGCATTTGATAAATTTGCAAGTATTTTCCTGCTCAAGTAACAAAAAGGGCGTACCTTGCAATGGCAGCACACAATTCATAAAAAGATATAAGAAGCCTTCTGGGACAACTTAAGAAAAAAAAAAAAGGCAACACACACACACCTCAAAACCAAAATAAACCACACATGTCCAAACAATACCTGGGACATGAACTCCAGCAGATCCTGCAATAAAAGCTTACCTCAGACTGTAACAGAAATCTTTAGTGCAGGAAAAGCAAAAGCAAAGAGCCTTCACTATCCCTTTGTACATGACTGCTGTTACAGAGCACAGAGAGTTGCTCTGTACAGCTCCAAGTTCATAGAATATTTGGGTTGGAAGGGACATTAAAATTAATCTAATCCTAATTACCCTGCAGTAAGCAGGGACATTTTTAACTAGATCAGGTTGCTCAGAGTGCTGTCTGATCTGACCTTGAATGTTTCCAGGCACTGGGCATCTACC
This sequence comes from Melanerpes aurifrons, assembly GCA_011125475.1. Taxonomy (NCBI): domain Eukaryota; kingdom Metazoa; phylum Chordata; class Aves; order Piciformes; family Picidae; genus Melanerpes; species Melanerpes aurifrons. Next base: position 7,662,695 of record WWNC01000030.1, on the reverse strand, counting down.
ACCTCCCAGGGCAACCTGGGTCAATGTTTCACCACCCTCAATGTAAAAAATGTCTTCCTTATTTATAGCCTAAATCTTGCCCCTTGTCCTGTCACAACAGCCCTTGCTAAAAAAACAAGGGATTCTCTCCATCCTTCTTACAGGCCCCCTTTAAGTAAGGCCACTCCAACATCTCCCTGTAGCCTTCTCTTAACAACCCCAGCTCTCACCTTTTCTCACAGGAGAGGTGTTCTAGACCTCTGATCCATCAGGTTATGTCTCTTTTGTACTGAGGACTCCAGAGACAGACACACTACTCCAGGAAGGGTCTCCCCAAAGTGGTGCAGAGGAACAGAATTACCTCCCTGCTGCCTAGGATACAATTTGCATTCTGAGCTGCAAACTGGCTCATGCTCAGCTCTTCACCCACTAATACCCGAAAAGTCCTTCTCCTTAGGGCTGCTCTCAATCCTGTCATCTCCCAGCCAATACTGGCAATGAGGACTACCCCAACATATGTATAAGATCTCGCACTTAAACATGTTGAACCACATGAGGTTCACACAGGCCCACTTCTCTAGCTTGTCCAGGTCCCTCCAGATGGCATCCTGTCCTTTGGGCATGTTAACTGTACCACTCAGCCTGGTGTCACCTGCAAACTTGCTGATGGTGCACTCTATCCTATTGTCAATCTCTACTGACAAAGATACTGAACAGTACTGGACCCATATGGACCTAAGGGATCACACTTGCCACAGATCTTCATCTGTACGTTGACCTATTGATCACATATCTCTGGACATGGCCATCCAGCCAATCCCATATTCACTGGACAGTCCACATTTCTCAAATGCAGAAAAGAGGGCTGTGGGGTATGGGGGGCTGAGTCAAAAGCCTTAGGAAAGTCCAGACAGATTATTCTAGACAGCTCTTCCCTTGTCCACTCAGAGTCAGTCACTGCATCACAAAAGGACACTAGGCTGGTCAGGCAGGACCTTGCCCTTGGTGAAGCCACAGTGGCTGTCTTGAATCACCTCTTTGCATTCTATGTGCCTTAGCATTGCTTCTAAGAGGATCTATTCCATGATTTTTCCAGGCACAGATGTGAGGCTGACAGCTCAGCAGTTCCTGGGCTCCTCCTTTCTACCCTTTTTAGAAATGGGTGCAATGTTTCCCCCTCTCCAGTCTTGAAGGAATTCACCTGACTGCCAGGACTCTCCAAATGCTGTGGAAAGTGTCTTGGCAACTGTGTCAACCAATTCCCTCAGGACTCTGGGATGCATCTCATCAAGACCCACAGATATGGTCAGATTCCTCAGGTGGTCAGGAACTTCATAAGAGAATGTTTAGAAAAGCAATAACAGTATCAGACAGCGGCTCCCCGGTTTTGACAATTACTCTCTCCTACACTGCTGGACCTTGGATGAGAAGTGGCATCTCTTCTTTGTTTTTTCCTAATTTAGATCCACATGTTGCTAGATAAGCTGTAGAGCCCCATGGAGAACAGCCTCTTTAGGATATACTTGTTATCAGGTTTTGGAGACCTGACAACACTGATGACTGAAGGAAGAGTGTACAAGCAGAAAATTCTATGTGCATTGTTGTCAATGCTGAATCACAGGCAATGGATATCCCAAAGTACAGCCATGAAAAATCCATCGTGGATCTGACACCAAAGCCTTACTCTGCATTTGAAGAGACTGATTTTCTGAAACAACACGCATTTAAAGTCACCTCGTGGCACCTCTGATACTGGAGGGCAATTCAAGTTGCAGAAGGATGAACTCTAATCAAACCTTGTGCAAGGAGGTTGTGGATGCTCCCTCACCAGAGATGTTCAAGGCCAGGTTGGATGGGACCTTGAGTAACCTGATCTAGTTGAGAGGCGTCTCTGCCCACAGCAGGAAGATTGCATGAGATGATCTAAAAGGCCTCTTCCAGCCTAAACCTTTCTTTGAGTCTATGATCTATTTCATTTCAGTAAGAGAATTTAAACTTCCTTGGCTACAGAGCAGTTAAGCCCACACTGGAGAACTGCAGTTTGACCTGCAGTACATTGTGACGCAGGGATGTAAGTTTTTTTACACAAAGCATATTAGGCAGGTGCTATGAAGAACTCACAGGTCACAGAATCACCAAGGCTGGAAGAGACCTCAAAGATCATCAAGACCAACACGTCACCCAAGACCTCATGACTAGACCATGGCACCAAGTGCCATATCCAATCCCCTCTTGAACACCTCCACCATGTCCCTGGGCAGCCCATTCCAATGGCTAACAACTCTCTCAGTGAAGAACTTTCTCCTCACCCTGAACCTAAACTTCCCCTGGTACAGCTTGAGCCTGTATCCTCTTGTTCTGGTGCTGGTTGCCTGGGAGAAAAGACCAATCCCCTCCTGGCTACAACCACCCTTCAAGTAGTTATAGAGAGCAATGAGGTGTCCCCTGAGCCTCCTCTTCTCCAGGCTAAACAATCCCAGCTCCCTCAGCCTCTCCTCATAGGGCTTGTGCTCGAGGCCTCTCACCAGCCTCATTGCCCTTGTTGTAGAAAGAGCAGAACCAAACCAATACAAGAAAAATGACTCCGTGACTCACTACACCAGTCATCAAGCAAGAGTTCAGAGTGGTCCAAAGGCCAGGAAAGATAACCAGGGGTCTTGAAAATTTCCCCCTCTGCCCTCTCAATCTCAAACCCACCTCTACCCAAAAGGAAGGATGGCATGACTCTATGGGGGACACTTGGCTACAGAAGACCTCCCTAGACACCTAGGACTAAGCCCACATGGTCTGTACCCTGCTCTTATGAACTGCTGGGATCTTTGCTCCTGTCTACAGGGAAAGATGAAATAAAGACACCTACTTTTATTAACTTTGTAGTGTTCTCTGCACTATTCATCACTCCTTCATGGTGAAAATAACACTGAAAGTACTGTGTGGTAATTAAAATGTGCATTTACCTTGTCCTGATGCTAAACCACAATAAAACTAGCAAACCTGAATGCAATGAAACACAGAAATTAACTTACCTCCTAAATGCTCTCTCTCTTATTAGTGCAATAAAGCTTATTGCAAGGCTTGGATTTTATCTTTTTTAACTCCAGTTGCTTACATATTACCTTTTTTTTTCCCCATTTAAAAAACTTTAAACAAAACCCCCACTATCAAAATAATAATGCAGTCATTTTGTCTGTTTTAAATGAGACACAAGGGATACTTTGGAGAGCTTGCTTACTGTAGGCAGGTACAGAGCCTCAGTATCACTACATAAAAAAGTAAATAACAATACATTTTATCAGTTAGTCTTGGGGCAGGGGGAAGGAAGTAAATTGTTTCTAGAACAAGGATAAAATCCCAGTAGTTCCAGCTCTACAGCCATTGGGCATAGAAAAATATGCATAACCCACTGTTGAATTGTCTACACTAAAACATCCTGTTTCCCAGGAAATCTGAAAGTTTTCCAAGTTATATTGCAAAATGCCAGTAATAGTATGAAATTATGTTACTAAAACACAGTGTTAAAAGTAGTTAAGCAAGTTCAAAATAATTAATCTAAATCAGATAGGCTAAAATCATCCTCAGTCATCCTTTTTATGTCACAAGTAGATACAGCACACTACTGAACCTCTACACATAAAGCAGTGTCAAGACTAATGATAATAAAGGACAAAGCCACAAGTGCAAGTAAAAAAACCTCTGTGCCAAGGTTCTTTAAATGCTTTTGCTGTTAGAGCAAAAAGCAGTGTCAAGTATACCAATGCTTTTTCAAACTGGCAAATAAACCTTTCTGACACACAGATCTTTATCCACTTAAGTGTGAAGAAAATCACAAGTATAAGGATCATACTATAAAGGCCAATACATGTCATTGCAACAGTTTAGCCTCAACTTGAAAAGGATATTAAATCTCTAGGAGCTCTGTGTTCCAGTGTAAGATGAGCTGCAAAGTCATCTGTGACGTGATTCGGATCCCCTCCAGGTAATGCTGCACATATTGGACAAATCTGAAATTACAAAGTGAGAAAAAGCTCCAGCTTTATGAACTGTACATAAACCAGAACTCATGTCATTGAGTCAACCATCAGACATTGATTCTTATGTATTAAAAACACATTCCAGGTAATCAGGGAGGGCAGCATGTTCATAAAACCCTAGAAAACAATACTCAAGTGCAGGCACTGATTTTGGACATATTTTATTTTGATTTTCAGACTACTAAGAAAACCAGACCTAGAATTTTCAAATTCAATTTGCAGTGCCTTGAAAATTGGTCTTTGTATGCCAATCTGGCTACAGACAGAAGAGTCTGATTAAAAAGGATTACTATTTATCCGCTTGACACTTGTCTCAGCACAGGACTCAGAATGAAACCACATGTAAGTTATTTGCTGAAGTTTCAAACTGAGACCATCCACCTAGGCAGTGCATAACTACAAGTTTGTCAGAGAAGGGCTGAACTCCACATCCTTTCACAACAGTTTGGAAGAAGGCAGTGATCAGATGTCTTTGGTTGATTTGTTTTTCAATCCAAAACATGCTAACCAAGTAGGCTAATAGTAACATTACAACTGCCCCAATTATGATTTGCCTTTTTAATAACTCCACAAACAGCCTGAAAAGCATCTTCCATTCCCCTTTACAGCAGTTTTGCAGACTGACTTTGAAGTTTTGCAGATGGCAGACAAGATTTACAGATGGTAGGGAAAAAAAAATAAATCCATTCCACAAAATTCATCCCCAAATATTAAGAGCACAAATTAACAGCACTTTGACAGCTATCTTCAGCTGCTGTCTATGAATTTCTCTGTGTTCACCCAAACAGTCTTGCAACAAAGACCAGGTCCCCAGTGCTTTTCATATATATTCTCAAGTTGTTGACAGTAGATTTCAAAAGACTGCAGGCACCAACACCTATATAGTAGCATACACATCTGTCTTATTCATATGTGAAGACACAGAAGTATGTTTACTGTAAAATCTCAATTGCTTTTGACTTCAACTGCTGCACTGTTAAAGCCATTGCGACTTTAAGTCAGATCTGAGCAGATGTCCAAGCATGTTAAAAGCTTTTTGCTACAATGCCTTCCTCTATTTTTGATGATTAGCATTTGACTTCACAGTTCTCCGCCTCCCAGATTCTTGATCACCGGAGGTGCCATACGAACAGACACACTTCAGGGCAAAGACAACTTACTGCAGTGTAACATACTAAGTACTCCATTATGCCAACTTGTCAGATACCTATCCTGTTAGGACATAGGAACAGATATATAGTGGACAGGTAAGTTCATGGATTTTAGAACCACTTATAAACTGCTTAATCTCCGAGTGCTTCATACAGTAATAAGAGACAACATCTTCAAAGCAATCTTTTTTCATTTAGGCTACTGAAGAAGCATAGAATTCCAGCATGAGAACAGCACCATGCTTCTGAAAGAAAGGGTTTTTGCTAACAGGACAGAGGCATTACAAAGTGCCTATACTTGAAGAGATAAAGTCCTCAGAAAAACATTAGCTAAGAAAAAGTTATGAAGAACAATGAGAAGGAGGGAATCTAAGTATCCTAAATCCTTATCTCTAAACATGAACTAAACTTGCAAGAACTCTAACTGGGAAAAATTACTGAAGGATTATTTAACAAAAATTTAGTCAAGCATAAGATCTGGCAAAATCACAACAAAGACTGCAGCATCACTGATTAAGCATAACACAGCTAAAACCCATTGTTAACATAATGTGCAGAAACAAATGCTGCAGATGAAAGGAAAACATTACCTGATGCTTCTCCTGAAGCTATAAGAATTTGTAATTTTAAAAAATAAATAAATAAATATCACTGTTACCCTAAACAATGCCTAAAAGATGGCTGGAAAGTCCTAAGTCAATCACACCCACCTCCCAGCTTCTGAAGTGTGCTTATGCAACCACTACCTCCCTATATAAAGGTAACCACTTTGACAACAATTATGTAACCTCAAAAAGAGACACTATAGTCTTCATGAATAAAACAGGAACCAGACTGTCTCAGATCGTTCATTTCATTACTGTAAGAAACACTCAATTTTATCAGCAACATATTAACAACCAAATCCTTACCAATCCCATACAAGCAACCTAGTTACTGCCCTGCTATCATAAGAAAGTTGCTACAGTGCCATGTAGGAGCATAGAAATCATTGTCTCTGTTCTGAAATGAGATTCAAAGGTGACAGTTGAGGAAGTTTCACAACACTTTTGAATTCACTCCATTCTAGTTGAGTTCTGCAGTTTATTTGGAACAGTCAACTGACCTGAAATCCAATACCAACAGTAACAATAATTATAATGACGACCAGATTCTCCTGTAGCTGTTTTTTACTGCTTACTATTACTCTTGGGCATTTACTGGAGAAGAAATATTGGTCATTATTAAGGTCACAGCACTCACTAAAATAATTTAATTTGTTCTTTTAGTGTGTAACCTTAGAGGTCCTGGTCCTTATGGGGGACTTTAACCACCCTGCTATCTCTTGAAGGGGTAACACAGCATGACAGCAATCCAGGAGGTTTCTAGTGCGCTAATAACTTCCTTTTCCAAGTGACTGATGAGCCAATGAGGAGAGGTGCTCTGCTGAACTGCATACTCACCAACAAGAAGGGAGACATTTGAGATGTGAAAGTCAAAGGCTACACTGACCTTGAGATGGTGAAGTTTGGGATCCTGAAGGGATGGAGGAAGACAAAGAACAAGCTCACAGCCCTAAAATTCAGAAGGGCAGTTTGGACTCTTCAAACATGTGCTTGGAGGAGTCTGGGGGATAAAGCCCTGGAATGTAAAGGGGCCCCAAGAAAGCTTTTTAATATTCCACAATCGTCCCCTCCAAGCTAAGAATGCTCCATCCCAATGAATGTATCCCCCATGTATCAGTAGAAGTTGGGGGCTGACCTGCTGGAAAGCATTTCTGCAGAAAAGAGACCTGTGAATCCTGATGGACAACAGGATGACTATGAACCAGAAACGTGCCCTTGTGACCAAGAAGAGTGGGGGCAGCAGGTCAAGGAAGGCTCTCCTCCCTCTCTACTCTGCCCTGGTGAGGCCTCATCTTGAGTAGCATTTCCAATTCTGGACTCTCCAGTTCAAGAAGGACAGGAATGGCTTGAGAGGCTACAGAAAAGGGCTACAAAGACAATTAGAGAACTAGAACAACTCTCTTATGAAGAAAGGCTGAGGGACTTGGGGATTTTTGGCCTGAGAAGACTGAGGGGAGATACTATGAATGCTTAAAAATAATTAAAGGATGGGTGTCAGGAGCATGAGGCCAGTCATTTTTCAGTAGTACTCAGTAACAGGATAAGAGATAATGAACACAAAACTGAATATAGGAAGTTCCATCTAAACATGAAGAAATTCTTTATCTTAGGGGTGGTGATGCACTCAAACAGGCTGCCCAGAGAGGTAGTGGAATCTCCATCTCTGGATTAATCCAACGCCTGCCTGGACGCCATCTGGTGCAACCTGCTCTTGGTGAACCTGGTCTGGTGGAGGGGCTGGACTAGGTGATCTCCAGAGATTTCTTCCAACCCCTGTCACTGTGATTCTGTGTAATATGAAATCAGACAAAACTACCAGGAGGCCAACGTGGATGAACAAGACTTTTCTAAGGAAATGCAAACACAGAAAGGAAGCATACAGTGGTTACTTTCCCAGGGTAACCCTGGAGGAATACAGAAACATTATCTGAGCATCCCAGGATAAAGTACAGAAAGCTAAAGCCCAAACAAAATTGAATCCTGCAAGAAATATCAGAAGTACCTAGGCAACAAAAAGACACCCAAGTAAAAATGTGAGTCCATTGGTCAAAAGATGGGGGACCTTGTTACACAGAACACGCAAAAGGTTAAAGTCATTACCAGCAAGATCAGCCCCAGAGACTAGGGTAAAACTCTGGTGTAAGGAAGACATTGCCCTGGTGGAAGGTTAGAGACCACTTAAGTGAACTGGACATCGGATAAACCCACATGTGCCGAGGAAGCTGGCAGAGGCAGTAGCGAGGCTGCTCTTGGTCACCTTTGATCAATCATCGTGAATGGGAGAGGTGCCTTAGGACTGAAGTAAAGCAAATGTCACTCCTGTCAAAAGGTGAAGAGAGCCTGTGGAACTACAGGCTGATCACCTCAGCTTGATCCCTAGGAAGGTGATGGGGCAGCTAATTATCCATTTCCAGGCACATTAAAGACAAGAAAATTATCAACAGTAGCCTGTATGACTTCATCAAGGGGAAGTCATGCTTGACCTTGATAAACTTCATCATAGAAATGACTGGCCTGGTAGATGACTGGAGAGCAGTGTGTATTGTCTACCAGTTCAGAAAGCCTCCCATAGGATCCTCATAGACAACCTGTTGATGCACAGGCTAGATAAGCATACAGTGACATGGAGTGAAAATTGGTATAATGGGTGGCCTCAGAGGGTGGTGGTTAAGTGGGAAGTTTCCAGATGACAAAACTGGGAAGAAAGGCTGATGTGGCGGAGCACTACACTGCCATTCAGAAGGCCCACCTGGAAGCTGGAGAAATGGGCCAACAGAAAACTTTTTGCAGGAGTCAGTGGAATAGCAGATATCTAGAACCACAGATTTAGTGTCTATGCACCAAGTTCTAGAAGTCAAAGCTGCAAATAAGGACATTTCAAACCAAAAAACCTGGTATCTTAAACATTCTGTGTCAAGAACAGATCACTGACATCAAGCAGTGCAAATTAGAACTGCAATACTAAGATGCCAAAGAAAGTCATCCAAATGTGGCTGATGCTATATTTTAAAGTTGTGAAGAATATCTCAAGGAAATTATAAAAATTCCAGTATGTCAGTATGCTAAATCATGATCCCAAAGCACAGATTATGATCCTTCATTTGTTTAAGAAATATCTCAACAGCTTTCACTCTCAAAAAGGTGGACAAACCACCTCTCTATCACTCCTTTGCACAAGAGCCTCAATAGGTTTGGAGAGAAAAGGTGTGTTTTCTCCCACAGAATTCCATGAAAGTAAGAAAACTGGAAGACAAAAATGAAGAAATATTTAGAAGTAGCTTCTTCACAATGTATTGGCAAGTAATCTACTTCAAGCATTCAGATTTTTCTAGGAACCAGTTAATCTGACAAGCACCCATGATGCCATGCTAAACTACATTCTCTGACTTCTGAAAACAATTAGGGAAGAAGGCCTAACACCTCAGATAAACAAGTGTCAACAGAAATACTTCAAAGTAGTGCATTTTTAACCCTGTCAAGTGTCTTAACAGTTAGAGATGGAGGAAAGACTCTGTTTTAACAGCAACAGTTTCAAAAGAATAGCAGTTTCCATTGCATAAATATTATCAGATTCATTACAAAAGCTGTTTGAAAAACATACGCTGTCTACATGTCTTCATCTCTATCAGTTACAAAAGATTGGCTCAGCTGCAAGTTACAAGCAGGATAATTACAAACTGGTTTTGAAAAGGGAGGCGTGGCATGAGAACATTCCAGATTTTGTCTTACAGGGTAACAGACTACTATATACAGCAGCCTTTACATCAGGACAAACAGCAACCATACAAATAGAAAGCACTCCTGTTATGATGTCCCTAAACACAGAATTTTGATGTCATCCTCAAATGAAGGTATATGTTCTTAAACAGAATTTAAATGAAGTAATGCTTCCAGAAGGAACAGGAGGATACCAATTTTCCAGAACAGAAACTCTTCTTAATATATTTCCACCACAAGTGGAAGCCAATTCTGAAGCTTCTTACCACTTCTGTCGATGTTTCTGCATGCTCAGAAGTAACATGTTCTTGAAGAGATGTTTCTGTATAACCCATTTTCCCACAATAAGGACACGTGAAAGATTGTGGCTGCTCTACAGAGAAAGCTTCTCCACCATAGTACAAATCTGTAAGAGAAATTGTTTAAATACAGATTACTTCAAAGCAGTAGCATCATTTTGTTTTGCTCACGTGAACTTTTTTCCAAACATACTTCAATACAATCACTGCCAAACTAATTTTGTGTTTAATACAAATGGCTATTTTAATCTTCTATAAAGGTCATATTCAAGAAGTGCTCAATTACTGATGACAAAAAAAAACCAACAGAGACTACGTTTTGTTTTCATTAGCAAACATAATGCAGTTTTCTAATACTCAATAGCAGCTAAGACTCCTAAGATGATGCTGATACTGCCAAACCCTCACTTTTCTTCCACCCTTCTTATCCCAAGTACAGGGCCACCTAAGACATTTTTCAAACATGAGTTTTCAAAAGCTGAACTCTCAAAAGTACCTCAAAATTTTAAAATAAAAATTTTATGTCCTCAGTGATGCCATATACCAATATTTAAGTATAGCTGAACCACTGCTTCACAATAAGTAGCTTTTGAAATGTCTCAAATATGTAAGATTGAAAGTGAAAGAGGAATATAACTGTTATACACGAGCTGCATCTTTTAGATATGTTGAATGTAAGCAATTTTGCACTGACAAAAATCAGACACTTAAGTTGCTAACAATGAAGCTCCCCACCCTCAACATGAAAATTTATCAAACTATCCAAGGAAAGAATGCAAGATTTGTACATACAAGTAATTTCTGTATCTAGTATCTAAAAAGAAAAATAATTAAAAAAAAAAAAAAATCCCCTCAACATTTTCATGTGATTCTTCCAGCTGGGCAAAGGCCACAGGTCCACAAACAACCTGAAGAGAGTGGTGGACACTTGCATGCAGGTAAAAATATCTTTTCCTAAGATATATTGCTCGGCAGTCCAGATGTCAAGAATTCCAAGAGTGCACACTGTTCTATCACAATGGGGAAGCTGCCAAATCCTGTGCTTCTGGTCCTTGCTTTGAGAACATGAAACAAGACATTTATTAAAATAAAATAAAATCTTCTTGCCAGTCTTTTATTATATTCACAGTATCACCAAGGTTGGAAGAGACCTTGAGGATCATCAAGTCCAAGTTGCCACCCAAGACCCCATGACTAGACCATGGCATCAAGTGCCACTTCCAATCTCCTCTTGAACACCTCCAGAGATGGTGACTCCACCACCTCCCTCGGCAGCACATTCCAATGACGAACGACTCTCTCAGTGAAGAATTTTCTTCTCACCGCTAGCCTAAACTTCCCCTGGTGCAGCCTGAGCCTGTCTCCTCTTATTCTGGTGCTGGATACTAAGAGAAGAGACCAACCCCTTCCTGGCTACAACCACCCTTCAAGCAGTTATAGAGAGCAATGAGGTGTCCCCTGAGCCTCCTCTTCTCCAAGCTAAACAATCCCAGCTCCCTCAGCCTCTCCTCGTAGGGCTTGTGCTCAAGGCCTCTCACCAGCCTCGTTGCCCTTCTCTGAACATGTTCAAGTGTCTCAATGTCCCTTCTTAAACTGAGGGGCCCTGAACTGGACACAGGACTCCAGGTGTGGCCTAACCAAAGCAGAGTACAGGGGCACAATGACTTGCCTGCTCCTGCTGGCCACACTATTCTTAATGCAGGCCTGGATGCCATTGGCCCTCTTGGCCACCTGGGCACACTGCTGGCTCATGTTCAGCCAGCTGTCAATCAGAACCCTAGGACCCTTTCTGCCTGGCTGCTCTCCAGCCACTCTGACCGCGGCCTGTAGCACTGCATGGGGTTGTTGTGGCCAAAGTGCAGCACCTGGCACTTGGACTTGTTAAATGCCATCCCACTGGACTCCGCCCATCTGTCCAGTCAGATGAGGTCCCTCTGCAGAGCCCTTCTGCCCTCTAACAGATCAACATCTGCTCCCAACTTGGTGTCATCTGCAAATTTGCTGATGACTGACTCAATCCCCTCATCCAGATCATCAATGAAGATATTAAAGAGCATGGGGCCCAGCACTGATCCCTGCGGGACACCACTAGTGACTGGCTGCCAGCTGGATGTGGCACCATTCACCACCACTCTCTGGGCTCAGACCTCCAGCCAGTTCCTAACCCAGCACAGAGTGCTGCTGTCCAAGCCACAGGTTGATAGCTTGGCCAGGAGTTTGCTGTGGGGGACTGTGTCAAAGGCCTTGCTGAAGTCCAGGTAGACCACATCCACAGGCCTCCCCACATCCACCAGGTAGTCACCTGATCATAGAAGGAGATCAGGTTGGAGAGGCAGGACCTACCCTTCCTAAATCCATGTTGGCTGGACCTGAGCCCTTGGCCATTCTTCACGTGTGCAGTTATTGCCACCAGGATAATCTGCTCCATCATTTTCCTTGGCACTGAGGTCAGACTGGCCTGTAGTTTCCAGGTTCCTCCATCCGACCCTTCTTGTGGATGGGCACCACGTTGGCCAGCTTGCAGTCTTCTGGGACCTCTCTGGTGAGCCAGGACTGGTGGAAAATGATGGAGTGCAGCTTGGCCAGCTCATCTGCCAGCTCTCCCAGCACCCTAGGATGGATCCCATCTGGTCCCATGGACTTGTCAGTGGCGCAGCAGGTCCTGGACTAATTCCTTATGGATTTCTGGGGCAATACACTGCTCTCTGACCCCATTACCCAGCTCAGGAGGCCACTTGTCCTGAACTACTCCTGCCTTACTGTTAAAAATTGAGGCAAAGGAGGTATTCAGGACCTCAGCCTTTTCCCCATCTTCAGTCACAGTGTTCCCCTCCAGGTCCAATAAGGAGTGCAAGTTCTTCTTGCCCCTCTTTTTAGTGTTAATATATTTGTAAAAATACTTCTTGCTATCTTTCACAGAGGTGGCCAGTTTGAGTTCTAACTGGGCTTTTGCCTCTCTAATTTTTCTCCTATATAATCTAACAACATCCTTTAACATATCAGGAGAAGCCTTCCCCTCCTTCCAAAGGCAACACATCTTCTTTTTCTTCCTTAATTCCTTCAGGAGCTGCTTGCTTATCCAGGCCGGTCGCCTTCCCCACCGGTTCATCTTTCAGCACGTGGGAACTGCCAGTTCCTGTGCCTTCAAGAGCTCCTGTTTGAAGTAGGTCCAACCATTCTGGACCCCTTGGTTCTTAAGGCCTGCAACCCAGTGAACTTCGTGAATAACTCCTACAAGTTCTCTTACTCATCCCTCCTTCCACATCTTTCTCCTAATACACAACAAACATCCACACTTGCCAAATAAATATACCTTGATCTGGAAAAAAGTCAGAAATCGGTCACTAGTACTTTCAAATATTTTTTCTTTGGAAGCTTGTACCTCCCTTCTTTTTTCCTCCTCAACTTAGTATCTCTCTCTTAAAATCAAAACCTATCGCTTTTCTAATTTGAAATGCACATCATCAGAGAAATTTTCTTTTAAGTCAGATTTTTTTTTTAAAGAAAAGTTGGTGATTAAGTGGTATCATGAATCTTTTTGTTTAACACTTAAGTTCCTAAATGGGTATTCACTATCTTCATCAGTGTTATCATCAGCAAGACTGAGTAAACCCTCAGTAAATTTGCAGACAATACTAAGCTTAGTGGTGCAGTTGGTAAGTCCAAAAGCAGGGGCCTGGACAAGCTGGAAAAGTGGGCTCAGAAGAATCTCATGAGGTTCAATAAGACAAAGCTTAAAGTCCTGCACCTAGGTCAGAACAATCCTAGATACCAATACAGGCTGTGAGGGATGATGAAATCGATAGCAGCCCTGCAGAAAAAGATTTCAGGATGCTGGTGGACAAGAAGCATTACATGAGCCAACACACATGTGCCTGTAGCACAGCAGGACAGTAACATCTAAGGCATCAAAAGAAGCATGGCCACCACACAGAGAGGCAATTCTGCCTCTCTGCTTTGGTGAGCTTTCACCTAGAGTACTTCATCCAGCTACAGAGTCCTCAACACAGGATGGTCATGCACCTGATGGAGCACATCCAGAGGAGGGCCAGAAAACTCATCCGGGGGCTGAAACACCTCTTCTATGAGGACAGGTTGAGGGAGCTGGCATTGTTCAGCCTGGAGAAGAGAAGACTTTAGGGAGACCTAATAGAAGCCTTCCAGGACCTGACAGAGGCCTACAAGAAGGCTGGAAAGGGACTGCAGTGATAGGACAAGGGGCAACGGTTTTAGATTAGAGTTGATTTAGGTTGGAAGTTGTTTGGAATGGCAGTGGAACACTGGAACAGGCTGCCCAGGGAAGACAGTTGGAGCCCCATTCCTGGAGATATTCAAGGTCAGGCTCAATAAGGCCTGCCCAACCTGATCTAGTGGAGATGTCCCGGTTCACTGCAGGGGGTTTGGACTAGATTACATTTGGAGGTCTCTTCTAGCTCAAACCATTCTATGATAGTTCTCCACTTGTTTCATTTTCACAAGTCCATCAAAAATCCCCAAAATTATGAACATTGTCATGTCATTACTACAGTATCACAGAATAGTTGGAAGGGACCTCTGAAGATCAGCTAGTCCAACCGTTATGCCAGAGCAAGATCACTTAGTGTAAATCACTCAGGAACACATCCAGGTGAGTTTTGAATACCTCCAGAGACAGACACCACAGCCTCTCTGGGCAGCCTGTTCCAGTGCTCTGCCACCTTCAAAGTGAAGAATTGTTTTCCCTTATATTTATGTGGAAGCTCCTGTGCTCCAGTTTGTGTCTATTACCCCTTATCCTGTCACTGGACATTACTCAGAAGAGTTTGGCTCCACCCTCCCGACATCTGCCCTTCACATACAGATTAGCATTGACAAGAGTATCTTCTCCAGGCTAAATAGACCCAGCTCTCACACTGATGTTCCGGTCCCCCAATAATCTCCACTGGACTATCTCCAGTAGTTCCTTGTTCCTCTGGAACTGGGGAGTCCATAACGGGACACAATATTCCAGAGGAGACATCACTAGAGCAGAGCAGTGATGGAATAGAACCTCCCTTGATCTGCTGGCCACACTCCTTTTAGTGCATCCCAGAATGCCATTGGCCTTCTTGGCCACAAGGGCATCTTCCTGTCTCCTGGGCAGCCTGTTATCAACAAAGACTCCCAGGTCCTTTTCCCCAAAGCTGCTTTCCAGCAGATCAGCTACTAACCTGTACTGATATATGGGGCTGTTTTTCCCTAGATTCAGTAATCTGCCCTTGCACTTGTTGAACTTCATTAGGCTTCTCCCCACCCAACTCTCCAGCCTACCCAGGTCACACTGAACAGCAGTACAACCTTCTGGTTTGTCAGCCACTGCTCCCAGTTTTGTATCATCATCAACCTTGCTGAGAGTGCACTGTCGCTTTGTCCAGATCACTGATGAACAGAACTGGACTCAGTGATGATCACTGGGGAACACTACTAGCCACAGGTCTCCATCTACTCTGCCCCACTGACTGAATTGCAAAGTGGCAGAACCCGAGGTAGCAATACCAGAAGGGTAGCTGTTACTTCCACAGTTCCCCAGAACGACTCTTATGGCTCCAACAGTGGCTCCAGTTATAACATGCAAAGTTATAACCCTGCAAACTATGTGCAATGCACATGTGCACATGTTCCCCATAACTAGGGGTGCCCTGCCTCCCGCCAGGGGGAGGAGAGGGATAACAGAGATAATAGAATCTATTGGGATGTGTACATCCAGTGGCCTGGCACTTCACAATTTCGGAAGTACAGGGCCTTGGTTGACACAGGAGCTCAGTGCACCATAATACCATCAAATTATCAGGGATCAGAGTCTATAACTATTCTGGGAGTCACTGGTGGATCTCAAGAGTTAAGTAAGGTAGAGGTTAATATAAGTTTAACTGGTAAACAATGGAGGAAGCATACAGTTGTGACCGGACCTGACGCACCTTGTATTCTGGGAATTGATTTTCTGAGAGAAGGGCGTTTCAAAGACCCTAGAGGTTACAAATGGGCTTTTGGAGTAGCTTCAATAGAAATTGATGGACAAAAATTGAAGCTATCTGCCAGACCTGAACTTTCTGATGAATCTGCAGTTGTGGGACAACATAAGATACAGGACATTAAATTGCTGGTTGCTTCTCAGACTGTGCATCACAGGCAATACAGAACCAACCGTGACTCTTTGTTGCCCATTCAGAATCTGATTCGTCAGTTGGAGAGTCAGAAAGTCGTCAGCAAAACTCATTCACCTTTCAACAGTCCAGTGTGGCCTGTGCGAAAGCAGAATGGAGACTGGCGTCTGACGGTAGAGTACCAAGCCCTGAATGAAGTGACACCACCTATGAGTGCAGCAGTACCAGACATGATGGAGCTACAGTATCAGCTGGAATCCAAAGAGGCCAAATGGTATGCTACCATAGACATTGCTAATGCATTTTTCTCTATTCCCATAGCAGAGGAATGCAGGCCTCAGTTTGCTTTCACCTGGAGAGGAATCCAGTACACTTTCAACAGGCTGCCAATGGGCTGGATCCACAGCTCAAGCATCTGTCATGCAGTGATCCACGATGCTCTGGAGAAAGGCGGTGCTCCAGAACACATCCAGTTCATCGATGACATCATCGTCTGGGGTAAAACTGCTGAGGAAGTCTTCGAGAAAGGTAACAAAATCATTGACATTCTTCTGAATGCAGATTTTGCCATCAAACGAGACAAGGTGAAAGGGCCTACCACAGAGATTCAGTTTCTGGGAGTGCGATGGCAGGATGGACGCCGACACATTCCAGTGGATGTGGTAAATAGAGTCTCTACCATGGCAAGTCCCACAAACAAGCAAGAGACCTTCGTTTCTTGGGGATAGTGGGATTTTGGAGACTGCACATTCCTGGGTACAGTCAGATTGTGAAACCTCTGTATGATGTGACTCGAAAGAGAAACCATTTCCACTGGGGACCTGAACAACAAGCAGCCTTTGACCAGATAAAGCAAGAGGTAATTCAAGCAATGGGTCTGGGACCTGTCCGAGATGGTCCAGACATTAAGAACATTTTGTACACGGCTGCAAGTGACAATGGTCCAACCTGGTGCTTGTGGCAAAAAGCTCCAGGTGAGACACGTGGACGACCTCTTGGTTTCTGGAGTCGAGGTTACAGAGGTTCAGAGGCTAATTATACTCCAACAGAGAAAGAAATTCTAGCTGCCTATGAAGGAGTGAAAGCATCTTCTGAAGTGATTGGAACTGAATCACAACTTCTTCTAGCTCCCAGATTACCAGTTTTGAATTGGATGTTCAAAGGCAAAGGTTCCACACCACATCATGCCACAGACTCAACATGGTCTAAGTGGATGGCTCTGATAACACAGAGAGCTCGAATGGGAAATCTTGAAAGACCTGGTCTAGTGGAGGTGATCTCAAGTTGGCCTGAAGGTATCAACTGTGCTAAACCTCCAGAGGAGAAAGTAACTCGTGCTGAGGAAGCTCCTCCTTACAATGACCTGTCTGATGATGAAAAGAAATATGCTTTGTTCACAGACGGTTCCTGTCGTCTTGTTGGAAACAAGCGAAGGTGGAAGTCTGCAGTGTGGAGTCCAACACGCCGAGTTGCAGAGGCGAAAGATGGAGAAGGAGAATCCAGTCAGTTCGCAGAGGTAAAAGCTGTCCAGCTAGCTCTCGACGTGGCTGAACGTGAGAGATGGCCAAAGCTTTATCTCTACACCGACTCATGGATGGTAGCAAATGCTCTGTGGGGTTGGCTAAAGAACTGGAAGAAGAGTGGTTGGCAGAGAAAAGGAAAACCCATTTGGGCAGCCAACCTATGGCAGGATATTGCTGATCGAATCGAGAGAATTCCAGTGAAAGTGAGACACATCGATGCTCACATTCCTAAGAGCAAGGCTACTGAGGAACAGCAACACAACCATCAGGCAGATCTAGCCGCAAAAGTTTCTCAAGTAGACATGGACTCTAATCATGATCTCGACTGGAAACACCGAGGTGAGATATTCTTAGCTCGGTGGGCTCACGATTCGTCAGGACATCAAGGCAGAGATGCAACATACCAATGGGCTCGTGACAGATCCATAGACATTTCCATGGATGCTATCACACAAGTCATCCATGACTGTGACATTTGTGCTGCTATTAAGCAGGCAAAACGACTTAAGCCCTTGTGGTATGGTGACAGATGGTCCAAGTACAAGTATGGTGAAGCTTGGCAGATTGACTACATCACTCTACCACGTTCTCGTTCTGGTAAGCAATACGTGCTTACTATGGTAGAGGCAAGCACTGGATGGTTGGAAACTTATCCAGTTCCACATGCAACTGCACGCAACACCATTCTCGGTCTGGAGAGACAGATCCTGTGGAGACACGGAACTCCAGAGAGGATTGAGTCAGACAACGGAACTCATTTCAAGAACAACCTTGTAAAGAACTGGGCCAAAGAGCACGGTATTGAGTGGATATTCCACATTCCCTACTATGCACCAGCTTCAGGGAAGATCGAACGCTACAATGGTTTGTTGAAGACCACTCTTAGAGCCATGGGGGGTGGATCTTTGAAAAACTGGGAAAAACATTTAGCACAAGCAACCTGGCTGGTAAATAGTAGAGGTTCAGTGAACCGAGCTGGACCTGCACATTCAGATTTGCTACGGAAAGTAGAAGGTGATAGAGTTCCTGTTGTTAAAGAAAAGAATCTGTTAGGTAAAACTGTTTGGGTATTTTCACCCTCAGGAGAGGCTAAACCTGTCCGAGGGGTGGTTTCAGCTGAAGGTCCGGGTCACACTTATTGGGTAATGCAAGAGAATGGTGAAATTCAGTGTATTCCACAAAGAAATTTGACTTTAGCTGAAAGAGGTTAACTTCGAACTGCTGTACAGCTACATCGCGCCCAAAAGAAGAATCAACGAGGAATCTACGGTGCACGAACCCTGAGAGCCCTGAGTCAACTAAGAGACCCTGAGAATCCCTGTTTCCCTTTTCTTCGCTTCGTCGGTGAAGAAAATGAACTGTTTTCCATTTTTCTCACTTTCTGATTTTCTTGGACTTTTGAATCACCTACATCTGAGCATAGCTGGAATGGACTATGAACTTTACTCACGAACTGTAAATATCATTTTAGATTGGATGGACAGTGTGAACAGTCAATGGAATTGTTTAGAAGGGGTGGACTGTGGCCGGTTGACGGTGTCCCTTTAAGAAAGGGAATATGGTGGACGGAAGTTGGTAAACGGAAGGAATAGTCTAAACAATTTCATTGGACGAGTGGGAGGAAGCACTTTCTGAACCGGGGAGTGAAATGGGCATTTCCAGCACTTCTCGGTCAGTCTTGCTTCCGCCTTTCCACAGGGCAGCAACTCTCTGGCTGTGCTGGGCTTTCTGCCAAGACTTTGGCCTTGGAGATAAGATAACCAGACCTGTATTAACTGCTTCCAATTAACACAAACTGCTTTTAACTTCTTTCTTTCTTCTTTCTCCTTCTTTTCCGAACTATTCTGGGGAAAGGGGGGAAGAGAGGGGAGAGCGGAGGTGGGGAACCCCCTCTGGCGAGGGGGGTTACTCTCATTTCTGTGTTACTCTGTTGTATATCTTTGTATATATTGTAGATATTGTAAATTTGTAAATATTCCCCTGCAAAACCCTACACTGCTTTGTAAATATAGCTCCACTGCTTTGCTAATTCAGCTGGTGAGTTTTTTTTCCTTTCCCTTCAATTTTTTTTCTTTCCCTTTACTTACTGGGGGGAGGGAAGAGGCTTCTTAGCCTTACCCCTTCCAACCCACCACACAACCCTCTGAGAGATCTGTCCTTCAGGTAGTTCTAAATTCATCTCTCTATCCAATCATCCAATACAAACTTAAGCTTGACTATGAGGATGCTGTGCAAGACAATGTTGAAAACCTTGCTCCCGCCTATCTTGCTTCACTTCTTACTCTTTAGAATACTCCATTCTTGAGCTTGGAGGAAATGGTGCTTGAATATTAATCAACTATTGATATCCCCTACCTTCTAGTGTCCTATCTTTTAAGGCTTGTCCAAGGTATCTCCATTTTCTCATGGGGATAACATGCAAGCCACACTCTTAAAAATCATAAAGCACCCTAACAGCTTTGTAATCTTTTCAGAAGAACTGGAAATTTGCTTTGATCTTCTCCATTGTCCTCAAAAACTGTCTTCAACAGAAAGCACAAAATTACAATGGCTAGTAAGCATACTCCTATGACCTCTCAGAAATAGATTCACTGGATTTGTGCTTTAAAAGCCAGTTAGCCAGTTAGCTAGAGGTACACAGGATCCTTTTCATCAGCTGCAGATAGACCCCGAGCAAACAATTCACTGATCTATGCACATGCTTAGAAAACCAGAAATATGATGCCTACTTCCTCTGAAGTGCCTGAATCAGTTTTGCTATGGAAGGATTCCCAACTCCGCTTCCTTCTCCTTAGTGAAATACTCACCTTTTACCCTCCTAACCATCAGCAGAACCTGTAAGTTTACTCCTATTAATAACAGTTTTCATACTGTTGAATTAAACCCTGTTAAGAGTCAAAAGTAAATGGTAAGTACCAATTCACACATCTACCTATATTAACAGCCTTCTGTTCTCTGTTTCTAATGAAGTTTTGCTTATGTAACAGAAATCATCACACAACGGCTTGAATTGGAAAAGACCTTAAAGATCCTCTAGTTACAAACCCCTGACAGAAGCAGGGACATCTTTGACTAGATCATTTTGCTAAAAGCCTCATCCAGTCTGGTCTTACATGTTTCCAGGGGTAAGGTGTCAACCACTTCTCTGGGCAACTTGTTCCAGTATCTCACCACCTTCACAGTAAAGAACTGCTTCCTAATGTCCAATGTAATTAAACCCTGCTTTAGCTTAAAACCACTGCCCTTTGTCCTATCAGCCGAGGCCCTTATATATGTCCCTCTCCAGCTTTCCTGTAGGGCCCCTTCAGGTACTGGAAGGCTACTATGAGGTCTCCCTGGAGCCTTATCTTCCTCTGTCTGTGGGACAAATGTTGTGGTATCAACCAAATGAAATTTCTATAGCTTGTTTTCTTATTCTGATTTAACGAAGCCACAATAGAATAATAACCAAGCAATGCAGAAGTAGCCCTCAGAATCCTATTACTGTTATTGAAGTACTGCCTCAGTAATTCACTGTGAACCTTCTTCCAATTTGCTATCTATATTGTTCACGAAGACTTAAAAAGCACAAAACAACCCCTCTGCCCCTACGACAAACAAAATCTTCTAAACCAAAAGATACATTTATCAAAGACTTCCAAAATAGAAATAACCTGCCGCAATTAAGAGATGGGACGCAGCCTGATGCAGGCCAGGTGTCCACTTTATTATGCAGAATTCTTCTTTATAAAAGTAACACAACGCAGAAGCAGTTTACAACAGGAACAGGAACTCTGTTACATCAATCTGCTGTATGTCTGAAGTCTGGCCCTCCCAGGTCATAATAACCACACGTAATCAAAAATCTGCCCTCCTCCAACAGCACTGCTGCACTGAGTTCCCATAGTTCACAAACCATCAAGGCCAACACTGTCTCCTTCTTATCAGTCCAGCAGTGCTTGGAGCTCGGCTCTCCAAGATTTAACCCTTCATCTCCCCCCTTCTGTTATATAACAAGAATCTCCTTAACAGAGCAATTAATCAAACTCTATAAGCATTACAGTAAACAAGGTAAAAAAAAGTAGCAAAAAGAATAAAGCAGTAAAAGCATACATAATTGTTCTAAGAAAACTACAAAGCCAGAGAAAAAGTCCCCAGTTACCAAGCAATTTAAAAGATGAAGGAACACCATGAAGTGTTTTCACATGTACATAGATCTGTAAAGACTGTGGAACAACCATTTGGGTCCAAATTCTCCACCCTAAATATTTCCAAGGTGGTACATTCTGAATTTTCTCAGGTGCTACACAAAAACCCAATTTAGTCACAGTAGATACAGTAAGGGCTACGGCTTTCTCCATGAGCTCGGGGCTTTGTGCTGCCACTAGAATGTCATCCATGTAATGATATATCAGAACATCAGGAAATGCCTCTCGAACAGGACTAAGAATTTTTGCTACATACCACTGACAATATTTTTCATTCCTTGTGGAAGCACAACCCAATGGTATCTCTGCAAAGGTTGTTGCATGTTGATGTTTGGTACTGAAAAAGCAAATTCAGGAGCATCATTTGGATGTAAAGGAATACTAAAGAAGCAATCTTTTAGGTCAATAACAGTTAAATGCCAATATCGTGGTATCATTGTGGGTGAGGGTAGCCCTGGTTGAAGGCTCCCCATATCTTCCATAACGTCATTAATCTTTTTGAGATCATGGAGTAAGTGCCACTTGCCTGTTTGTTTTTTGATGACAAAAATAGGAGAGTTCCATGGACTCATGGAGGGTACAATATGCCCTTTCCTCAATTGCTCTGTGACTAGTTCTTGGGAGTGTGCAAAGCTTTTAGAATAGAATAGAATAAACCAGGTTGGAAGAGACCTTCAAGATCATCGCGTCCAACCTATCACCCAACACCACCTAATCAACTAACCCATGTAACCAAGCACCCTGTCAAGTCTCCTCCTGAACACCTCCAGTGACGGCGACTCCACCACCTTCCCCAGGCAGCCCATTCCAATGGGCAATCACTCTCTCTGTGTAAAACTTCCTCCTGACCTCCAGCCTGAACTTCCCCTGGTGCAGCCTGAGACTGTGTCCTCTTGTTCTGGTGCTGGCTGCCTGGGAGAAGAGACCAACCTCTGCCTGTTTACAACCCCCCTTCAGGTAGTTGTAGAGAGTAATGAGGTCACCCCTGAGTCTCCTCCCCTCCAGGCTAAGCAACCCCAGCTCTCTCAGTCTCTCCTCATAGGGCTTGTGTTCCAAGCCCCTCACTAACTTCGTTGCCCTTCTCTGGACTCGTTCCAGCAAGTCAACATCCTTCCTAAACTGAGGAGCCCAGAACTGGACACAGTACTCGAGGTGTGGCCTAACCAGTGCAGTCCAATGGTAGGGGCCATTGATCCACCCAGACAGGGGAATTTGTTTTCCATGTTAACTGAAGGGTGTCGCACACCACAATGGCCCCCTCTAAAAATGGGTGTTCACAGTCACCCCCCATTGTAAAAGTACATCACAACCCCATGGCACCATAGGCACAGATAAAACAAAAGGTTTCACAGAAGCTATATGTCTCTCTGCTCCCTGAATCTGAATGAAATTCAGGCTCTGATGACTTTCTTCAGCTCCCCCTATGCCTGCCAGCGCCTGAGATGCACTAGCTACAGGCTAGTCAGGGGCCATTTAGCTTTAGAAATCACTGTGACATCTGCTCCAGTATCAATAATACCACTAAGCACTATTTTCTGCTGACCATACATCAGGACACATTGACAAATAGGACGTTTTTGAGAGACAGTCTGTACCCACAGAAGCTGTGGATCCCCAGTAGACCTGAATCCTCCTTTATTTCTTAAAGGTCCCTTTGCAAGGGGACGTTCTGATCCCAAGGGGAGCAACAATAGCTGTGCAATACAACTTCCCTTTGGTACCGTGCAGGGAGGAAACGGAGTCCATGCCATGATCTGAATTTTATCTGTGCTGTCAGAATTGACAACCCCAGGAAGCACAAAAAGTCCTGATATTGTTGTTGATGATCTACCTAATATTAATATCTGAGTTTTAACTGGAAGAGGACCTGACGCACCGGTTGGCAATAAATGTACTGTGGTATCAAGTAAAGTTACTGTGTCGGAAGTTGCCAGGTCCAGTCCTGCGCTGCCTGCTGTTGCTGGGGGCAGGTCAGAGACGCGCGTGCTGCCGGCACCTGGCTGGCCGGTAACAGCTGGATGATTTGTGTCTGTGTGCGGCGCCGTCCTGCGCTTCGCATCCAGTTTCCCTGCACAGGCTGCCCTTGAGAACTATACTTAGATTTACACTGGTTAGCATAATGCCTCCCCTTCTGGCACTTAGGGCAAATCCCGGGTGCCTTAGGTTTGGCTCCAGTATTAGCTACCAAACAATTCTTTCTGAGATGACCCGGTTTCCCACAGCCATAACAAACTCTTGTATTCATTGGACAATTCATAGCTGCAAAAGCTGCAGCCATAGCTTCATACTTATGTTCCATCGTACCTATCTTATTACATGCCTCAATCATTTCTAGCAAGGTGGGGTTTTGATTAGGCAAAGATTTTAACAGCTTCTTACAATCTGCATTTGCATTTTCCACAGCTAATTTCAACAGTAATATTTCCCTTGCCTCCCCATTATCAATTTGGTCTTCTAAGGCCAGTTTAAGCCTATCTATGAATTGCATATAAGGTTCCCGTGGTTCCTGAACAATATTTGTAAAACCTTTTTGCGGCTTTTGAGAGTCCAGGACTTTAAGAAAAGCCGTTCGTGCCTTCTCTCGCGATGCTTCCAGGGCTTCCCGTGGGCAGTCGCGGGCTTGCGCTGCCAGGTCAGTGTGTTGACCTGTGCCCATGAGGTGATCCAACGTGAGTGCCGCTAAAGCCTGATTGTTATGTGCCGCATATGTAAGTAAGAGCGCTTGGAACCCTTTTCTCCACTGGAACTCCCATAAAGTATACTGAGACGGAGTTAGCAACAGTTGTGCTAGAGATTTTAAGTCGTATGGTGTCATTACGTGACTGTCGAGTATAGATGTTAAAAGATAAGTGAAATAAGGAGAAGAGAGCCCATGCTCAGCGACAGTACGACGGAGTTCTTTAATCACTGGGAAGGACAAAGCCTCCCATTGAGGGTTACCCCCTCTTCCCGCATACAGTACAGGAGCCACGATTCTTGCGACAACCTCAGTGTCTCCATCCCGCAAAGTTTGGTGCTTAATAGAAGCTCACACATCATGAGGATCCTGGCGATAAAGGTCTGGTTCCCGTTCAGGATAGACAGGACCTGGATCTAGGAGGTCATCTTCGGGGCAGGGGGGGGTATTCTGCTGCGTATGTACCCAAAGTCTCAGTCCGCAGCTTTGGCTTTGGTGGCAGCTTAGAGGGTAACAGAGGAGGAGTCTGAGCTCCCTCAATATTCTGTTCGAAGTTCCCTTCTTGCACTTTAAGCATCTCGAACATAATCCGCCACCATGGCAGCATACGCTGCGCCTCAACATTCCCTGTAGTGCAGCATCCCATAACTTCACCCCCACTTGATCCCAGATTTCACTCGCAATCATGCTAGATATTGTAACTGTTGGGATGTTCTCCTGCACCCACTCCAGCATCTCCTTAAGATCATGGCCACAGACAACCTTGCCAAGCTTTTTAAGGAGTTCTTGCATTAATTCATAAGCGTCTCTTTCTGAGGAACTCTCCTGGTTCCCCATGTTTCCCACGGCTCACCTCTCATCCAGTGGGAGGGATTGCTCTGGCCAGCCGGCTTTTCCTGCTTCCTTTCAGCAGCTCATTCAAAGTTCCGAGGGAATATGCCGCAGGACGCAGCTTAGCGTTTCATCACCCCATCACATTGGGGGTCACCATTTGCCGCGATTAAGAGACGGGACGCAGACTGATGCAGGCCAGGTGTCCACTTTATTATGCAGAATTCTTCTTTATAAAACTAATACTACGCAGAAGCAGTTTACAACAGGAACCAGGGATTCTGTTACATCAATCTGCTTTATGCCTGAAGTCTGACCCTCTCAGGTCATAACAACCACTCGTAATCAAAAATCTGCCCTCCTCCAACAGCACTGCTGCACTGAGTTCCCATAGTTCACAAACTATCAAGGCCAACACTGTCTCCTTCTTATCAGTCCAGCAGTGCTTGGAGCTCGGCTCTCCAACATTTAACCCTTCAATACAAGTTACCTGAAAAAATATACTTCTTAGACATTCTTTGATTCTGAAGATAGGCATTTAAGGGAGTAGTACTGCAGCACACTGAAAGCTCTAACATTCAGTGGTGGTTTAAGGCTTCAGCCCTCCCACCTCCATGAGCATTTAATGTTTACAGCAATGTAGTCCTTTTAGTTTATGTGAACATTCAAGAATAACTGTTGCTAACAGTTTGAACTCTTATCTCAGTAATGACCAGACATACCACTAGCAAGCAACACTCTTGCAAAAATCTCAGGAGGGATTCTGCAACTTGTGTGGCACTGCAGCACTTAAGCAAAGCATACCTGAAGAGAAGGTTGCGGCATCTTCTAAACTTGAAGCTGATTAGGAGCAGTAATTGTTTCAAAGCATATTTATTATTTTAATAACCTGGTGTTATCAGACCAAAGATTATTTTCATATATATAGATATGCTAATTAAAAAAACATTCAGTTCTTGCATGCTAAATCAAAGAAATCTTGCCTAGTTTTTAGAGAATGAGTACTGGCTTTTATCTTCAGTGTGCTAATAGGGAAAGTGTTACTTGTAAGTAGAAGCATGAAAATCCGTATTGTGATTGAAGACAGAAATTATACTGGTGTTTGAAATGATCACTTACCAAAATCTACTCTTGTTAATATGCACTGCATTGGGTGATCAGTTGTATGCCTCGTCGTCGTTGCACCACTTTCATAACAAGTTGCACACAGATCGTAATCGTAGCAAATTAAACACTTGTAGCGGCGACCTCGAAAATTTCCTTTTAAACATGCATCACAGCTGACACCTGTAAACAAATAAAACTGCTTTGAAACACTAATAGATACACTTTGATTTTTTTAAAAAGGCAGATTTGTTGTGATTTCCTCTCAACTAAAAGGAGCCAGCAATCCCTGACATACACAGCTGACAAAACTCAATATTTAAATGCATTCATGTCTTCATGAGACATTGCACCTATTTTACTTTAAGAATTCAAGATTCTAATTTGGGGAGAGCAAACTCAAGCACCTGCAATAAGAGTATATGCTAAATTATAAAGTCTCTTCATATGCACATTTCTACATGCACATTTACATAGCAGTATTGACTAGTATTTTGACTTTTCTGCTAGGAATCTCAGGCCAAGCATTCTTAAAAGAATAAATGGTGCAACAGCTAATCAGGATAAAAAAAGAAAATAAATCAAAACCACCAACAACAACAAGCACAATAAGCAAGCCAACCACTGACAAAAATCTACTACCTTTTCAGCTTTTATTTTCACACTCTGCAGTATTTTGAAGAACACCATGGACACCCCTGACACTCTGGAGGTAGAAACTAGGACTTTTTCCCAATTTTAAAGAACAGAAAACAGTGAAGCTGTTTTTTTGAAGTTAGACTATAATAGCTCCCTTCACCCTCTTTTTCTCAAGCTCAGTCTTTGTACTGTAAAGTAGTCACACTGCACATGTCAGAGAAAGGTTTTATATCTTCCAAAGGTTTTCTTTTTCCTCTGTGTGGTCCCAGTTTTCTTTTGGTTACTTAGTTAAGTGCAGGAGAAGTGTCCGCATCTTGTAATCTATCTGCAACAAATCAAGAGCCTCCACAAAAGCAGCCAGTATATACAATTAAGGGAGGAGATTTTGATCAATGTCCTCTTTCAGCATCAGCTAAGCCACATTCATCATAGTTTGATACAAGCACAGCCAACCTTAGAGAGAAAAACCTGACAGAACAAAGCAGTCACATTAGCCAACTCCCTGTTTTAAACCTAACTTCCATAGGACTACTATCAATTGCAGAAACAAATTCTGTGCCTTCCTGCTGTGTTACTCCACTCTGATCTGAACAGAAGCTTCACCATATGTATTACATATACAGAAATGCAACAGTGATTTCTTTAAAATGTCTGTTACTTGCTCAATCTATTACATCATCACATTCAGATGAACAAGGGGTAAAATTATTTCATTATTTTTCCCTTTAGTTTCTTTATCTACAGGGGTACCTTAAGGCATCATCTAATAATTTCTAAAATGTAAGTACTTTTCTTATATGAATGCTGAACCTATTTTTAAAGTTGCCGCTTTCTCCTTTGAAACATCACTCTACGTGAAATATTGTATTAGAAGAAAATACATCAATAATCTTAGTTAATAGCATCAAATAACTAAGTTTTGAGGATAGCTTTGTTATCCTCTCCAAAGATTTGGTTTGTTGGGTTTTTTAAATCTCTCACCAGGCACATCTTTCCTGATGTTTCATTCAAACTCTGAAGGTTCTGTAACAATCTGAAGATTGAGACACCATGAACAGCCTAACTTCTGAGAATACCTGCTTGTCAACTTTGTAGAATGAATTTTGACAGTTTGTTGGCTTTATTCCTATATAGAGATCTATCACCCATATCTCCCCAATAATCTAAGCTATACACAAAAGACTTAGCAGTCATTGACAGTACTGCAAGTCTTTTACTTGTCTACTACATTTTCTAGAAAACAGCTGATCACCAAGTCAAACAACACACTGAAGCTATCTAGTATCTAGATAAAGTATTAAAAATCTTATTTTCTTCCTTTCCCCACATTAAGCCCCAAACAGTTAATTTAATGCAGATGTAAGTCTCTGTGCAATAAATTGCTTCTGTCACGTTTTCTCAAACTTCTAGATCACTCCTACTGAAGACAGACAGGTTATTAAGAAGTTTTCTTAGCGAAAATATTTCTCCATTATCATCCTATGCTGCAAACACCAAAAGCTGTGATATTAGCTTTGGAGAAATTCTGCTACACACAAATCACCACAGTGTTTGTACTTAAGAACACTTCCAGTGGAAATATACTGCAAGATCTTCACACAACAGATGAATTCTGCTTCTTACTGATCAATTATCTACAATATGTCTACAATGTGATTTGAGGAGAAAAAGTAACATTAGCGTAAATCGTGATTGCAGCTGCTGAAGTCAAGTCCTACCAAGGCAGTAACAGTTAAGGACAGCACGCTTTCTACAACTCCCAGGGTTAACACTTTGCTACAACTACCACATCCTTCCCTTTGAGAAACAGGCTAACAGCAGGAGATATACTATGTTAATTTTATATCCCTTTGTGCAATAGCGAATGAAAACATCAAAAGGGAAAATCACGATTAAAAGCCTCAGCTTGGAAGATAAACCCATGCTTAATACCCCAAACTTTTCCCTGAACCCAGAAAGATCTCTTTTCCAGGAGTTACATCACTTATTTTTCCCTTTTCACAACAGTCTTACCAAAGACAGGTCAGTTACAACTTTCCAGCTCATTTTTAAGCCTACTACTTCGCTGGCAAAACCTCACCTATGTATCCAGCCTAGAATTTGGAAACTGAAATACCCAGGCATGTGATCTCCTCCCACCCTATCATTTCTCCTATAGTAATCAAGCCCTGCACAAACACAAGCATTTAAAAGTAACATATTCCAACCACCACAATACGTCCTTCACCACATGCTTATCCAACATTTCCTTGCATTTACCTCTCACATACATTACAGATTCAAGAACATAAGATTAAAATGGATGCACCCATATTGATCTCAGGTTTTGTGGAGAAAGCATGGTCTGGACAAGTTTACGTTGAAGCTGGGAACAAAAGCAACCAACCAACCAAAAGAAAAGCCTAAGCGGTATGTGACAACTGGCCATGCAGGATACACTTCTGAGTTGCATGAAGTGCTACTTTTAGGAGAATCCTTGAATGAAATCCTGCTAACTCAAATTGATTGCTGTTTTTCAAAGCAATGATTTTGCAATGATCAGAGGAAAAAAAACATTAGTTACAGGTTACATTTGCATCACAGATGTGGTCGGCTTTCTCAAATTTTCTTTTATTTCGTTATTGCTATACAAGTACTCACATAATACTGCATGTCATGTCTAATTAGAATCTTGTTGAAAGACTACTACTGTACTTTTTTAATTCGACACTGTTCCACTAGAGGGCAGCATTGTGCTAAAAGCCTAAGAAGTTGGTTTCACTTTACCATTAATTATCGAACTTCAGGTTCTGAAAGAAGCTTCACCAGCATCCAGTCATGGTATCACCAGTTCTAGTCTCTCCAGTTTCACATTTTCAGTGAAAAGAATCAGTAGATACCTAACAGTCTCAGTAACAAAGTAATTCACTCCCTCAATACAAAACTTAGTACTTTTACATCAAGTCATCCAAATCCTTCACTTAATGAAGTGCTTGGCCAATGATTTCAGGGAAGATTATTCCAGAATCATTTTACATGTAGGAAACATTATGGCGATGAGATTCAGTGCTAGGGGGGTGGGCTTTTTTTTTGCTTGTTTTTGATGGTTGTTTCATTTTGTTTCATTGTTGGGTTTTTTGGTGGGTGGGTGGTTTGGGCAGTTTTCTTAGTTTTGTGTGTTTTAGTCTCCTCGCCAACATCTTCCATACTTTGATTCTGATAGACCACATAATTTTCTCTTATGACAGAGCACAATTTCACTAGGAATTAACTAAAATAAAAGCAACTTCTCATAGGGTTAATAGGAGGACTAGACAAAGTACATAACTTGCTTGCATAAGGGAGAGAGCAATAATGGACAGACTTGTGGTTCAAATATGACATATGACAGGATTCATTTATTTTATTTTACAATTCCAATCAAAGCTAAAGTGTAACATCAACTAAATCCACTACCACCTCTGTAGGAGAGAAAAAGGTTTTTTCCACCTCACTTGATCTCCTCAGATACTATGAGCAATTAAAATATTAAAAGCCCAGTAATCCAGACCAAGGAAGAAGGAAAAAAAAATCAAAAAAACAAAAAGATCCATGAAACTGTGGAGAGGTCAGCAGTATTTAGCTGTATCTCACACTGGAATCTAAATCCTGCCTCAAACAAGGTGCACTGCTAAACTTCATTGATAATTTGCATTTATCATTTAAGGTTTTAGGAATTTCAGAGAATATGCTACTCAAAAGTCACATTTTACACATATGAAGCCTGCATCTGAAATATGCAAAGAGTAAACAGTGGTATTTAACTCCTGAGATCAGTATCTACTGTCCCTTGGAATGAACTCATCTTTAACACTTTGAAGAGAGCAGGTTCATGGCTATTCTCACCATTTAACATTCCTGTAAGCAGCCCATAAGGCTGCTTACAAGCCAATGAGGACATGTAGGTCCTCATTGATAGGGCTTTAAACTAGATTTGAAGGGGGAAGGGGCGGAAACCAGTCCCCCCAGACAGGAAACCAGTCCCCCCAGACAGGAGTCTGAGGGTGGTAAGCTGGAGTCAGAGGTGAAACCAGCAGCCCAGCCGAAGTGCATGTACACTAATGCACAAAGTATGGGTAACAAACAAGAGGAGCTGGAAGCCTTGTTGCAGCAGGAAAGTTATGATGTAGTTGCCATCACAGAGATGCGGTGGGACGACTCACATGACTGGAGCGCTGCAGTTGACAGCTACAGGCTCTTCAGGAGAGACAGGCAAGGAAGAAGGGGTGGAGAGGTGGCCCTGTACATCAGGAAGGCACTAGATGCCATTGAGATGGAGATTAGGGACAATCGGGTTGAGTGCTTGTGGGTGAGAATTAGAGGGAAGAACAGCAGGGCAGACATCCTGGTTGGAGTCTGTCATAGACCACCCAACCAGGACGAAGATGATGAGTCATTCTATAGGCAGTTTAAGGCTGTCTCAGGATTGCCTAACCTTGTTCTCATGGGCGACTGCAACCTGCCTGACATCTGCCGGGATCTCAACACCGCAGAGAGGAGACAGTCTAGGAGGTTCTTAGAGTGCATGGAGGACAACTTCTTAACCCAGGAGCTGCATGAGCCTCCCAGGGGTAAGCCTATGCTTGACCTCCTCTTCACCAATAGGGAAGGGCTGGTGGGTGATGTGGTGGTCGGAGGGTGCTTAGGGGCCA
Organism: Melanerpes aurifrons; assembly: GCA_011125475.1. Classification (NCBI taxonomy): domain Eukaryota; kingdom Metazoa; phylum Chordata; class Aves; order Piciformes; family Picidae; genus Melanerpes; species Melanerpes aurifrons. Next base: position 7,631,160 of record WWNC01000030.1, on the reverse strand, counting down.
GTGACCATGAGGTAATTGAATTTTCAGTATTCAGTCAAGCTAAGAGAAGCAGCAAGAAGACCTCCACTCTGGACTTCCGGAGGGCAGACTTCAGGTTACTTAAGGAACTAACTCAGAAGGTTCCTTGGGATAAAGCCCTTAAAAATAAAGGGGTCCAGGAGAGCTGGACCTGCTTCAAGGAGGAACTCTTGAAGGCGCAGGAACAGGCTGTGCCAATGCGCCAGAAGATGAGCCGCCAGGGCAGACGGCCAGCCTGGATGGTTAATGAACTTTTAATAGGACTAAGGGGGAAAAAAAAAAAGAGTGCATCGTCTTCGAAAGAAAGGTGAGGCAACCCACGAAATGTTTAAGGATGTTGCTAGGTCATGTAGGAAGAAAATTAGGGAGGCAAAAGCACATTTAGAGCTTAGACTGGCCTCTGCAGGAACACAAAAAGTCCTTCTATAAATACATTAATAGCAAGAGGAAGGGCAAGGACAACCTCCACTCCTTGGTGGACATGGAGGGGAATGTTGTAACAAAGGATGAGGAAAAGGCAGAGGTACTTAACACCTTCTTTGCCTCAATTTTTACTAGCAGGACAGAATGTCTTCCAGACAGCTGGCCTGCAGAGCTGGCAGAAGGAGCCAGGGAGCAGCACAGTTTCCCTATGTTCCAGGAGAAGGGGATAGTTAGAGATCTGCTCAGCCGCTTGGATCCCCACAAGTCCATGGGACCAGATGGGATCCATCTTAGGGTGCTGAGAGAGCTGGCAGAGGAGCTGGCCAAGCTGCTCTCCATCCTTTTTCAGCAGTCCTGGCTCACTGGAGAGGTCCCAGAAGACTGGAAGCTGGCCAACGTGGTGCCCATCCACAAGAAGGGCCAGTTGGATGAGCCAGGGAATTAGAGAGGGACCTCAACAGGCTGGACAGATGGGCAGAATCCAACGACATGAGATTTAACACATCCAAGTGCCGGGTTCTACACATTGGCCACAACAACCCCATGCAGTGCTACAGGCTGGGGTCAGAGTGGCTGGAGAGCAGCCAGGCAGAGAGGGACCTGGGGGTGCTGGTCGATGGTAGGCTGAAGATGAGCCTACAGTGTGCCCAGGCAGCCAGGAGGGCCAATGGCATCATGGCCTGCATCAGGAACAGTATGGCCAGCAGGAGCAGGGAGGTCATTCTGCCCCTGTACACTGCAGTGGTTAGGCTGCACCTCGAGTCCTGTGTCCAGTTCTGGGCCCCTCAGTTTAGGAAGGATGTTGACTTGCTGGAATGTGTCCAGAGAAGGGCAACAAAGTTGGTGAGGGGCTTAGAACATAAGCCTTATGAGGAGAGGCTGAGGGAGCTGGGGTTGCTTAGCCTGGAGGAGACTCAGGGGAGACCTTCTTGGTCTCCACAACTACCTGAAGGGAAGTTGTAGACAGGCAGGGGTTGGTCCCTTCTCCCAGGCAACCAGTATCAGAACAAGAGGACACAGTCTCAGGCTGTGCCAGGCGAGGTTTAGGCTGGAGGTTAGGAGGAAGTTCTGTACAGAGAGAGTGATTGCCCATTGGAATGGGCTGCCTGAGGAGGTGGTCACCATCATTGGAGGTGTTCAGGAGGAGATTTGATAGAGTGCTTGGTTGCATGGTTTAGTTGATTAGGTGGTGTTGGATGATAGGTTGGACACTATGATCTTGAAGGTCTCTTCCAACCTGGTCTACTCTATTCTATTCATGTGCTCAGACTAAGGATCACTGGATTTCTGTTATGTCCAACATTGATAAAAAACTTCTTTACAATGAAAATGCCAGTAACTTTCAAGTATTTCTTCCTACATTATCTGAATTACTAAGGGGGTTCATTCTTCTCAAAGACTGACAGAATATGCAAGAATATGCTATTTCAAGGGGACAAACTTTAACGATTCTTCCTTTCAAAACCCTTCAATTGAAGCATGCAACTGAAACTTCAGAAGTTGTGATGCCTCTTCAATGGCACAAAAGGCTGCAACCTGTGTACTGCTTTTGACATTCTTATGATTGTAGTAACAAACTACTTTTAATTCACCTCTGGGTTGGGGTTCGGTTGGTGATTGGGTTTTTTTTGTTTGGTGGGTGGTTTGTTTTGGTTTTGTTTGTTGTGGGAGTGTTTTGTGGCTTTTTGTTGGGGTTTTTTGGGTGGGGGGTATCCAGTGAGGGTGGGTGTTTGTTTGGGGGGTTGGTTTTTTGTTCTTGTTTTGGGGTGTTTGTTTGGTTGGCTTTGGTTTAGTTGTTGTTATTGGGGTATGTTTCATTAAATTTGCTTGACATCAACTATCTATCTTATTGATAGTCTGCATGTGACATGGCAACCCCAGGTTAACTGGCTCATTTGTATTAGACTGAAGGTAGGAAAATACACACCATTTGATAACACTTTTGAGAAAAAAAAAAAAAAAAGTATTTCTTACTTACCAGCCTCATCTCTTAATGCAGATTGCTGCCTAATTTGAGAGGGTAATTTCTGGAAACCAAAGCTACTACTGCTGCTCCTGAAAATTTAACCAGAAACTTAGTCCAACCATAAAATTACTTTCATTTTGGGATGGGCTTTTTATAATTTTTTTTCCTTGTACTTACTACAGCAGATTGTGAAAACAAACATTAAGACAACCTACAATACTGAACATACTCAATCACCCTTGCAGCCACAAGTAGTGAACAGAAAATTCACACACTGTACCTCTGAAGTAACTAAAAACATTCTGTTCTCTTACACATCTGCTGTTCAACAGAGCTGAACATCCATCTTCCTATACAGAGTGGAAGCAGCAGCAACCATATAAGCATGTTCACAAAAAAAGGGACTAGCAGAATTAAAGCTGCAGGCAGAGATCATGTTGACTTGGAACTCGTGAAAAAAGAGATTGTAAAGTGCAGGAATCAGGCCTATGATAAACCAGAAAGGTAAAAAGGCTTTTGTTTTCTTAGCAGTACTCCTTCCTCTCAAGACTCTGGAATAGAAACAGACCCCTAAATCTTATCTCCCCAACATCACTAAGTTTTATGAAGCATACTTGCACAGTGTCTGGTACTTCTCTAGTGCTGGTCCAAAAAAGAAATAATTGAAGAGTAGAGCTGGCCCAGAAAGTTCTAGCCGTGTTCCCAACACATAAGCATCACCCCACCAGCTACCAGCCTGCCAGCTACCAAAAGGACTTTTCCTATTTTTTATTTCACATCCCAAGTTGTGGGAGTTATGCACAAAATAGTTTTAGTCATCTAGGACATCAGGAACAAGCAGCTAGCAAGCACTGCAAAACACTATGGAGGAATTATGCAGGAGAGGGAAACAGATAGCTTTCCACTGCTACAGTCACCTTTCTTTCCCATTAAACTGCCTTTTTCTCAGTGGAATTTCCCAATGTAATTATACATCATGCCTTCCAACACAACAAGAACCTTGCACACCTTAGCTATCTCTTATCTCCATTTCAGTTTTACAAAAGAAGAGTCTATTTCATTCTCAGGGCAGACCTTCCTGTACACAGAAGCAGCCAGTGAGAAGTGTCACAGACACTGCCCAGGTAATTAAACTTACTATCTTAAGGCCTGTGTATAAGGATGAAATAAAGCTGTGCTAGTTCGCTTCATTCTGCTGCTTACTAACATGAATTTGTAAAATCTGTAAGTCAGCCAAAACATTTTCATTTGATTACAGAAATTATTTTATTAATCATAGAATGGCTTGGATTGGAAAAAACCTTAAAGATCATCTAGTTCCAACACCCTCTGCCATGGGCAGGAACATCTTCCACTAGACCAGGTTGCTCAAGGCCTTCAACACCTCCAGGGCAGGGGCATCTACTAACTCCCTGTTTCAGTGTCTCACCACCCCTAAAGAGTTTTTTTCCAACATCCAGTCTAAATCTGCCCTCCTCAAGCTTCAATCCATTCCCTCTCATCCTATCACAAGCCCCTGTAAAAAAATCCCTTTCTGGTACTGGAAGGCTGCTGTAAGGTCTCCCCTGAGCCTTCTTTTCACCAGGTTGAACAGCCCCAACTCTCACAGCCTATCCTCATAGGACAGGTGCTTCAGGCCTCTGATCATCTTCATAGCCCCCCTCTGGACCATCTCCAACAGATCCATACTCTTTTTACGCTGGGGACACAAGAACTGGGTGCAGTACTTCAGCCAGGGTCTCAAAAGAGCAGAGTAGAGGGCCAGAATCATATCCCTGTCCTGCTGGTCACTTTCAATGCAGCCCAGGACACGGTTGGTCTTCTGGGGTGCAAATGCACACAGCTCCCTCATGTTGAGATTTTCATCAACTGACACCCCCAAATCCTTGTCCTCAAGGCTGTTCTCAAGCCACTCCTCATCCAGCCTGTATTTTTGCTTGGGGTTGCCCCAAGCCAGATTTGGCCTTGCTGAACATCATTAAGATTGACTTGGGCTCACCTCTCAAGCTTGTCCATATCCCTCTGGATGGCATCCCTTCCCTCCAGTCTGTCAACTGGACCAATCTAATACTAAAATCAGCCAAAGAATGAGGCATCTATTATACTCCTCAAAAACTACCGAAATTCACTGAATACTGAAAGTCGCTCAGCATCTCTTCTCCAGATCCAACTTAGAGACCAGGGTCACAATATCTAAGCATAATAAGCAGGGCTGATTTTAGTCCTTCAAAGAACATCAAATCGTAGAACACACTGGGTTGGAAAGGACCTTACAAGGTTATCTAGTCCAAGCCACTATAGTAAAAGAAAGGACATCCCCAACTAGATAAGGTCGCTCAGAGCCCCATCAAGCCTGGCCTTGAATGTTTCCACAGATGGGGTCTCCACCACCTCTCCGGGCAACTGTTCCAGTGCTCCAGCACCCTTATAGTGAAGAACAACTTCTTAATGTCCAATCTAAACTTATCCTGCTCTAGTCTAAAACCACTGCCCCTTGTACTACTGCTACATGTAAATAGTCTCTCCCCAGCTTTCTGGTAGGTCCCCTTCAGGTACCAGCAAGCTGCTACAAGGTCTCCTCAGAGTCTTCTCCAGGCTTAACCTGTTCTCACAGGAGAGGTGCTCCAGCCCTCTGACCATTTTTGCTGTCCTCCTCTAGAACATCTCTATCAGGTTTCACCAGAGCAGAAGGACAGAATCACCTTTTCCAATCTGCTAGCCACACTCCTTTTGATGCAGCCTAGGATGCAACTGGCCTTCCAGGCTGGAAGTGCACACAGCTGGCTCATGTTTCACCACCAGTATCCCCCAAGACCTTTTCTGCAGGGCTGCTCTCTATTACATCATCCCCCAGCCTGTATTGATTACAATGATTGTCCCAACCCAGGTGCAGGACATTACACCTGGCCTTGTTGAACATTGTAAGGTTTACCTGCACCCACTTCTCCAGGTCCCACTGGATGTCAACCCATCCCACAGGAATATCAACTGCACTCTCACCTTGGTGTCATTTGAAGAGTAGATGAGGTTGGACTCAATCCCCCTTTCTATATAATTGATGATGATATTAAACAGCAATATTCCCAATATGGACCCTCAAGGGACATTACTGGTCAGCTCTCTCCATCTGGAGATTGACCATTGAGCACTACCCTCTGAATGTGACCATCCAGCCAATTTCTTATCTGCCAAACAATCCACCCTTTGAATCCCTATCTCTCCACCCTAAAGAGACGGCTCTTGTGAGGGATTGCATCAAAGGCCTTACAGAAGTCCAGACAGATGACATCCATTGCCCTTCCCTCATTCATTGATGTAGTCACTACATTGCAGAAAGCCACCAAGTTGGTCAGGCAGGACTTCACAGAATTGCAGAAACATTCAGGGTGGAAAAGACACTGAGGATCACAAAATCCAACCAATAACCCTACTCTACAAAGTTCACCCCTAAACCTTATCCTCAAGAACCACATCCAAACGACGTTTAAACACATCCAGGGTTGCTGACTCAACCACCTCCCTGAGCAGCCCATTCCAATGCCTGACTTCTCTTTCTCTGAAGAGCTTCTTCCTAATGTCCAGTCTAAACCTACCCAGTCACAGGCCATTCCCTCTTGTTCTACTACTAATCACCTGTGAGAGAAGACCAGTACCAGCCTCTCTACAATGTCTTTTCAGGCAGCTGTACAGAGCAATAAGGTCTCCCTTCAGCCTCCTCTTTTTCAAACTAAACAGCCCCACCTCCCTCGGCTGTTCCTCATAAGATTTATTCTCCAAGCCCTTCACCAGCTTCATTACCCTCCTCTAAACTTCCTCCATCACATCGACATCTCTCTTGTATTGAGGTGCCCAAAACTGGACACTCAAGGTGTGGCCTCACCAGAGCCGAGTACAGGGGGACAATCACCTCTCTACTCCTGCTGGACACAGCATTTCTGATACAATCCAGGATGCCATCGGCTTTCTTGGCCGCCTGGGCACACTGCTTGCTCCTATTCAGCTGCTTGCCAATTAGAACCTCCAGGTCCCTTTCTGCCAGACAGCTTTCCAGCCATGCTTCCTCAAGCCTGTAACATTGCTTGGGCTTGTTGTGACCCAATGTTGTCCCATTGATCCAATCTATCAAAGTCCCTCTGTAGAGCCTCCCTGTCCTCATGAAGATCCGCACTGCCATCTAACTTGGTGTCATCTGCAAACGTACTGATGACACACCCTATGTCTTCATCAAGGTCATCAATAAGATGTTAAACAGAAGTGGTCCCAACACTGAGCCCTGAGGAAAACCACTTGTGACTGGCTGCCAGCTGGATTTAACTCTATTGGCCACCACTCTATGGGCCTGTTCACCCAGCCAGTGCTTTATCCAGCAGAGCTTGTGCTCATCCAAGCCATGAGCAGCCAGTTTGTCCACGAGAATTCTGTGGGAAACACTGCCAAAGGCTTTTCAAAAGTCTAGGCAGATAATATCCAGGCTTTCCCTCATCCAACAGTCAGGTCATCTTGCCATAGAAGGAGATCAGGTTGGTCAGGCAGGACCTGCCCTTCATAAACCTATGCTGACTGGGCCTGATCCCCTGGTTGTTCTCTGCATGGTGTGTAATGGTGCTTGAGATGACCTGCTCCATGGCCTTCCCTGGTACCAAGATCAGACTGATAGGTCTATAGTCTCCTGGATCCTCCTTTCTTGTAGATGGGTGTTACATTTGCTACTCTCCAGTCCAATGGGACCTCCCCAGCCATCCGTGACTTCAGGCAAATAATGGACAGTGGCTTGGCAAGCACATCTGCCAACTCCTTCAGCACCCTTGGGTGTAGGCCATCCAGCCCCATTGAGCTGTGTGTGTCTAAGTGGCATACCAGATCACTGATCACTTCATTTATGGTGATGACCTCATTCTGATTCCCCTCCCTGACTCCTAGGTCATAAGGCTGGGTGTCCAGGGAACTGCTGGAACCAGTGCTAAAGACTGAGGCAAAGAAGACATTGAGCACATCAGCCTTCTCCCCATCCTTAGTCATTTCCCCCCACATCCAATAAAGGATGGAGATTTTCCCCAGTCCTCCTTTTGTTGCTAATTAATTAACAGAAACATTTTTTTATTGTCCTTAACAGTTGTAGCTAGGTTGAGCTCTAGCTGTGCTTTGGCTATTAACATGGAGGGCAACATCTCCTCCCTTCCTCCCTCTGATGCTTCTAATAGCTTGTAGCCATTGATAGCCACACTCCAGCCATAGGATCTATGCCATTAAATTTCAGTAATGGGCACTGTATCCTAGCTTTCCAGCAGCATGGTAACTTCCAGCTCCTCCTCCTATTTGTTGCCCATGCTTGTACATCCATGTAGAGGCAATCCAGGCGGGCTGTCTGCCATGTCACCTTCTTAGAGAAATGCCAGTCAATTTCCTTAAGGGAGCCAATGTTTCCCTTAAAATTAATTTGCCCAAGAACCAAATCACTGAAAAAGAAGATACTACACAAACACTTCTGCAAGACAAGGTTTAAATGCTGCACATTTATTCCATCCTAGAACAGGTTCTGCACAAGCCCACACCAAAACCTCAGTGGCCTCTTGTCAATATTAAACATATATTGTCTTTACACAGAAAAAGCAATCACTTCGTAAACATTTTACTTACAAATTTGCATATTCTTTCATCTCTCTGTATATATACAGCTGGGACACCACTCATAAATCGGGAACTGCTCCAAAGGCTCCTAAAACTCTGGACTTGCCACAGCATCCTGGCCTGCATCAAGAATAGTGTGGCCAGCAGGAGCAGGGAAGTTATCATGCCCCTGTACTCTGCATTGGTTAGGCCGCACCTTGAATACTGTGTCCAGTTCTGGGCCCCTCAGTTTAAGAAGGACATCAAAGCACTTGAACGTGTCCAGAGAAGGGCAACAAGGCTGGTGAGAGGCCTTGAGCACAAGCCCTATGAGGAGAGGCTGAGGGAGCTGGGATTGTTTAGCCTGGAGAAGAGGAGGCTCAGGGGTGACCTCATTGCCCTCTACAACTACCTGAAAGGTGGTTGTAGCCAGGAAGGGATTGGTCTCTTCTCTCAAGTAACCAGCACCAGAACAAGGAGACGCAATCTCAAGCTGCGCCAGGGGAAGTTTAGGCTGGAGGTGAGGAGAAAGTTCTTCACTGAGAGAGTCATTTGTCATTGGAATGGGCTGCCCAGGGAGGTGGTGGAGTCACTGTCCCTGGAGGTGTTCAAGAGGGGATTGGACGTGGCACTTGGTGCCATGGTCTAGTCATGAGGTCTGTGGTGACAGGTTGGACTCAATGACCTTTGAGGTCTCTTCCAACCTTAGTGATACTGTATGTATCATTTCACCCAGAATCACTCACTACATAGCCTATGATGAAAAAAGCTCCTTTCTCAACAAGCTAGGCAGAATACCATCCAGATCCTCTATAGAGAAGAAACTTGTCTGCAATTAAGAAAGAAGACATCCAAAATTATGCGTACGCCTGTGCCAAAACAGAGAAAGCAAGTGTGAAAGGATTTTAACAAATTCATTCATTAGGACTCCTGTGAAAATCCTCAAAATAAGACAAAAATACAGCTGCAGGAGATCAATTCTCAAATAATTTTTTTTTTTAAATCTAAGGAATAAGGAAATTACTTACAGAAAAAGAGTATTGTTTAGCAAATACAAATGTGGAATCCACCTCCTCCAGTGGATGAGTATGTCTATCTCCTGGTTTTCTAAATTTTACAAGTTACTGCAAACACCAGAAAACAGAATGAAACCACTTTCCAGATACATAAGAAAAAACAAAAAGGTGGCTCATTAAATACAGTGATAATCTAAACAGTGTTTTCTAGGCTTCATATCTCAAACTCTTGAATGATTGTTCCTTAAATTCAGACAGAAAACTTGGATGCAGTTTCAAGTCACAGCCCTAGACCTACAGAAAAAACAGGTGTTTTCACTCCAAGTATCACAAACCTCAGTATTTTCTGCAAAGAATGTCAAGTATTACATTTAACATAACATTTAGAAACCATCAGAATTGTTAACCTGTCATGAGAACTGATTCACAGCAAAAGGCTTTGCCAGAGGTGTTTATGACTTTAAGAAGAACTAGAAACAGTGTACACCAAAAGGATTTTTGAGGAAGCAAACTTGGATTTCTAATGTAATACCTGATACTGTCTCACACCTCAGCATTCAATTAATGTAATTTCATTTGACCATCAAAACCACCACAACATGAAAGCCTGATAAAATAAGCATATTAAAATTCAACAAATTGCAACACATTTATCAGAATGCAGAAGGTCTGTAATGTGGCAGTAAAGGGAACTAGCACCAGACATTATTTCATTTAACAACTTTGTTAATCTGGAAATGGCAAATCGCATGCAAATTCTATTAACACAAAAATGCATGAACCGAGGAAGCTGTAAAGAATACCAGGGCAAGAAAATAACAGTGGCAGCACTGGACTAAACCCTCTGTCTAGCGTAATGAATAGCAAAGTTTCTCATGTAGTAAAATGAGAATAGGCTCCCTAATTTCTTTCAGGACTAGAGACACAACAGACATAAGCAGTTCAGGCAAACACCAACTGAAAAAGAACTGAGAAGAACATCACATAAATGAGTTTTATAGGTGTAAAACATGAATACTAAAAAGAAATTAAACAGAACTGATACGTCTCTGTTGAGCCCTGCAAGAATTAAGAGAGAGTCTTCTCAGAAAGTAAAGCTTTGCGTATTTTGCTTTAGTGAGCTATTTAAGAAGACTGATAAAAAAAGCTTTCCTAACATTCTAAGAGTTTGAGGAACTTGTAAAAATTGAGTTTCCCTGGATACAACACAGAATGGTAACATAAACTTGCTTTATAAAATGGTAATAGGAGGTTAAAAACCTACAGTATATTTATTTAAATACTAGCAGTGTTCTACCCTGGGCTTTCTCAGGGATTTTTCTCACTATGACTACCTTGGCAGCCAGTTTTACTCCCACTCTATTACAGGGAACAGCTTCTCAGGCAGGTAACACACCTGCAGAAACTACAATTGCTTATAATGTGAAATCTACACCAGAAGTGCTGTGGGAAATGCAGTAAATTAAAGCAATACAAGAAGTTCCAGGCTTATGTTGGTCAGGCTTTGAGTTTGTTTCATTTCTCTCCCCCCTTCTTTCTGATTCTTCATGGCACATACTGCTTAGCTGATTGTTCATACATTCCCTGGATTAGCATCCCAGCCATGCCAAATACCTAGCTTTCTCTTTTCTCCTTTCATTATAAGAGTTTCATTTAGCTTTTTTACTTTGAGTTTTTTTCTTTGCTTCTTATACCAGATAAGCACAAAGAACCAAAGATTATTCAAACAGCACCTTCCGAATAAATCTCATCCATCCTTTATACATACATCAAACTTACTCTCAGAGCAATTTGTAATGATTTGAACTACTTGAAAACACTAAGTCAGATCATTTACCTAAATAGCTTTTGATCTACCACTAAGCCCTAAAAGATATCACAGATTTACAGATCACAGTTCACAATTCCCCTGCAGTCTTTTTTATGTAATTAGCTCAATTTCTTAAACAAGACTTTCCTTGTTTAAGAAAAAATTCTTTAAAAACATTTCTGTTCAAACCTGTCCTCAAAACTGAATTTCTCTGAACAAGACAGAATAATAATATAAACTTAATTTTTAAAATGGCAACAGGAGGTTATAAACCTACAGTATATTCATGAAGAAAAACCATTACTTGCAAGAAAAACACTACAAATTTGACTTTTAATTCAACACACTAAAAAGAAAAGCATTGTTTGGGACAAATGTATAAAGAAAGAGTGTTATAACACACACATATCACTATAAAAAAAAAGTAGGTAAAGCAGCTGGGGAAGTTGTAGACAGAGGTATTCGCTACCTCAGTTTCTTGTTTCTGAGACATTCTTCAAAAGCCCCAGTAACTTCTCTAGAGCTGGGGGATTAAATAAAAAAAACACTGGAGTATGAGCCTTTACAATTATTATACACTGCCAAGGTCTCCAAGTACTCATCTCTAGGACTGTAAAAGCAACGTTGTCCTACAGATTATGGACATTTAACACAATGTCATACTACACAAGTTAACGAAGTGTGTTTTCCTCAAAAAAGCCACTGTCCATCATTTTTCAACAGTCCTGGCTCACTGGAGAGGTCCCAGAAGACTGGAAGCTGGCCAATGTGGTGCCCATCCACAAGAAGGGCCGGTTGGATGGGCCGGGGAATTATAGGCCTGTCAGCCTGACCAGTGCCAGGCAAGATTATGGAACAGGTCATCCTGAGTGCAATCACACAGCACTTCCAGAATGGCCAAGGGATCAGGCCCAGCCAGCATGGATTTAGGAAGGGCAGGTCCTGCCTGACCAACCTGATCTCCTTCTATGGTCAGGTGACCCGCCTGGTGGATGTGGGGAGGCCTGTGGATGTAGTCTACCTGGACTTCAACAAGGCCTTTGACACTGTCCCCCACAGCAAACTCCTGGCCAAGCTGTCAGCCCATGGCTTGGATGGGAGCACACTGCATTGGGTTACGAACTGGCTGGAGGGCTGAGCCCAGAGAGTGATGGTGAATGGTGCCACATCCAGCTGGCGGCCAGTCAGTAGTGCTGTGCCCCACGGATCAGTGCTGGGCCCTGTGCTCTTTAACATCTTTATTGATGATCTGGATGAGGGGATTGAGTCCATCATCAGTAAATTTGTGGACAACACCAAGCTGGGGGCAGGAGTTGATCTGCTGGAGGGTAGAGAGGCTCTGCAGAGGGACCTCAACAGGCTGGACAGATGGGCAGAATCCAATGGCATGAGATTTAACACATCCAAGTGCCGGGTTCTGCACATTGGCCACAACAACCCCATGCAATGCTACAGGCTGTGGTCAGAGTGGCTGGAGAGCGGCCAGGCAGAGAGGGACCTGGGTGTACTGGTTGATGGTAGGCTGAAGATGAGCCTGCAGTGTGCCCAGGCAGCCAAGAGGGCCAATGGCATCATGGCCAGCAGGAGCAGGGAGGTCATTCTGCCCCTGTACACTGCACTGGTTAGGCCACACCTCGAGTCCTGTGTCCAGTTCTGGGCCCCTCAGTTTAGGAAGGATGTTGACTTGCTGGAACATGTACAGAGAAGGGCAACAAAGTTGGTGAGGGGTTTGGAACACAAGCCCTATGAGGAGAGACTGAAGGAGCTGGGGTTGCTTAGCCTGGAGAAGAGGAGACTCAGGGGTGACCTTCTTGCTCTCTACAACTATCTGAAGGGAGGTTGTAGACAGGCAGAGGTTGATCTCTTCTCCCAGCAACCAGTACCAGAACAAGAGGACACAGTCTCAGGCTGTGCCAGGGGAGGTTTAGGCTGGATGTTAGGAGGAAGTTCTGTACAGAGAGAGTGATTGCCCATTGGAATGGGCTGCCCGAGGAGGTGGTGGAACCACCATCACTGGAGGTGTTCAGGAGGAGACTTGATAGGGTGCTTGGTTGCATGGTTTAGTTGATTAGGTGGTGTTGGATGATAGGTTGGACACGATGATCTTGAAGGTCTCTTCCAACCTGGTTTATTCTATTCTATTCTAAAAGCATTAATTTGTGAATAAGGACACTAGAGGAAAGGAAAAATAGATTTGAAAGAAACTCATCACAAAGTCTAATGCAAGCAATACCAACATCAGTATTCATCATTTGGTAATATGAAATATTTGCTCTGAAAAAAAAGTATCAACATCACTTAAAACTAGAATACAGAGTCCTGCATCTCAATTATCACCCCAAAGTACTTCATGCTTTGACAGGAAATTGTATTCTGACATTTCATTCTCAACTATTGCTCTTTTAACTTTCTGATCAGTTTCCAGAACAAAATACGAGCTGATCTTTGAGGTACAACAAAACTACATCTCCCAGTAACTTACTACAAAGCAATCCCAAAAGCTATTAAAAGCCTCCATATATATTGTTTTTTTAATGTGATATCATCAATTAATCTTGAGAATTACTGCACCCTGCAGATCATCTAGCTCAAAATAAACTTCAGGCAGCAACACTGGAGTAACACAAGAATATCAGCAGTAATTTCTACCGCTACGAATTTCACTAATAACAGCCAATTATCCTAAGGAATCTTCACTTAAAGCCACTGCTAAATAGCAAAATCTCAAGCTGTTTACTCAGATCCTCACAAAAGCCTTCCAGAGTAAGGAACATTTAGTACACGGTCAGATCCTGCCTGGCAATTCACAGACTGCCATGTTTAAGAGACAGGACGCAGCCTGATGCAGGCCAGGTGTCCACTTTATTATACAAAATTCTTCTTTATAAAACTAATACAATGCAAAAGCAGTTTACGACAGGACCAGGGACTCTGTTACATCAATCTTCTATACACCTCAAGTCTTACACTCTCAGGTCATAACAACCACTCATAATCAAATATCTGCCCTCCTCCAACAGCACTGCTGCACTGAGTTCCCACAGTTCACAAACCATCAAGGCTAACACTGTCTCCTTCTTATCAGTCCAGCAGTGCTTGGAGCTCGGCTCTCCAAGATTTAACCCTTCAACAGATCTTATGCCAAAACAACTAGAAGATACTTGCAGATGATAGCATCCATTCTTTTTGCATTCCAGAGGGTAAATAAGTTTATTCACCTTTGCAGTTTGCCAAAATTTAAGATAATCATGGGAGAAGAGAGTGGGAAAACGTATCTGACCTCCTCCAGAGTGAAGACACTCTGCACAGTTTCTACCATCGTCTTAAATCTGTAAGGTATCTAATTCATATAATTAACAAACAAGCCTAATCAAACAAAATAATCAAAATCAACAAAAAATTGGTCATGGTTCACAGCAGAAGTAACTAACATGTATCTGCACAGTTAAGAGATCAAACTACACTCACTGGAAGCTTCACCTTACCAGAAGAGTACAAACAATAGTAGGCACAGGTACAAAATCAAGATGACATAAGCTATCCTATACACATGTAGATTGAAGAGTTTACTCATGACACAGAAAGCTCCACATTCGCTATAGCTTACTTTTGCAAAGCACATGTATCTTTCTTCAAGGGCATCCTGTATTCTCCATTCCAATCTTATCTCATTTTTCACAGCTAAGTTCAGGGATAGAGTCCACTCTGAACATGTGAAGTTAGTGGCCTTATTTAGTTTTGCAAAGTAAAGTGATAAAGTCAGAAGAAGTTTTAGAAAGTGCAGTGCTAGAACTATGTCTGTCCAGTTATGACCTATGTTTACTACTACTACTCTTGGTGAAGCTGCTCTCACAGACCTATTTCATCAGTGCATCGCAAAATGCTTCTCACTACAGAAGTTTTACACTTGCAGAGAAAATGCACATCTCAGCCAGCAAGCTCATATACACATAATACCTGTGTATTGAACACCATTTGTGTTATGCACATCTCATCATTACTGCCTATATTTAAAGCACATATGTATATTGTAAAGCATATTTACAATAACTCAAATATTTGCTTTATTGAAGTGGAAGTGAAGTGATAATATCCAAATGACACTCAAGCCTTATTTCCCAAACCAGAGATTTCTTCAGAACTTATTCCATTCTAACTATCAATCACAAAAGTCCAGCCGACAAAAGTTAAGTCAGACTCACTGCAGTTTAAAATTCACTCCAGGTGAATACTAATTTCTAATTATGTACAGCTAACACACACACACATCAACTGATAAATTATGCAAAGAATACGCTACTAAAACTAAACGTTGCTTCATATCAGAATTATTTCTTTGGAACCAAAGACAGAATTTACTGACAATTACAAAAGTCCTTACATGTATATCATAATGCAGTTGATCTTGAGAAACTATGATTTATCCTCTAGAGCTAGGATATTTGAGATAGGTATCCAGAGATTAACAGCTCACAACACTGTTCTTCAACCAGCAACCTCCAGGATCCCTCCAATTCTAATATGGTTCTATGCACACCACCAAGTGTTTACTTCCAGAACCTGATATGAAATTACAGCTATACTATCAAGCATCAAGAACACAACTATTTTGGACCTGCAGAGGTGCAGAACCTGTCCATATATTATCTTAGAACTACAACCCTAATATGAATGTTGATATTCTCAAATCGCTTTATCCCATCTGTCACATCAATTCATGCTAATTTAACTTTATACATAAGGACTTAATCCTTTCAATTTTTTAGGGTAAATACAGTTTAAGAACTAATCAACAGCAATCACCTTCAGGCATAATACTGGCTGCTTTAGTATGAATAAGCTAACAGAAGTCAGGCCTTAGACACTGTTTACATTAGCAATCAACTGTTACTGAAAAGTTTTGTAAGCAATGACTCTCCTCAACAAATAATTGAAGATTTGTTGTAACAGACTAAAGAGTAAAATTTTCACTAGTAAAGCCACTACTTTTCACCCAAACCTAAAACAAAAAAGAAATCCATCTGTGTAACAGGTCAGACAAATGCTGCCTAAAAACATTTTCAGCCATAGCTATTTTCTGAATTAAGTGAAGACTTGTTGTGCTGTGCAGAAATACCAGAACTTTGCTTTTGAAAGTTGCTTACAGGTGCAGGTATTGAACTTCTACTGCACTCAACATGGGTCTACAGCTTCCCCATGTTTTTGAAAATGCCATACTAGAGCACTCCAAAGATGCAAGCAGGAAAGGGAACGCATAGCAAAGAGGAGGAAGAACAATGACAAAGAAATAAGAGGGTGAAAGATATCAAAAAGAAGGAAACCAAAGATAACTTATCCTACCAGAGACAGCACCTCTTGTCAGTCAAGACAAGAAACATTGCCTCCCAAAAAGAATGTGGCACCAGGAAGTGGCAGAAGTGATGGGGGAAGACCGAATCTGACCTGAGGTAAGAAAAAAAAAAAAGGAAATAAAAAAAAAAAAAAAGAAAATAAGGGAGTTACCATTTTTTTTTTAAGTGTTACTTCATCAAAACTAAAAATGCTGCAGGGAAGGTGTACAAAGTGATAAGCTTCGAAAAGTATATACCACTGAAATGTCCCAATGAGTCAAAAATTGTAAATAGTGGACTTGCAACTACAAAACTCACTGCCATGGGGCTCAAGACCACTAGTTCTTGTCTTTAGGAGATGTTCAAATGCCTCCTAGCAAGACAAAAATCTCTACCTGACACCCACATGCAAATGGTCTCTAGTATCTTGATTCCTTGTTTACCAAAAACCTTTTACCCAGGTCTCCAACTAAAAATGGGGCAACTGAGAAATTCTCCTAGACTCTCACATAATCACAATAGAAAGAATTAACACACTCATGAAATTCACTACAGGGAGATAAATGGGCAAGAAAAAGAGGAATTAATTTACAAAGGCAAATCATAGCCTAAGTTTTTTAAAAAAAGTATTTAAATATGTTATGATTAAAAATTAAAAATTAATCAGCTAAATCTATCCTTCCTCTAGAATTCATTTACAATACATCCTCAGAAAAAATCTAAGGGGGAAAATCATTTCCAAATGTCAGAGGCTCCAATGACTTCTATCCATACTGAAACCAATAAACCAAATCAGGTTGGAAGAGACCTTCAAGATCATTGCATCCAACCCATCAACCAATCCAACCCACCTAAACAACTAAACCATGGCACCAAGCACTCCATCAAGTCTCCTCCTGAACACCTCCAGTGATGGTGACTCCACCACCTCCTCGGGCAGCCCATTCCAATGGGCAATCACTCTCTCTGTACAGAACTTCCTCCTAACATCCAGCCTAAACCTCCCCTGGCACAGCCTGAGACTGTGTCCTCTTGTTCTGGTACTGGTTGCCTGGGAGAAGAGATCAACCTCTGCCTGTCTACAACCTCCCTTCAGGTAGTTGTAGAGAGCAAGAAGGTCACCCCTGAGTCTCCTCTTCTCCAGGCTAAGCAACCCCAGCTCCCTCAGTCTCTCCTCATAGGGCTTGTGTTCCAAACCCCTCACCAACTTTGTTGCCCTTCTCTGGACACGCTCCAGCAAGTCAACATCCTTCCTAAACTGAGGGGCCCAGAACTGGACACAGGACTCAAGGTGCAGCCTAGCCAGTGCAGTGTACAGGGGCAGAATGACCTCCCTGCTCCTGCTGGCCACACTGTTCTTGATGCAGACTAGGATGCCATTGGTCCTCCTGGCTGCCTGGGCACACTGCAGGCTCATGTTCAGCCTATCGTCAACCAGTACACACAGGTCCCTCTCTGCCTGGCTGCTCTCCAGCCACTCTGACCACAGCCTGTAGCACTGCATGGGGTTGTCGTGGGCAATGTGCAGAAACCAGCACTTGGATGTGTTAAATCTCATGTCGTTGGATTCTGCCCATCTGTCCAGCCTGTTGAGGACCCTCTGCACAGCCTCTCTACCCTCCAGCAGATCAACTCCTGCCCCCAGCTTGGTGTCGTCCGCAAATTTACTGATGATGGATTCAGTGCCCTCATCCAGATCATCAATAAAGATCTTAAAGAACAAAAAAAAATTCATTCCAAATTAGAACCAATGACCTCAAGTGGCAGAAATCATGACATCACCTGCATACACCTCTGAAACACAATACTGAGACCTATGCATAGTGATTACTTATGTAAACAATACCAATCATATACAATTGAGGACACTTGTATAATGACACCACACAACTTTCACTTGGTACAGACCTCACTTACCAACTTAATGTATTTTTTTCATGTGTTGGGTTTACACATATATTCCAAAACAGTGAAATTAAGGAGCTTGTTTCTCTGCTCCACACTGAATTCAAATGGTCTTACTTTATTGCATCAAAATGAATCATAATAATGCTACACAGATAAAAATGTGGGAAACTGGAAGGACCATACATATGAAAAATGACTAAGTGATGTTTCAGGTAAAGACCTATATCAAATGGGACTTATTTGAGATACTCAACAGCCACATTTGGCTCTGGAATAGTGAAGAGACCTGAAGTATAAAGTTTAAGATAAACACCCTAGATTTAATTTTTTAATCTGGATAACTAGGTAGCCTCAAGAACTTCCCGTGAAGGATTCTCAACAATTTCATTACATGCTGTACAAAGAAGCACTTCATTTTCAATCACTCTTGAATTAATGAAATATCTTCTTTTCTATTCAGAAAAAAAGATTACAGAGTCTAACACAGATGATGCCTTTCACATTCCCTCTCCACATCAGCTTGAGGTAAACACCTTCTCAGTTTCCATCCATGCAATAATTCTCCCTCACATGTTAGTGACATGATTCACTAACAGCACTCTTTTTTAATTCTCTGAACTCAACAGGTCCAAGCTGCTCACAGTGTCTTATAATGTTGCTTCTGTGTAAGTCAGATATACTGCTGCATATAATTAGTTTACATATCTCTTTTCCATTGTGACTCCATTTGCAGAACCTACAGCTATCAAATCCACTCACCTTCTCTAAATCCTACAGGGAAAAATGCATTTTATATCAAGAATTTGGCACAAGTGATTCCAAGGACAAAACCTATGAAAACTACATCCTTTCTCATACTAAAATATATGTTTCTTAGCACCAATCCATTGTCAGAATCCATAGGAAATGCAATCTAACACAACCATACACAACTATATTCCTTTCTAGAAAAATACCACCTCACTCAGTGTACCAAGGCATATAGTTTTGAGTAAACAAACAGAAAATCTGGTTTATCATCACTGGTCAATCTGAGCATTTACTACACACTTTGGAAAACCAGGACTCACTTCTAGTTTTATACACGCTTTTTCCATGCAAGCATTTCTTCACAGCATTCCGTTGCACCACAAATATCAACAAATTAACTTGAACACCACTTCTAATCAGTATTTTTCTTCTCTTTAAAGACAGAAATCAAAGCATGTAGAAATTGAAACTGCAAATCCATTGAACCAAATCACCCAACCTGAGATGCCAAAGGATACTGAACACAGTATGAATAGAATAGACCAGAATAGAATAGACCAGGTTGGAAAAGACCTTCAAGATCCTCGTGTCCAACCCATGAACCAATCCAACCCACCTAATCAATTAAACCATGGCACCAAGCACCCCATCAAGTCTCCTCCTGAACGCCTCCAATGATGGTGACTCCACCACCTCCCACGGCAGCCCATTCCAATGGGCAATCATTCTCTCTGTACAGAACTTCTTCCTAACATCCAACCTAAACCTCCCTGGCACTGCCTGAGACCATGTCCTCTTGTTCTAGTGCTGGCTGCCTGGGAGAAGAGACCAACATCCACCTGTCTACAACCACCCTTCAGGTAGTTGTAGAGAGCAATAAGGTCACCCCTGAGCCTCCTCTTCTCCAGGCTAAGCAACCCCAGCTCCTTCAGCCTCTCCTCATAGGGCTTGTGTTCCAAACCCCTCACCAACTTCGTTGCCCTTCTCTGGACATGTTCCAGCAAGTCAACACCCTTCCTAAACTGAGGGGCACAGAACTGGACACAGTACTCAAGGTGTGGCCTAATCAGTTTGACGTGCAGCCTCACAAGTGCTGGAGAAGAGTGGGACAATCACTTCCCTAATCCTGCAGACCACACTATTTTTGATATAAACCAAGACGTCCTTGGCCTTTTTGGCCACCTGGGCATGCTGCTGGCTCATATTTAGCCAGTTGTTGACCAACACACCCAGAGTCCTTTCCTGCCAGGCCGCCTTCCAGCTGCTCTTCCCCAAGCCTATAGTGTTGCATAGGGTTGCTAAGACCCAAGCGTGCATCCAGCAGCTGCCCTTGTTGGTCCATCAATCCAGCCTGTCTGGATCACTCTGCAGAGCCTTCCTACACTCAAGCAGATCAACACCCCTCCTCAACTTAGAGTCACCTCTAAACTTACTGAGAGTGTACTCATTTCACTCATATAGATCACTCCTCCAAATGGTAGAGGAACCAACAAGAAATGGTGCTATGCTGGACCTTGTTCTCACCAACAGGGAAGGGCTGGTAAGCAATGTGAGGCTCATAGACGGCCTTGGCTGCAGTGACCATGAAGCAGTTGAATTTAATATCCTCAGGGCAATCAGGAGGAAGTATTCCAAGCTTACGACCCTAGACTTTAGGCGTGCAGATTTTGATCGCTTCAGGGATCTGCTAGCCAAAGTGTCGTGGGACAAAGCCCTGGAGGGAAGAGGGACCCAGGACAGCTGGTCAGTATTCAAGGACCACCTCCTCTGTGTTCAGGAGCTCTGTGTACCAACAAAGAGAAAAGCAGGTAAGAATGCTAGGAGGCCTGCCTGGATGGGCAAGGAGCTACTGGACACACTATTACTTAAAAGGAAACTCTACAGGAAGTGGAGAGAAGGACAGGTAGAACAGGGGGTATATAAGGAAGCTGCCTGAGCAGCGAGAGTCCTGGTTAGGAAAGCCAAAGCAGAGTTTGAATTGAATCTAGCCAGGGAGATTAAAGGGAACACTAAGAACTTCTACAGGTATATTAATGGGAAGAAGAAGACTAGGGAAGGTGTGGGCCCCCTCAGAAAGGAAACTGGTGACATGGTCACAAGTGATGAGGAAAAGCCTGAGGTACTTAATAACTTCTTTACCTCAGTCTTCACTGCAAGGGCCTCTAGCCACACTCCTGATGTTATGGAAGACAATGCCAGGGATGGGGAGGAAGAACTGCCCATGGTAAGTGCAGATCAGGTTCGTGATCATCTGAAGAACCTGAAAGTGTTCAAGTCCATGGGACCCGACGGGATACACCCACGGGTACTGACAGAACTGGCAGATGAGGTTGCTAAACCCCTCTCTATTATATTTCAAAAGTCATGGCAATCTGGTGAAGTCCCCACAGACTGGAAAAGGGGAAACATTGCCCCCATCTTGAAAAAGGGTAAGAAGGAGGAACCAGGGATCTACAGGCCAGTCAGTCTCACCTCTGTGCCTGGAAAGATCATGGAGCAGATCCTCCTGGAGTCACTACTCGCTCAAAAGAATAGTGAAGAGGTGATTGGGAACAGTCAGCATGGCTTTGCCAAGGGCAAATCCTGCCTGACCAACCTGGTTGCCTTCTATGAGCAGGTGACAAAATTAATAGATGAGGGGTGAGCAACTGATGTCATTTACCTGGACCTGAGCAAAGCCTTCGACACTGTCCCGCACCACATCCTGGTCTCCAGGCTGGTGACACATGGGTTTGATGGGTGGACCACTAGATGGATAAGGAACTGGCTTGATGGCCGCACCCAAAGAGTGGCTGTCAATGGCTCCATGTCCCAGTGGAGGCCAGTGACAAGCAGAGTCCCTCAGGGATCAGTCCTGGGACCTGTCTTGTTCAACATCTTTGTGGGTGACATGGACAGTGGCATTGAGTGCACCCTCAGCAAGTTTGCTGATGACACCAAGCTGTGTGGTGCAGCAGACACGCTGGAGGGAAGGGAGGCCATCCAGAGGGACCTTGACAGGCTGGAGAGGTGGGCACAAGCCAACCTCATGAAGTTCAATAAGAGCAAGCGCAGGGTCCTGCACCTGGGTCGAGGCAATCCCAGGCACAAATACAGGCTGGGCAGTGACTGGCTGGAAAGTAGCCCTGAGAAGAGAGACTTGGGGGTGCTGGTGGACAAAAAGCTCAACATGAGCTCTCAATGTGCACTTGCAGCCCGCAAGGCCAATCAGATCCTGGGCTGCATCAGGAGAAGTGTGGCTAGCAGGTCGAGGGAGGTGATCCTCCCCCTCTACTCAGCCCTGGTGAGACCCCACCTGGAGTACTGTGTCCAGTTCTGGAGCCCCTATTACAGGAGGGATGTGGAGGTGCTGGAACGTGTCCAGAGAAGGGCCACAAGGATGATCAGAGGGCTGGAGCACCTCTCCTGAGGACAGACTGAAGGAGTTGGGGCTGTTCAGTCTGCAGAAGAGAAGGCTCCGAGGTGACCTAATTGTGGCCTTCCAGTATCTGAAGGGGGCCTACAGGAAGGCTGGGGAAGGACTTCTCAGGATCTCAGGTAGTGATAGAACTAGGGGGAATGGAATGAAGCTAGAGGTGGGGAGATTCAGGCTAGATGTGAGGAGGAGGTTCTTCACCATGAGAGTGGTGAGACCCTGGAATGGGTTGTCCGGGGAGGTGGTCAAGGCCCCGTCCCTGGGGGTGTTTAAGAGCAGGCTGGATGAGGCTCTGTCCAGCCTGATCTAGTGTGGGGTGTCCCTGCCCATGGCAGGGGGGTTGGAACTAGATGATCCGTGTGGTCCCTTCCAACCCTGAATGAAACTATGAAACTGACAAAAAAACCTGGCCCCAGTACTGACCCCTGCAGAACACCACTATGACCAATTAATTCTATTCACCATCACTCTTGGGGGGCAGCCACCCAGCAATTTTTTTTACCCAGAGTACACATATCCAAGCCATGGGCAGCCAGCTTCCCCAAGAGAATGCTGTGGGAAGCAGTTTTTCACAAAACTCCACTGTTGACACCTCAACCATCCTTTCTTACTTCCTACCTTTAATGACTACCTGGTCAGTTTTTGTACACTCCTGTGGTGGGTTTGAGAGAGAAGGCCCAGCCTCCTCTCCTCCACAAAGAGGAAGAAAAACCACAGCTAGCCCAACCGGAGAAGCAAGGAAAAAATGTTATATTTTAAAAGTAATTTTGGGGAATGCAGGATATATACACAATTTACCATATTTACAACATATATACAGAAATATACAGCAAAGTGAAAAAAAAACAATAATACAGGAACGACATTCCCTCTTCCAGAGGAGGGTTCCCCCGCTACCCCCTTCTCTTCCCTTTTTCCCCTAAGAGGGTTAGAAAGAGAGAAAAAGAGCAGTTATTAATTAAAGCAGAGTGTTAGTCGGCCTCATCTGTTCAGGGTCACTCTGGCAGTGAGCCCAGAAGCAGACGAGCTGGAAAGGGAGAAGGAAAGGAGCGAACTGAGGAACATTCCAACTGAACTCAAAGTTGCATTCTACCAATCTACCAATGAAATTAGTTTAGAATATTTGATTGTTTTTGTTAATATTCCGAAACATTCAGCCATAATGTCCCAGCACTGTCTCTTTTTCTTAAAGGCACAGCCTCAAATGGTCACAACTCCCAAACATAGACCAGTAGTCTAACATACAAAAAACACCCTTAGGTGTGGTATGGAGCAGATTATATGCTACTGTGTAATTACACAATGCAGATACATGAAGAAAGTTGAATTAATGCTATCTGTGTAACCACATTCTGGCACATACCAACTACTCAGCGCAGTTCTTCAAATCTACTGTTCTGTCCAGAAGCTTCCTGAATATAGTAACACTTTTTTGCATTAATCACCATTCCATTTTTCTATTTCTTAACAGTAACTGAAACAAAACCAACTAAGAACAGCGGCACCCACATCCCTTCCTCAAATGTTATCAGCAATGTAAACGCACAACAGTATTTGAAAGACTTTTTTATTTTTATTTAACGAGTACAAATTTTATTTGTCCAGTACTGCTACAGTAGTTTGCATGGTTTTCTCAACCTCTCCTGAACCCTTTCAGTCACCACTTCAGAAATATGAGTTATTTCTCCCTAGCATTCTTCTCTCTTCACAGCTGTCTTCCAGTTTTTCTGCTTTAGATACCAGTTATCCACTTTTCAACACTGATCATTTACATCTAAGACTTTTCTCCAGTTTCCCAAAGAGTATTCCACCCATGGCATTATCACAAAACTTGAGAGGAAAAAATGGTCTATGAAGACCATCAAGTGTTTTTTCAGATCCATGTTCACAGATTCAGCAGGCACCATAGTATATTGGTTCAAAAGTTTGCTAAAGCATGAGAGCCAGAAGCCTTTTTTTAAAATTAAAACCTAACTTCCTCAACACCAGTATCTTGCCAATTAAAGTATCACTGTTGAGTCCAGCTCTTTTACTATTAAACTGTTATTTGCTTTCAGCAAGAAACTGAACAATCATTTAATAATAAAAGCAAATTACTGTGTTCCAGTATTTCTAATCACTTTTGCAGCTATTTACATTTAGCATTTTTGTGCCTTAAACATAACTCTTACTAGTTAAATGATCAGATTTTCAGACACTATATTAGACATGTAATTATATGCTCTAACATGCTACCACAGAGTGAAACAACACTATGAAATACTTTACATATACAACTAGAAAATGCTTTGTCAGAATCAAGTATTTTTGTTACAGGTACAACTTAATCTGGATTTGCTTTCTACAAAACACAAGTAGCCACAGCCTATGAAAAACTTTTATATTCTCATGGAGTAGGAAAATTCCATGTTGGAAAAAACCTTAAGCAAAGTATTAAAACACATCAGAAGGCAGCAGGTCTCACAGAAGCACATTTCATTATTAAATGCAATACTTCACCAACAGTACTTTATACGAATTATATGTAGTGTTGTTACCCCAGTTAAAAGCTTCACATGCAAAACCAGATTAATTCTGCATTTAGTGGCAATTCTATAACTAATACTACGCATAACTTTTAACATTTTGTAAGTCATCATTCCCATTCTCCTCATTTGTTCATTGTATAGCTATAAGACTGGAGCTAAGTACTTGAAGACATCTAATGTATGTATTCAAGTGTAACTTTAAGGTTTCTTCAACCTCAAAGATCTGCACATTTCTTTTTAGGATGTACTTATTTACCCTCCTATTATAAATAAGCACTTGCTTCAAAGAACTCTACACAAAACATTTACACAGACACACAAAAAGGAGGAGCACTGCGACTTCATCTCCCTTGAATACAAGGAGCTTGCAGCCAGTAGAGAAGAGAATAGAATAGAATTGGAACAGAATAGACCAGACCAGGTTGGAAGAGACCTTTGAGATCATCGTGTCCAACCCATCAACCAATCCAATGATGGTGACTCCACCACCTCCTCGGGCAGCCCATTCCAATGGGCAATCACTCTCTCTGTACAGAACTTCCTCCTAACATCCAGCCTAAACCTCCCCTGGCACAGTCTGAGACTGTGTCCTCTTGTTCTGGTACTGGCTGCCTGGAAGAAGAGACCAAGATCCGCCTGTCTACAACCTCCCTTCAGGTAGTTGTAGAGAGCAAGAAGGTCATTCCTGATTCTCCTCTTCTCCGGGCTAAGCAACCCCAGCTCCCTCAGTCTCTCCTCATAGGGCTTGTGTTCCAAACCCCTCACCAACTTTGTTGCCCTTCTCTGGACACGCTCCAGCAAGTCAACATCCTTCCTAAACTGAGGGGCCCAGAACTGGACACAGGACTCAAGGTGTGGCCTAACCAGTGCAGTGTACAGGGGCAGAATGACCTCCCTGCTCCTGCTGGCCACACTGTTCTTGATGCAGGCCAGGATGCCATTGGCCCTCTTGGCTGCCTGGGCACACTGCAGGCTCATCTTCAGCCTACCATCGACCAGTACACCCAGGTCCCTCTCTACCTGGCCGCTCTCCAGCCACTCTGACCACAGCCTGTAGCACTGCATGGGGTTGTTGTGGCCAATGTGTAGAACCTGGCACTTGGATGTGTTCAATCTCATGTCGTTGGATTCTGCCCATCTGTCCAACCTGTCGAGGTCCATCACTGCTCTCCATTCCTCATTTTGTTACCATTATCCATTCACAACTTCACGTGGGACTAGGATTTAATGCAGAGCTTTGCCAGTTTATAAGAAATGGTGACACATGGGCACCACCAAAACCAACCGTCACTTGAATTGCTGCCAGTTCTTTGATGCTTTAAGAATACATCATTTCTCATTTTCACTAAGTGAAGCACAGGACTGAGAGTTGGGTGCAGACAGTGTGGTACTGAGAAGCCGCTGGACCTGCCAGGTGCAGGGAACCTTGAAGCTAGATCCACCCAAGAGAAGTGGTCTTCTATTCCTGGCAAATGTGATTTTCTATTTCTCTGCCATCCTGGATGGTGCATACTGCTGTACAAGACAATCACTGCCAGATGCATGTTCACTGAAAGAAGATGTGTAAAACGAAAAGTACCCTTTGGTATACTTTCTACAGTATTAACTTTGGGGGGTTTTTTAAGTACCTACCTCCTCTTTGTAGGCTGACAATATTACACCACTGTATAGTACTCAACAGAGAGGCTAATCCACAGAAATACAATGTGTTGCTCCTATACAGGGAACAACATGAAATCCAAGACCTCAAGTCACACTCTTAAAGGCAGGGATAGCTAGTTTCTTAATACTAAATCACAGAACAAAAATGGTTTTGAAAAAAATAGAAGCAATGAACAACAGCAAGAGGTGAATAAACACTAACAGCTATTCCTTACAGTATTACTAACAGTCTCAGAAAACAAAAATTAACATTTCCAAAGCCTTGAATTGCTTTTTCTTGAATTACAATTTCTCTAGCATTTCCTCTTCCAAAGACACCCCTTCCCTCCATAAAGCAGTATCCAAACACTGTCAGAAGCCCTTCCAAAACTAGTCACCCTAGATTAAAAACTGTCAGCTGTGAATGAAACAGTGAAGGTCTGAAACAAAAATTATTTATTTTTCCCCTTTGCTTCCAAGGATTTACAGATTGCTCACAAAATTAAGTCTGCAAGTTCCCAAAAAGTTGGAAAATTATGCCTCCCATTCTGAGTTATTCTAACCCTGTAACTGAAGTTAACTAAATCAAAACATCATTAAGTGTGAAGCAAGAAGAGAAAGCCTGAGAAATTAAGACACTGGCTAGATTTTTAAAATTAAAATACATCACAAGGATACAGTGACAGATATAATTTTTCTCAGCTCAGTGTTCTCATGGTTTCGCTCACGTGTGCATATGTGCATGCACACCTCAGGAGTCCACATCCACAATACAAGATTACCAAAACTCACATGCAGTAATCAGGAGTGAGGAGGTTTTGGTGCTGTTTTTGTTGTCTTGGTTTTTTTTTATTGTTTTTTTTTTTTTATTGTTTTCTAACAGACCATAGGCACAAAGACCTAAAAACAACCTGCTTCAGACCTAGAATATTAAGTCTAGTCTCATCAACAATTGCTTCTAAATATACCAAAAAATGTCCAAGCAGCAGAAGGAAGATTTCCCTGCTACAAGCAGAATCTAAGAAACAACACAAAAAATTTGTGATATAGCCACCATCAGAAACACATTTAGAAGGAAATCTACTTCAAAATTTTTTATCTTAACAAAAAGGCTGCTCCAGGGCAGAAATACCTTTTTAGCAAACATCACCACCTTTACTAACAGTTCATGCATTTGCCACTGAAAAACACTGAAGAACAAAACACAGTATTATCACTCCTGCAGTTTTAAGCTGTTCAAGCTAAACAAGCTTGTATTCTACTACTGTACTTAAAAAGAGCATTGTGGAAATCTGCATCCCAGCGGAGACTCCCACACTGCAAAATCCCACCATGTCACCAGCAACAACTTTGTGATCAATCCTTGTTTCATTCACTACTGTTACAAAACTCATCTTTAATCATAACAAAATTTAACACCTTCACTTTCCCTCTTGGCTTTGAAAAAGGTAGGGAGAGTGGGGAAAGATGGAGGGAAACAAAGAATTTGGTACCGCTACTCCTACTTTTAACTTGGAAAAAAAAAGCAAGCTAGTGGATTCAGGGAAGACAATTTTTAATACAGAAGTACGCATACTTGCACAAAAAGCAAGTCTGCAAAGCACTGTGAAAACACACAAAAAATACATCATACATACCATTGTCCCGTACTAAGCTACAAACTAGAAACCCACATTATTAACCATAAATATGGCATTCTATAATGTTTCTGTCAAATTTTAAGATTAAACAGTGAAATACGAAATAATTCGACACAGAAGAGATGGAGACAGGTGCTGAATTAAGTTTCTAACATGGCAGAAAGTTATCTTTCAGGTGACAAACCTCGGTTTTATACAGAGTATTTTATTACTAGTCCGACCAAGCACCTTAACCGCTGATAAGAAAGGACAGAAAAATCAAGCCACTCTCATTTTCACATTCCTACCTTCGTTCTATAGAAATCTCTTTCTTAGCTTCCAGCTCTCACTTCATCCTGCTCTTTTTGATTAATTCTGAACTATTCACCCACCTCAACCATGGAGGTAAACACAGCGAGACCAGTGCAAATACACAAAACATGTTTCTCTTATGGCCCCTCAAATGCCTCAGAACATGCCACTACATCAGCACAGGTTTCCTCTGCCACAAAACAGAAAAAAACAGACAGAACCCGGGGCCATCAGCACAGAAACTACCCCTTCAACAGAGCCACGCAGGCTGCCCGCACATCTCTTCCCACAGGCTCCGTGCCGGAGCTCAGATACTCTTCCCGCCCGGGACGCCACGGGACTAAGTGGGGCCCCGTACCCAGCCCGTTCCCTCTCGGGGTGCTAGGTGCCCTCACGGCGCGGGCCCCTGCTGCACCACAGCACCGCCGGGTCGCCGTGCGTGCCCGGCCTGACCTGCCGCGGCAGCCGACACGTCGGCAGGCCGTCCCGCGCCGCCGCCCACCCCGGCCAGGCCCTCCGGGGGCTCCCCACACTCACGCCCGGCCCACCTGCCTCCGCCCGCCCTTCAGGCGGAGAGGCGTGAAGGGAGAGATGGTTAGGTCCCTGATGCCTCCTCGCCCGTGCCCGCCGGGTCGCTCTCAGCCCTGCGCGCCGGCCAGGCCCGGCTCCGTGCCTTGGAGCGACGGCGCGGAAGGCGGCCAGGTCCGCCGTAGGCCGTGCGGAGAGACGGGCCGTAACGGCCGCGGCCGACTCCCTCCCATGACACTGCAGAGCGGGGCCCGGCCGCCGCCCTCCGCCGCCGAGGCCTCCTTCCGCCGGCTGCTCCGCGGGCCCCCTCCCAGCGGCGGCGACGCCATGATGATCCGCCCGAGAGGGCGCCGCGCCAGGCCCTAATGCCGGGCCGGGCCCGGCCGCGCCTCCGCCGCCGCGGCCTGGCGCTCCGCGCCGCTCACCTTCATGTCGGGACATCCTAGTCCAGAGGCGGTGGCCCAGGCCTGTCTCGGGGCTCCCGCGGCCTCCTCGGGCGCCGCTGCGGCCTGGCCCCCTGTCGCCGCGGCACGCACAGAACCCTACTGGGAAAGAACAGGGGCTAGGAGCAAGGCCACGAAGGGGGCAAAAATATATGAGACGGCAAGGAGCCGGCCTCCCTTCTTCTCTTCTCTTGCTCGCCCTGCGGGGGGCGGATCCAACGGCAGCAGCTTCCCGGGCGTCGTGACACGGTGACTCTGGGCCCGGCCGGCAGCTGGCGCCGCCTCCCGCTCTGCTCCGCCCGCTGCCGCAGCGACAGCCGCTGCGAGGCCGTCCACCGCGCTGGAGTGCTCCCGGCCCCTTCCTCTTCCTCCTACCGCCCCGGCCTCATCGAGAGGAAGAGGAAATACCCCGCCGGGGCGGCAGCCCTCCCGCGCGGGTTGCTGGGCCGGGGGTTTGAGTGCGGCGGCGGGCCACGACAGAGGAGCCCCGGGAGGGCTGGCAGCTGCGAGAGGCAAGGGAGCGGACTCCAGAAGAGGAAGTGGCCAAGATAACGAAGCCCACCAGTCTGACCCACGGAACGCGCGTCAATCAGCAGTTCATGCAAAAGGAGGGGAAAGAGTGTCAGGGATCAGTGCGCATGCCTCGAACAGGTTTTTCAATCAGTGATAGCTTTATTCATTGTGCTAGCTTTGGGAACAGTTCGCTGCGAACTCCAGAACAGACACAGGGTTCTTATTTTTCCTACTTTTTTACCCTTCTCTCTTTGTCAGGCCTCCAGAGTGCCCCCGCTAGAAGTGTCCTCCAGTCAGGCTCCAGCTCAGTAAAGAGAAGAACCCACGTGCCGTCTGTCATCACACTCCAGACAAGTGTTATGGTTTCTCCACACCAGGAGAACTTTTAATCCCTTCATGGCTGCTTCCTGCTCAGCCATGAAAGCCGAGTAGTCTTGAGATGAAAGAAAACCCTGCAGTATGGCTATGTTCTCTTGTGGAGTACACATATTCAGCATCTTGATTCTGTGCTACCTTTCTTACTATGACTTTCAGGCCTTTCCCTAATTTCCATCTGCACCGTCTGCCTCACCTTCTCTGTCCGTGCTGTTCCCACCTGCCTCCATTTTCCTTTTAATGGCATTCCTCTTTTATCTCTGCCACTTTGCCCACTATGTTGCACCACAGCCCATATATATCTGCAATTCTTGTACATTCACCATGAAGTACCTTCTCATTAGCCTGTTTCAAAGATCATGAGGGCTGATGTGCCAGAGGTGCCTAGATGTGAAGCAGAGTTGAACAGTAAGTGCTGAAAGGAGAAAGCACCACCCTCATTTCCTGCACCACCTCCTCCCATCCCAATTGTATTATATAGCCTTTTCTTTTCACTCGTACATGCATGTACACACTTCTGTCACTGGCCACCTGCTTCATTTTTATCCTCCCCTTGGCTGCACCCAGTTTCATAATAACAGTGCTACTGAGAGGGTAACCTGCAACCAGTCAGTGGGGTTTGGGGCATTTTCCCTGGAAGTATCTGCACACTGCTTAAACTATATTTTGTCTCACTGGAGATAATCAGGGGGAAAGTCGGTGACCATGGTAGGAGTTTGCAAGAAGCACACTACAGATGACATGAAACTGAAGAGAAACCTGTAACTCATAAAACTTAACTACCGGGTTACAAAAGTGGTACCTCTAAGATGGTTCTGGAGGCAAAGCTGTGCCCATCTTGTTACCATTTCAACTGCAACAGTGCACAGTGGATATTTATGTCCTGGTACTTTATTTTAGCACCAACGTTTTAAAAAGGAAATGGCAATTGTCTCACGCAGGCGCAAAATACACACAATCACATGCTTTTGGCTGGTGCTATCTGTCAGTTCTCAGAAAAGCAAGCCAGCTAGCAAGCTATTAACTTGGATGACTAGCAATGTTTTGTCTCTGAGGCTGTGTGTTCAGGGGCACTGCAATGCTGTGTTAGCCTGTGCTTGGTTTCATCCTGGTTTTGACAGTAGCCTCCCTCTTTCTTTCATGGAAAAATACAGAGTGCAACCCAGAAATTTCACTGGAGCTTGGAAGATTCAGGTTTTTGTCATGGGAGACCTTGGGCTATCCATGCTTTAGTTACAAAATAGTTTAATAATGTTTCCTGCCTCTATTACGTGTTCTTCTCACTGGAGTGCATGTCCTCTAGCACATGCTGGTGAGCTCCCCAGCATATGATTTTTCTGAGACATCCCTGGTGCCTATGATAGCCAAGAAGAATTCCATGGCCTCTTCTCCCATCTTTGTAGGCTCATGTACAAAAGTAAAACTATAATTCTGTTAGGATACATTATTTTCTTGCCTTAAAGCCTATACCCATTGAAATGGTCAATAAAAGCCTTGGTACTTTTGGAACCACATCAGAACACACCTGCAAGTGCAATCATATGGAAAACACATCTGCATTCTATCCTTCAATGGGAATTTTGCTGATTATCTCCTCTGTGAATCTAGCAAGTACTGCAAATGTAAGACACCCAAGCTCCCAGAGATGAGCATATGGCACCTCTGGGTGAGTGTGAAAAGAGGTGCATAACAGAATTTGAAGGTTCTTATACAAGATCATGGTCACTCGTAGAAAATATTCTTATCATCTTATCATTAACTTGATAATTATTAATTCATAATGTCCTTGATGAACACTATTGTTTCTCAAACTTACTGTTTGGCTTTTGTTGTTTATGTTTGTTTGGGTTTTTAATATTTCTGGTTGTAAAAGGCATTAAAGGTCATCTAGTCCTTCCCCACTGCAGTGAGCAGGGACACTTTCAACTAAATCAGGTTGCTCAGAGCTCTGTTGAACCTGATCTTGAATGTTTCCAGGGATAGGGAGGGCATCTACCACCACTCTGAGTACCACTATTCTGAGCAACCAGTGCCAGTGTTTCACCACCCTCACTATAAAAATGTATTCCTTCTAAATAACCGAAGTTTGCCCTTTTTAGTTTAGAACCATCACAATTGGCCCTGCTAAAAAAATTGGGATGTGAGGACATTTTATTGTAGGACCCTTTTAAGTCATGAAAGATTTCTGTAAGAGTGTCCTGGAGCCTGCTATTCTCCAATTGAACAACTTTAACTCTCTCAGACATCATTCACAGGAGAGGTATTCCAGACCTCTCATTTTTGTTGCCCTCCTCTGAACCTGATCCATCAGATTCATGTCTTTCTGGCTAAGGATTCCAGAGTTGGACACAGTACTCCAGGTAGGGTCTCACCAGGGTGGAGTGGAACAGCAAAATCAGCTCCCTCAATCTGCTGGCCACTTCTGATTGTTTCACAGGAAACAATTTGCCCTCTGGGCTGTAAACACACATTGCTAGTTCGTGCTTAACTTTTCATCCACTAGTACCCCCAAGTCCTCCACAGGGTTGCTTCTAATCCTGTCATCTCCCAGCCTATATTGATATCAAGGACTGCACTAACCCAGATGTGCAACCTTGCACTTGGCCCTGTGGAACCTCCTGAAGTTGACGGAGGACCACTTTCTAAGTGAGTCTAAGTATCTCTGGATGACATCCCATCCCTTGGGTGTGTCTACGTCACTGATGAAGATACTTAAGAGTACTGGGGATCCACATCTCCCAGTTTAGTTTCCTGCATCTGGGTCGAGGCAATCCCAGGCACAAATACAGGCTGGGCAGTGACTGGCTGGAAAGTAGCCCTGAGGAGAGAGACTTGGGGGTGCTGGTGGACAAAAAGCTCAACATGAGCTCCCAATGTGCACTTGCAGCCCGCAAGGCCAATCAGATCCTGGGCTGCATCAGGAGAAGTGTGGCTAGCAGGTCGAGGGAGGTGATCCTCCCCCTCTACTCAGCCCTGGTGAGACCCCACCTGGAGTACTGTGTCCAGTTCTGGAGCCCCTATTACAAGAGGGATGTGGAGGTGCTGGAACGTGTCCAGAGAAGGGCCACAAGGATGATCAGAGGGCTGGAGCACCTCTCCTATGAGAGCAGACTGAAGGAGTTGGGGCTGTTCAGTCTGGAGAAGAGAAGGCTCCGAGGTGACCTAATTGTGGCCTTCCAGTATCTGAAGGGGGCCTACAGGAAGGCTGGGGAGGGACTTCTCAGGATGTCAGGTAGTGATAGGACTAGGGGGAATGGAATGAAGCTGGAGGTGGGGAGATTCAGGCTGGATGTGAGGAGGAGGTTCTTCACCATGAGAGTGGTGAGACCCTGGAATGGGTTGTCCAGGGAGGTGGTCGAGGCCCCGTCCCTGGGGGTGTTTAAGAGCAGGCTGGATGAGGCTCTGTCCAGCCTGATCTAGTGTGGGGTTTCCCTGCCCATGGCAGGGGGGTTGGAACTAGATGATCCTTGTGGTCCCTTCCAACCCTGAATGAAACTATGAAACTATGAAAAATGTAATGGGGGACCAAATCAAAGGCTTTATGGAAATACAGACAGATGACATTGATAGCCCTTCCTGTGTCCACTGACGTAGTCACTCCATCACAGAAGGCCAGTAGGTTGTTCAGACAGGACTTGCTTTTGGTGAAGCCATGCTGGCTGTCTCAAATAGCCTCCAAGTTTTCCATGTCCCTTAGCATAACTTCCAGGCAAATCTATTCTGTGATCTTTCCAGGCACAAAGGTGAGGCTGACAGGTTGGTAGTTCCCAGGGTCTTCCTTTCTATACCTTTCCAAAACGTGTGCAATGTTTCTCTTCTTCCAATTACCAGGGACTTACTTGACTGCCAGGACTTTGCAAATATCATGGAGGGGGCCTTGGCAACTACATCAGCCAATTCCCTCAGGATTCTGGCATGCAAATCATCAGATTTCTCAGGCATTCATGAACCTTGTCTTCACTTACAGTGGGAGGGGCTTTGCCTACCCAGTCCTCATCTTGCAGATTGTTCACTTGGAATGTATAAGAGAAGTTGCCAGTAAAGACTGTGGCAAAAAAAGTTGTTGAGTACCCTCAGCCTTCTCCTCACCTGCTGTTACCAGCTTGCCATTTCAGCTTCAGGCACACCAAGGCACACACACTTCTCGACCCCATCTATACAGAGAAAGAAATATTTTAGTGAGGTTTATAAAGTTCTGCTGTTGATGGTTCTTTCTGTTCCTAAAGGAAGAGCCTGCCATAACTGGGTTTCTCATTCTTTTTCTCCCATGCAAAAGAATAATCCATAGATGAGACTTCCTGTAAAGCTGTGAGGGGAAAAAAAAATAATCAATCTTAGTATCTTCATGCCAGACAAATGCAAGCCAAGAAACAAAAATTTACTTACCCAAGGTCATTCACTGTCAGAGCCAGGCAAAGGATTAGAAACCGAGATCTCATAACTAAATAGGACATTGTATAAATGACAGTAAGAAACAGACAAAAAAAAATTACTTTTCCTTACATGAAATTATAATATGGCAAAATCTGTGCCTTGAAGTATTGAAATACTCTGAAAGGGACAGAGATGTTGGTGTGGCCTTCTGTGCTTCCTTTCCCTGCCACTGTGAAAGGTACCAGTGTTCCAAGCATACTAAACTGAATGGTGTCATCCTACAGCAAAGTTCCTGAGTGATAAAACTATTGTGTTAGGAGCCACTTAGTCCAGTAATGTCCTTGAAATCTTTCACTTATTTATGGGCTACTGAAATCCCACAGAAACAGTGTTTTTACTTGTTTTGAGTGATATCCCTACTAGGTTTCATGCATTTGAGGAAGTGATCTCTGCTCTACTTAGCTTGGTCTTGCCATTACTAAGTTTGTGCACCCTACTACACTTTATACTAGCTTCTCAGTTTGATGGCTCAGCTTCACACTTGAAGGTAAGATCTGCTGTCACTACAGTGGTATAAAAGTTACAAAAAGCAATTACTTTGTCTGGTTATGGTAAGATAAATATGTAGCTCTGCACAGATGCTAAAATGTTACATTTGTACAGTGGTACCTATCAAGGTCTTCCACTATACATTTTTTTCCCATCTAACTACTACTTTACTGCTTCCTCTTGCTCTGCAGTCATGCAGAATGATACAGAGCAGCTTGTTGGCTTTGTTCAGTGTGATCTGTAAAGAGGGCTTTTAAAAGCAGAAAGACAATCTCATTGCTTTCTAATCTATAAGGAAATGCCTGAAGGAACTTCACATACTTATCTTCTTCTCTTTTGGCATGTATATCAAGGACAACTGTTCTGCGTGATGATGTACCAGAAAACACAAAGGCTCTGGGACTCCTGTGACTAGGTATTAGAAAGGGTATTTTCATAGTTTCATAGTTTCATTCAGGGTTGGAAGGGACCACACGGATCATCTAGTTCCAACCCCCCTGCCATGGGCAGGGACACCCCACACTAGATCAGGCTGGACAGAGCCTCATCCAGCCTGCTCTTAAACACCCCCAGGGACGGGGCCTCGACCACCTCCCCGGACAACCCATTCCAGGGTCTCACCACTCTCATGGTGAAGAACCTCCTCCTCACATCTAGCCTGAATCTCCCCACCTCCAGCTTCATTCCATTCCCCCTAGTTCTATCACTACCTGAGATCCTGAGAAGTCCTTCCCCAGCCTTCCTGTAGGCCCCCTTCAGATACTGGAAGGCCACAATTAGGTCACCTCGGAGCCTTCTCTTCTGCAGACTGAACAGCCCCAACTCCTTCAGTCTGTCCTCATAGGAGAGGTGCTCCAGCCCTCTGATCATCCTTGTGGCCCTTCTCTGGACACATTCCAGCACCTCCACATCCCTCCTGTAATAGGGGCTCCAGAACTGGACACAGTACTCCAGGTGGGGTCTCACCAGGGCTGAGTAGAGGGGGAGGATCACCTCCCTCGACCTGCTAGCCACACTTCTCCTGATGCAGCCCAGGATCTGATTGGCCTTGCGGGCTGCAAGTGCACATTGAGAGCTCATGTTGAGCTTTTTGTCCACCAGCACCCCCAAGTCTCTCTCCTCAGGGCTACTTTCCAGCCAGTCACTGCCCAGCCTGTATTTGTGCCTGGGATTGCCTCGACCCAGATGCAGGACCCTGCACTTGCTCTTATTGAACTTCACGAGGTTGGCTTGTGCCCACCTCTCCAGCCTGTCAAGGTCCCTCTGGATGGCCTCCCTTCCCTCCAGCGTGTCTGCTGCACCACACAGCTTGGTGTCATCAGCAAACTTGCTGAGGGTGCACTCAATGCCACTGTCCATGTCACCCACAAAGATGTTGAACAAGACAGGTCCCAGGACTGATCCCTGAGGGACTCCGCTTGTCACTGGCCTCCACTGGGACATGGAGCCATTGACAGCCACTCTTTGGGTGCGGCCATCAAGCCAGTTCCTTATCCATCTAGTGGTCCACCCATCAAACCCATGTGTCACCAGCCTGGAGACCAGGATGTGGTGCGGGACAGTGTCGAAGGCTTTGCTCAGGTCCAGGTAAATGACATCAGTTGCTCGCCCCTCATCTATTAATTTTGTCACCTGCTCATAGAAGGCAACCAGGTTGGTCAGGCAGGATTTGTCCTTGGCAAAGCCATGCTGACTGTTCCCAATCACCTCTTCACTATTCTTTTGAGCGAGTAGTGACTCCAGGAGGATCTGCTCCATGATCTTTCCAGGCACAGAGGTGAGACTGACTGGCCTGTAGATCCCTGGTTCCTCCTTCTTACCCTTTTTCAAGATGGGGGCAATGTTTCCCCTTTTCCAGTCTGTGGGGACTTCCCAGATTGCCATGACTTTTGAAATATAATAGAGAGGTTTAGCAACCTCATCTGCCAGTTCTGTCAGTACCCGTGGGTGTATCCCGTCGGGTCCCATGGACTTGAACACTTTCAGGTTCTTCAGATGATCACGAACCTGATCTGCACTTACCATGGGCAGTTCTTCCTCCCCGTCCCTGGCATTGTCTTCCATAACATCAGGAGTGTGGCTAGAGGCCCTTGCAGTGAAGACTGAGGTAAAGAAGTTATTAAGTACCTCAGGCTTTTCCTCATCACTTGTGACCATGTCACCATTTTCCTTTCTGAGGGGGCCCACACCTTCCCTAGTCTTCTTCTTCCCATTAATATACCTGTAAAAGTTCTTAGTGTAATTCGTGTAAACACTTCTGGTGAAGTGACTCCTTCCATATTCCCAAACCTAGTGATGGTGCCTTGTAATTCAGTTTAAAGTGTCCAAAGGGCTGAGGAACAGCACAAGCAAACTTGGAGTCATCAGGAACATCAGGTGGCTTTGCCTATTTGGGCACTTTTAGAGCTTTTGCAATAGCATGCAGGCATCCTACTGGAAGAGAGTGGGGGTTGAATTTTTAGCAAAGACATCCCTCTTGTGGGAATGTTACTAGGCCTTGGAGCTAAAATGAACTAAGTATGCTATAAAATGCATATTATCAGTTTAAACTTATATTAAAATTTGTTCTTTTGAATGCTGGACACTGCTAGAATATGCAATGCAAATGCTACGCTGCTCTATCCATACTGTACTGGCATCCAACTTTTTGAAATGCAGTCCAGGTGTAAATGTCACGTCTGCCATCTTTCCTGAGTAGTGGCATCCCCATATTCAGCTGCATATGCCTTGAAACTAGTGTCTTCTGCTTAGGCCATCTGTAACACATTTTGCACATTGACAAAATCTTTTTGGAAGCCAGATAGGTGTCATGAAAAGGTTAACCTGATAGGTACTGTCAGGCATATATACACAATTCTAATACTGCTGCTCTTTTCTTTCTATCAGCAAATATATCAACTTCAGCAAAACCAGGAACTGTCTCATAAGTCTTCTCACCTTTCCAGATCACTCTACTTTGGAGTCAGCATTCAGAGATCATCCCAGATCTGTCCTTCACTACTGAGAGCTTTCATCCTTGAGTCCATCATCAGTACATTTGCAGACAACTCCAAGCTGGGAACAGGTGTTGATCTGTTAGAGGGTAGAAGGGCTCTGCAGAGGGACCTCAACAGGCTGGACAGATGGGCAGAGTCCTATGCCATGAGATTTAACACATCCAAGTGCCGGGTTCTACACATTGGCTACAACAACCCCATGCAGTTCTACAGGCTGAAGTCAGAGTGGCTGGAAAGCGGCCAGGCAGAAAGGTACCCGGGGGTACTGATTGACAGTAGGCTGAACACGAGCCTGCAGTGTGCCCAGGCAGCCAAGTACGCCAGTGGCATCCTGGCCTGTATCAGGAACAGTGTGGCCAGCAGGCGAAGGGAGGTCATTCTGTCCCAGTACACTGCATTGGTTAGGCCACGCCTTGAGTCCTGTGTCCAGTTCTGGGCCCCTCAGTTTAGGTAGGATGTTGACTTGCTGGAACGTGTCCAGAGAAGGGCAACGCAGCTGGTAAGGGGTTTGGAGCACATGCCCTATGAGGAGAGACTGAGGGAGCTGGGGTTGCTTAGCCTGGAGAAGAGGAGACTCAGGGGAGACCTTATTGCCCTCTAAAACTACCTGAAGAGAGGTTGTAGACATGCAGGGGCTGGTCTCTTCTCCCAGGCAAACAGCACCAGAACAAGAGGACACAGTCTCAAACTGCACCAGGGGAAATTTATACTGGATGTTAAGAAGAAATTCTTCATAGAGAGAGTGATTGCCCATTGGAATGGGCTGCCCAGGGAGATGGTGAAGTCACCATCACTGGAGGTGTTTAGGAAGAGACTTGATGGGGTGCTTGGTTGCATGGTTTAGTTGATTAGATGGTGTTAGACGATGGGTTGGACATGATGATCTCGAAGATCTCTTCCACCCTGGTTTATTCTATTGTATTCTGAGCAGTCAGAGTTTTATGTTGGTTGAGACACCAGATGTTGATGTGTAGCTGAAAGTGGCCCAGCTGCCGCTTTCTCTCCTACTTTATTGGGTATATCTTTATGAAAATTTGAGCCAAATGAGAAAACTGAAAATTAATAACATCATTATATCCTTTTAGAAAAGTATTCTAAGATGACCAAATACCAGTTCCAGTAGGCATACTGTTCTGACAAGACCTCAGGTCAAAATGTACTAGGAAATAGAAATAGCTTTAAAAAATTCTCCAAATTACAGCTTGGCTCTCTGTTAGAAGAGGATGAAATAAAAATAATTTATCCTTTTTTTAAATTATTATTGCTGTTCATTTTGAGGTTACCGCTGAACCAGCTGATATTCCTCTACTTGATAACCACAGATGTTGCTGTGTTTTCTCCATTCTGAGTGAAAGAATCAGAAACACTGTGTATACAACCACTGCTGCAGCAAGGATGTATCTTGTTTACCTACAAAACTTGTTTCAGGAAGCAGGAGGAAGCAAATAAAACTATATCTGCCCATTACCATAAGCACTCATGCAGATACATTTTATGTAGGTGTTTTTCAGGGCCATGCTACAATACTGGTTCAGGCTATGAGCTAGGTTTTTATCACCCTCTTTTTTTCTGCTTTTGTCTTCTCTACTATCCCTGTCCTCCTTCAGACCAATATGCCCAGTTATACAGGCTCCCTACTAATTTAAATTACTGAGTGACTCTGTTTGGCCTTTTTGAATGTTGGTCTGTGACTGTTCTTACAGTGGATACTGCTATCTGATACAAGAGAGAAGCTGCTCTTTGCTCATAGTGGTTAATCTTTGGATCTATACTCTTCTATTTTAGTAATGCTTAAACCAACACTGCTTTATACCTAGACCTCTCAACTCACCTGCTGGGATTCTGTGGTGGGTGAGTTGCTATGATGAGATACTACAATGGAGTCATACTCCAGTCTCCTCAAGAGGTGGGGTGAGTCACAGAGGACCTTCACAGCCAGGTCCCTTTCTGTGAGGACCCTGGTGATCAAAGAGCCCTCTAGAAGTCTCTGAAAAATCTCACCAGCTCCAGCACTACCTGGGCTGAGCACAGCATGGGAAAGCATTGCCCTACACTGTATCTGCTAGGCAGGCATAGAGCTGAGGAAATGAAGGTTGGTGAAACTCCTACTGTGACAGAGACTGCTAGCACTTCTTGGAGTGGAGTGGCTTCTCTGTGTATACCAGACATTTTCAAACATGTAAGGACGTGGATTCTACTGAAAAAAAGCCCATACTATAAAATAACAGCGGAACACTGGCAGCATGGGATATAAAAACCAGGAGATGAGGGTTATGTCTTGGCCATGGCTGCTGCCTAACTATCCTGCAGTAACATGGGTTGTATCTCATCTTCTCCTTTCTTCCCTTTCATTATAAATTCAAATCTGTGTAGCTCAGACAAGCACAAAGACACCCATGTATTAGCAATTAAAAAACCAAATGCAAACATTAACATGGACTAACTAACATGGACTAACCTACATGGAAGACATTATTCTTGGTGTAAATGTGCAGAATTGCTGGCTGTGCTAGGTGGCTCTGTCTGGTTCAGCAGTGAGCACCTATCCTGAAATCACTTCTGAACCTGCAACAGCATGCTTGGTTTCTTCAGTTAGGCCCAAGAGCTTGCCTGGCTCCCAAGAAGCAGTAGCAGGTTCCCTTGTTCCACAGATTCGTAGAACGTATTGAGTTGGAAAGGACAGTGTCACAGTATCACAGTATCACTTAGGTTGGAAAGGACCTCGGGGATCATCGAGTCCAACCTATCAACACAGACCCCATGACTAGACCATGGCACCAAGTGCCACATCCAATCTCCCCATGAACGCCTCCAGGGTCGATGACGCAACCACCTCCCTGGGCAACCCGTTCCAATGCTGAACGGCTCGCTCGGTGAAGAACTTCCTCCTCACCTCGAGTCTGAACCTCCCCTGGCGCAGCTTGAGACTGCGTCCCCTCGTTCTGGTGCTGGTTGCCTGGGAGAAGAGACCAACCCCCTCCTGGCTACAACCACCCTTCAGGTAGTTGTAGAGGGCAATGAAGTCACCCCTGAGCCTCCTCTTCTCCAGGCTAAACAATCCCAGCTCCCTCAGCCTCTCCTCATAGGGCTTGTGTTCAAGGCCTCTCACCAGCCTTGTTGCCCTTCTCTGGACACGCTCAAGTGTTTTGATGTCCTTCTTAAACTGAGGGGCCCAGAACTGGACACAGTACTCAAGGTGTGGCCTAACCAAAGCAGAGTACAGGGGCACTATGACCTCCCTGCTCCTGCTGGCCACACTATTCCTAATGCAGGCCAGGATGCTATTGGCCCTCCTGGCCACCTGGGCACACTGCTGGCTCATATTCAGGTGGCTGTCGATCAGCACACCCAGGTCCCTCTCTGTTTGGGAGCTCTCCAGCCACTCCGACCCCAGCCTGTAGCTCTGCATGGGATTGCCATAGCCAAAGTGCAGCACTCGGCACTTGGACTTGTTGAATGCCATCCCACTGGACTCTGCCCATCTGTCCAGTCGGTCGAGGTCCCTCTGCAGAGCCTTTCTACCCTCTAACTGACTAACATCTGCCCCTAACTTTGTGTCATCTGCAAACTTGCTGATGACTGACTCGACCCCTTCATCCAGATCATCAAGGAAGATGTTGAAGAGGACAGGGCCCAGCACTGATCCCTGGGGGACACCTTAAAGATCAGCTATTTCCAACACCACTTCCATGGGTAAGGGCACCTTCTACTAGACCAGGTTGCTCAAAGCCTCATCTAATCTGACCTTGAACACCTCCAGGGAGGGGGCATCCATGACCTCCCAGGGCAACCTGTTCCAATGTCTCACCACCGTCACTGTAAAGAATTTCTTTCTAACATCCAGTCTAAATATACCCTCCTCAAGCTTAAACCTGTTGCCTCTTGTCCTGTAACTACAAGCCTTTATAAAAAGTCCTCTCCCAGCTATTTTGTAGGCCTTCTTTGGGTACTGGAAAGCTGCTATAAGGTCTCGCCAGAGCCTTCTTTTCTCCTGGATGAACATCTCCAGTCCTCTGACCTTCTTTGTGGGCCTCCTCTGGACTGGCTCCAGCAGTTTCACATTCTTCAACTTGTATTCATAGAAACAACTAGCAATGCCCAGCCCTTCATTACAGAGAGACCAGAGAAACATTGTAACAAGACTAGCTTTAGGGGACCTATAGGATTTGGAGGTACCGGTGGATTAAAAACTGGATATGAGTCAGCAAGTGAGTTTGCAACCGAAAAAGCTTATGCCATATCAAAAGAAGCATGGCCAGTAGGTCAAGAGAGGTGACTTTTTGCTGATACTGTTCAGTAGTCCCCAGTGCAAGAAAGACGTGGCCCTGTTCAAGTGGGTCCAGATGAGGGCCACAAAGATGATCAGGGGCTGGAACACTTTTGCTATGACAAGCTGAGAGAATTGAGATTGTTCAGCCCAGAGAAGAGAAGGCTCCACAGGGACTTTATAGTGGTCTTCTAATGCTTAAATGGAGCCCATAGGAAAGATGAGGAGGGTCTCTTTTTCAGGGAGTGTAATGACAGGTAAAGATTTTAAACTGAAAGTAGATTTAGATATTAGGAATAAATTCTTTACTGTAAGGATGGTGAGACACTGGAAGAGATTGCCCAGAGAAGTTGTGGATATCTTCTCCCTGGAAATGTTGATGCGGCTTTGAGGAACCTGGTCTAGTGGTAGGTGCCTGTGCCCATGGCAGGGGGTTGTAACTAGATCTTCAATGTCCTTTTAAACCCAAACCATTCTATGATTCTATGGCGCTTTAGCTTCCCTGAGAATGCTTGTGCTTGAGTTCTCTGTCATGCCGTATATTGATTTACCAAACACTTGCTCTTCCACGTAGCAGCTGTGAAATTAATGTTGCACAGAGAGTCGCCCTAGTTACATCCCTGCTCTCCCGCACTTAACTCACGTCAGTAAACTCTGGGAGAGTTTCACACTGCCATCTAGTGATTAAGGTCGAGCCAAATTTGCTGAAGTTTCTATTAGATTCTCTTGCCAAGTACTTGCAGAAACCAATTTGGCTGAGAACCCTACCTCAGAATGTCTACATTAGCTGTCCTGTGCACCCTCGATTTCTTGTTCTTTTCACCTGCAGACACTTGTGTTCCTCTTTACATACTATCATGCTTTCTCAAACACACACACACACACACTTTTTTTTTTTTTTTTTCTCTCCTCTCCTCTGGAAATTCAGTGCCTACCCCTTCAAGAGAAGATCAGGTATCTTTTCAAAACATGCAAAAGGAGGTCCAGGACTTGTAAACATTCTACTCTCTAAATAATGTCAACAGCATTATTTCTGATCCAAGAATAGGTTCCCCATTTTCAAAGTCCTCATTCCAAAGGGTGTTCTTAAGCCAAATCATGCAGTAAGATAAAAGGATGCTATGAGCAGAGAAGGCATGAACAGAGAAAATGACCATGTAATTTGTTAATGATTTCTGCTGGGTACAGATCATCCCATTTGAACACATAAGCATTAGATAACATATCACAAAACCCAAATTATTACCTACTTTAGAGTATATTTCTATTCTCTGCTTCAGATTCATCCACTGTTTGTATCAAATAGGCTCTTAACAGAGGGTACACTGTACACAGAGTACTTTAAAATGCAACATTATTCATGGCCAGAATCATACAAGTCTAGACTGCCAGGGATTCTGGAAAGTACCTGTTATACAACAAAAATAATGTATTTTTTATATTCAAATGGCCTTTTTTTTTTTTTTTTACCCTTGCCTGTTACGATATATTGTACAAAGTGCCTGACAGTGCAGCCTGACAGGGGTAGGAACTTCTGACACAAGAGTTTTAAGGCACCTTGTGCTCCTGTAGGGGCTCGTCTCTCTGTAAGTCCCTTACCACCACTGCACTGCATGAATTGAACGTATCCAGAGAAGGGCAACGAGGCTGGTGAGAGGCCTTGAACACAAGCCCTATGAGGAGAGGCTGAGAAAGCTGGGGTTGTTTAGCCTGGAGAAGAGGAGGCTCAGGGGTGACCTCATTGCCCTCTACAACTACCTGAAAGGTGGTTGTAGCCAGGAAGGGGTTAGTCTCTTCTCTCTAGTAACCAGCACCAGAATAAGGGGACAGAGTCTCAAGCTGCGCCAGGGGAAGTTTAGGCTGGAGGTTAGGAGGAAGTTCTACATATAGAGAGTCATTCATCATTGGAATTGGCTGCCCAGGGAGGTGGAGTCACCATCCCTGGAGGTGTTCAAGAGGGGATTGGACGTGAGGTCTGTGACAACAGGTTGGACTTGATGATCTTTGAGGTCTCTTCCAACCTTGGTGATACTGTGAGATACTGTGAGATACTGTAATTGCCTGCTAGCACTTGGACAGAAGAGTTCCGCATGGCAGGAGTGATTACAAACCTCACCGCTTCCCTTTAAGAGGATACTGCTCCCAAACAAGACCCATTTGAAGAGCACAATCCTAATCTGCCTCAGCACAGCAAGACAGCAAATGACAATTTTGTGCTAGCTGAGGTGGTTTTGTAGTGAATAGATTAGGAAGGGCTTGCGTGCTGTTAGGTGTTCGGAGGAGACTTGATAGGGTGCTTGGTTGCATGGTTTAGTTGATTAGGTGGTGTTGGATGATAGGTTGGATCTTGAAGGTCTCTTCCAACCTGGTTTATTCTATTCTATTCTTCTACTCTATTATTTGACAGCTAAGTTAGAAGGACAGTAAGGTGAAAGTCAGTAACAGCTTAGACACAGCTAGACCAAAGTAATAACATCAGCCTCTTGTGAAAGCAGATGTAAGAAATTACTTAACATGCATTAACAATTCTTCAA
This sequence comes from Melanerpes aurifrons, assembly GCA_011125475.1. Lineage (NCBI taxonomy): Eukaryota > Metazoa > Chordata > Aves > Piciformes > Picidae > Melanerpes > Melanerpes aurifrons. The sequence continues at coordinate 7,586,238 of WWNC01000030.1, read as the reverse complement.
ACTCCACTGAATGTTCCAATTATAAATCAGTGTAAGGGGCAGTTGTACTAAAACAGTTTTCTATTTAGGCACAACAATTTAGTAATAAAATTGTACATGAATTGCGTCACTAGGCATAATCAGCAACAACACTCAATTTTCTGGTACAGATGAACTCTTTGGTGTTTCCCCTGATCATAGGTAGTCAGTACCTCCAGGTTAGTCATCTAACACTTTCTATTGTAGAGATCCTTCTCTTTACACCATGTAACTTTTCTCAAGCTCCTACTTCAATGAGAAAGATTTTTGTCTTGGGCATATTTTTAAAGTTAAAGTCTTGGTAGCTGCATTTGCAACCTCTCTGGGCAGCCTGATGTTTCAACCCCATTGGTCTAACCTGTCTAGACCTGCTGCAAAAATTCCCTACCCTCTAGCAGATCAACACACATTGAGCTTGGTGTAATCAGCAAACTTGCTGAGGGTGCACTCAGTACCCTCATCCACACCATTAATAAAGATATCAAAGAGGACAGACCTCAGTAATGAGCCCTGGGGAACACCACTAGTGACTGGGTACCAGCCAGACTTAACTCCATTCACCACCACTCTTTGGGCCCGGCCAACCAGCCAGTCTTTTATCCCTTATAGAGCACATTTATCCAAGCTTCTTCTCCCTGATGACAAGTGACAAGACTCGAGGACATGGATGCAAGGTGCACCAGGGGAGGTTTAGGCTGGATATTAGGAAATATTTCTTCACTGAAAGGGTTATCAAACACTGCAATGGTCTGCCCTTTGGGGCAGTCCCTGGGGAACTTCAAGTGGCGTGTGGACCTGACATTTAAAACATGGTTTAGGGTTGACCCTTCAGTGCTGGGTTGAAGATTGGACTGGATGACCAAGGTCTCTTGCAACCAAATATATTCTGTGATCAGGATGTTCTCTTATACACATTCCAAGAACCTCCAGAACTGCTTCCTGTCTCTGGTAAATTGAAAGTTGGCCACATGAATGAGGGCTAGTGGTTCTGAGACCTTACCACAGGCACCTGTAAAAAGCAGTCAACCTCCTCATCCTGGCTGTGGGATCATGTAGAAGAATATATTTATTAGACAAGCACTCTGTGGTAAGAACATAGCTTGAAGCAGCCATTTACTAAGAACAGGGCAGATACAGCAGTTCTGTTGTACAGATATATAGACCCTTTGCAGTTCTATACTGCAGATGCCTTCAATCTTTCACAAAAGGGAGGAAAACTGTTTCTTGGCTGAACACATACATGGAAGATATTAAAAGCCTAAAGGAGCAACAAGGTTAAAACACAGAATGAGAATAGGTCTTCAATAAAACCATTCATTTCCTTCCAGTTCAATGAAGATACGTACCATAACCAGCTTGTTATCTCCTCTGACCTACGACTCCAGTTTGGTTTGGTTACAAAGTGTGAAGAGAAAATAAACCCAAAACATTTCAGATTTTCATCTGTGTAAACAGAATTAAAACAAAACAAAACACACCACCACCATAAAAAAACCCAGAAAGCCAAACCAACCAACCAAAAAAATCCATCCAAACCCCCAACAAACCCAAAACAAAACAAAACACCCTAACGAGATCTTCAAAACATTTTTCTTGTCTGTACAGATGAGAATTCAAGGCTCCACTGAGTACATCAAGTGTACTGAAAGTTTGTGGAAGGAGAGTACTCCAGCGCAAAACATACTGCAATGCAATAGAATCCAAAAATCCCTGAAAAGTGGTATTTTATCACTATTAACATCTGAGAAGGATAGAGTACGCACATTCAGAGATCAAAGGAAACACTGAAAAGACTCAGACTTTACTACAAAATGACACTTGATATTAGTTGCATACAATAGCGTGTGCTGTCAGCATGGCGTATCTACTCCCCTACAAACAACAACTGTTGAACCTTCTTGCACTTATCCACAGGTTACTTTATATCCACAAGACAGACACTGATTTGCTGGAGCACATCCAAAGGGCATTGAAGCTGTTGGAGGGCCTAGAGCAGAAGTCTTCTGAGGAGCGGCTGAAGGCGTGGATGTTGTTTAGCCTGGAAAAAAGTAGTTGCTGTCCACAACTGCTTGAAAGGAGGTTATGGGAGTCAGTATCCTCACTCAAGTAACAAGCTATAGGACAAGAGGAAAGTTGTGCATGAGGAGGCTTAAGTTGCGTATTAGCAAAAAATTCTTCACAGACACAGTAAAGCACAGGAACAGGCTGCTCAGGGAGTCAGTCAAGTCCCCAGCGCTGCAGGGATTTTAAAGATGTGTAGATGCAGTGCTTAGGGACATGGTTCAGTGGAGACCTGGCAATGCTGGGTTAACAGTTAGTCTTGCTTAGGTTAAAAGTCTCTTGCAACCAAAACTTGTTAGATTCTATACCTGCAGTCATTACTACAGATGTGACTGTTAGGAACCTCAAGTAGCTAAGCTACAGCATGAGAAATTGGTTTAGTGCCTTATAAAAACTCCTACATTATTGAGAAATAAACCCTTTATCTTATTTCTGTAATTTAGGTTTAATGCATTTCTTGAATGCACCTAGAGCTAACACTAGTAGCATAAAAGAACCCAAGGTTACATAGTACTCCACATTCCTCTTTCATTGCAATACCTCTTCACCATGGAAACACAACACTGGATTTTAAGCTAATTGATGATCCTACTTAGAACTGCTTCAGAACAGCTTCAGAGCTTAACAGGGTTTGTTCCATGTTCAGTTACTGCTGGTGGTCTGTCAGTGAGCTCTTTTCTGTGGCTGAACCGTGCTTGTTCTTAAGTGATTTCCCAATGTATCGCCAGTATTTCTTTCGGATGGTGTCTTTTTCGTTAGCCAGAATTTCACAGAGCTATGAAAGAAAATTTAAAGATTGAACTGTTATACCAAAAGCTTAAATAATCCTTAATTATAAAATTCATATGATATATGGTTTAGCGAGTACTAGAAATGCCTTAGCAACATTTGTTTTATTTATTGGATTTGCAAGTGTCCAATGACCTCAAATTAATGTCAGCTCCGATTGGTAGTTAGCCAGTCTGATACTGCTAATCTATTCCAACGTATTTGGCTTGTAGTATACTTGTGACTTACTGACAAGTTTGATTGTCTTCTAGCAATCTAGCAGGCTGTGAACTACTTCATTCAAAGCAATGGGGGAATGTCATGCCCTTGAATCTTCAGTACACTCAGTAAGACAGGAGATACATTGTTTATGCTTTTTCTCTTAGACTGCCCCAAAAGGATTCTTCATGCAAATCATTAACCTCTTACAACATGTTAGAGCTGGTGCTATATAGATAGTTTTACACATTCTGAGTTTTGTTTTTATCTGAGTAAGCAGCGAGGCAGAGCAGAAGTCAACTATATTCACATGACATGCTATGCAAAATGTATGATATGAACACTGCCTACAAATGTTCTAGCTAATTCCTTTTTATTATGTAGATGACATTGCCTTACTCAGTGAACCCGAGCTGAGAAACAAGTGCTTTGATACCTAAATTGATGAAGAAGTCAAACTCAGTGAAACAGTATAAAGGGACATGAATTTGGGAGGAACAACTGTACATTTTTACACTCTGGTTCTGGAACACAGTATCACTTAGGTTGGAAAGGACCTCGAGGATCATCGAGTCCAACCTATCAACACAGACCCCATGACTAGACCATGGCACCAAGTGCCACATCCAATCTCCCCATGAACGCCTCCAGGGTCGATGACGCAACCACCTCCCTGGGCAACCCGTTCCAATGCTGAACGGCTCGCTCGGTGAAGAACTTCCTCCTCACCTCGAGTCTGAACCTCCCCTGGCGCAGCTTGAGACTGTGTCCCCTCATTCTGGTGCTGGTTGCCTGGGAGAAGAGACCAACCCCCTCCTGGCTACAACCACCCTTCAGGTAGTTGTAGAGGGCAATGAGGTCACCCCTGAGCCTCCTCTTCTCCAGGCTAAACAATCCCAGCTCCCTCAGCCTCTCCTCATAGGGCTTGTGTTCAAGGCCTCTCACCAGCCTTGTTGCCCTTCTCTGGACACGCTCAAGTGTTTTGATGTCCTTCTTAAACTGAGGGGCCCAGAACTGGACACAGTACTCAAGGTGTGGCCTAACCAAAGCAGAGTACAGGGGCACTATGACCTCCCTGCTCCTGCTGGCCACACTATTCCTAATGCAGGCCAGGATGCTATTGGCCCTCCTGGCCACCTGGGCACACTGCTGGCTCATATTCAGGTGGCTGTTGATCAGCACACCCAGGTCCCTCTCTGTTTGGGAGCTCTCCAGCCACTCCGACCCCAGCCTGTAGCTCTGCATGGGATTGCCATAGCCAAAGTGCAGCACTCGGCACTTGGACTTGTTGAATGCCATCCCACTGGACTCTGCCCATCTGTCCAGTCAGTCGAGGTCCCTCTGCAGAGCCTTTCTACCCTCTAACTGACTAACATCTGCCCCTAACTTTGTGTCATCTGCAAACTTGCTGATGACTGACTCGACCCCTTCATCCAGATCATCAAGGAAGATGTTGAAGAGGACAGGGCCCAGCACTGATCCCTGGGGGACACCACTGGTGACTGGCCGCCAGCTGGATGTGGCACCGTTCACTACCACTCTCTGGGCCCGGCCCTCCAGCCAGTTCCTAACCCAGCACAGAGTGTAATGGTCCAATCCACGGGCTGACAGCTTAGCCAGCAGTTTGCTGTGGGGGATGGTGTCAAAGGCCTCACTGAAGTCCAGGTAGACCACATCCACAGGCCTCCCCACGTCCACCAGACGGGTCACCTGATCATAGAAAGAGATCAGGCTGGAGAGGCAGGATCTGCCCTTCCTAAATCCATGTTGGCTGGACCTGAGCCCTTGGCCATCCTTCAGGTGTGCAGTTATTGCCACCAGGATAATCTGCTCCATCATTTTCCCTGGCACTGAGGTCAGGCAGGAAAAGGTCAGGAAAATATTTAAGAACAATGCTGAAACACAGAGTCTCCAGGCAAGAACTGCAGTTCTCATTACACTGAGTTCCAGATTGTCTCACAGTGAATGAAAAATGTTCTTGTAAAAAAACACACTGCCAACTACAGCAAGGAGTTCTCCCAGATATAGCACAGGCAGATAAAGAACATTGCTGAAGTAATTTATTCTCTATAGGAAATGGTGCCCAACATTCCACACTGACATCCCCAGCACCTGCTGGCCTTTAAGTTAATTCTGCCAGCTTTCTTAGAGCTGGAAGTGCAAAGGTAGCTTGAGATTGTTTAGATACAGGCACTCTGTCTGAGATTCACTCTACAGAAAAGAAAGTGAGTTCATGCTACGAAGTTACCACAGGAAACACCTTGACATTTCAAATAATTCCTTCCTTCTGAAGGTAATATTAGAAATCTTTCTTCACTTCCAGGTGAAGAAAACTTACGTGATTTTGTAACCAGCAAGTCATTTATAGATAAAACTCATGAGACCCCTGAGATTATCTGACTTTCAAGTTAAACTCTTTAGAGAGCTCCTGTGATCAAGTATCCAGTTCTATATACAAAAATCAATCCTATTTTGTTGGAATATTAAAGAGCAATAAACACCATTCCTGAAAAGTAAAACCAATCTCTCCAAACTTACCTCCAATGCCTTGTTTAGTATTTCTTCCTTGTTATCACACTGTTTTTCAAGCATATCTTCATATATGTCCACAAGAAAGGCAATCAGGTAGGGTGAACTGTGACTAGGCTGTAAATTCAACAGTTGCTCTAATAGATTTGGATACTTAGAAAGACCATAGTCCTGTAGAATCCTAGAAGAGAGATTTACATGCTTGAAGCACAATGGGGAATCTAGAGTGAAGAATTACATTTGTTACAAATCCTTTATTTGGAAATCAGTTTTGAAATAAGGTTGCAAATACAATTAAGGCAGAAAATAAGCAGCATGCAGCAATAATACAGCTTAATGTTGTAGTAAGCTACTATAGTGATGTTCAACTGAACAGAAATTAAGACTAAAAGCATTCTCATTACTTCCCACTCAAATCTCTTTCCACCCCAGTAACATTACAGGTCAAGGTTTTAAAAGCATGAGAAATTCTTCCCACAAGAACTACAGGGACAGAAACAGTGGAAAGTTACAGAGAAATCAGGTTAATATATTAACTCCTTGTGGAGGCCTCTGCCTGCCTGCTTAAGCACACAATACTAGGATGAACAGCAACAAGTTCTTTCCAATTAAGAACCAGGCACAGGAGACCTACATATATTCTCTTTGCCCCCCAGAGAAGGATGCCTCACCCTTTTAAATAGTTCCAAGCACTTTCATTATGTGGCACTGCTGTGATCATCTCAAGAGTGTATCTACAAGAAAAAGACAACAGGTCATGAATGCAAACACTAACAATACAGTTAGAAACTACTGTGCTTAGATGCTCCCAAATACACTCTTCTAGTCTGTATTTCAGAACCTTTTTCAGATCATCTCAGCTGGGCCATAGATCAAAAATGTCTCTCAAATCTCAGAGAGGCAGACATTGTTTTAAGTTCTGAAGGGTTTGGTTTGCTCCATTTTGTACAATGATTTACTGGTCTCAAAAATAATATCACTAACATGAAGAAACAACATGATGGGAGATTGTCTTTATGCTCAAACATGGCTGAAAAGGTTTGGCGAAACTGAAGCAAAAGATTAGCTAATGTCAACATGGCTGTATCTGGTATGGTCCGTACCCATCTGAGCAACGTTTTTTTCCATGCGGCTGCACCTGAAAAAACTCCCAGAAAGGAGAGCTTGAGCTTTCAGATCACTCAGCCTTCTGCTGAAGGTCTTTTAAAGTAGCAGTTATGCAACTCTGAAAGCAAAGCATCAAGACATACCTGCCATACAGTCAAAAAGCCACTCTATCTTCACAAAACAGACCTTTCTGTTCTTCCCCAGCATAACCAGGCATTCAGTTAGTTGTCAGAGACAGCAGACACCGATAAAAAGTTCTAGAAACTACTGAAATAGAACCCCTAAACCTTTTTGAACCTTCTGCCATTACTTTGACAAAACCTGAATTTATCAATCAACAAGCAGTCCAACAGTCATTCTATAATGACAGCTTGTTATCTTGAACACAGCATCATGTATAAGCAGATCAAGAGAGGATGTCAGATCTAACCTCTGGAGAGAAAAACCTGGAAATATCCATGCTTGGTAAGATGCATTAATCTGCAGGAAAGTGAAAGTACAATTTACAGCAGCTTACAAAAACCTTGAAAGGATTAGAGACTGGGATTCTCCATGAACAATGTTACCAATGTACCTATTCAGAAATTCAGTCATCTTTCTTCTGAAGAGTAACTCCAAAAAAATTTCAGTACTTTCTTTTCATTGCTTCTGCACTTTAGTTATGCAAATATGTTTGCCTATCAACCCTGACCAACAATCTGAGATGTGAAAACCATACAAGAAATTGTCCCTTAACATCATCAGTAGTAAATCAAATGGCTAGAAGCCATTTAGAAACACACCACTTTGAAACAATTTCCAAAGCTCATTTTTCGCTAAACTAGCCAACCTACACAGGTTGTGTTGTGGTGACCACATACCCCTGAAAGCTCCTTTCTCCAGCTGCCTCAAATTCTTCACAAAAGGCAATTTCTCTTCCTACAGTCCAAGTCCATATTATTTTTTACATCACTGTGGCTACTGTACTACTAAACTAGCAGTTTAGTACAACAGAGTGCCTCTCCTTTCAAGCTTCCTGGGGGTAAGGTGCAAGACACTAATGAACAGCATAACATATATAGCTCTAGAGTCATAACTTTTCTTTGTGTAGTTCCATGCAAAAATATGCACTACAGCTAACTGACCATAAAAAGCCTGAAGTTTTGTTTGCACAAAAATGGGTATAGTGGGAAGACGTATTTGTAAGAATAGCTTGCCCATGGTAAGCATCAGTACTACTTAAGTCAGTGGTAGTGAACATATCTGCATACACACCAACACCTTGATGTGTAATCCATGAAAGTTAGCCCCAAAACTGCATTAAAACCCATGAAAGACAAGCCCACGGGGCCTGTATAAGTAATCATTTGCTTTCATGTAATGGAGAATGCTTAGTGTGAGCACAAACAACATTACTAACTGGACTTCTCTGTCTAGGATTGCTGGATCGTCATAGCCAGTGGTGTTGAAAATTACGAAGTGTCGTTGGTTCCAAACAGAGTTGTTTCTCACATCTTCTCTCAAAAGCTGGTCTACATACTCCAGTTCATTGTCCCATAATTTGAACTCCTATGGAAAGGGAAGGAAGAGACAACATCACAATTCAAATTTTTGTTTTTAAAATACACTCTCTTTGCGTCCAAGTTCTCTGAACATTGGATACAGAGACTTCTTTCAAGTAAACAAAAAGTTCAAAGAAAAATAAGGAAGAATGCAGTAGGAACATGCTACACTATTGAGTTGCACACAATATATTTAATTCACACACATAACAGTAAGCAGATAATGACAGACCTTTTTGAACCTGCTTCCTAAAAGGCAAGTTTACAGTGAATGTCTACCACATTAAAATCCAATTGTTTTTCTTCCTTCAGCCTTAAGAAACAAAGTGCAGATTGTATTTAGAAAGCAAAACTCTACAAGTTGGGCAGATCATTTAGATCACCAAGAATTCTGTGGATACAATACCTGAATAACCCATTGCCTGTGTTGCCACGCATGGTAATTTTTGGCATCTTGGTTAAGAATGTCAGCTATGAACTCAAGCTCTTGGGATGGATCCTGCAGCCACTCCACCAACACCCGTCTGTGATGCCTACAGACAGAAGGAGGAATCTATTTTTAGATTAGTATAACATTCTTCTGTTAATGTGTGGTCTGTATAAAGGCAGCATATAGCAACTGTACTACTTAGAAGAAAAAAACCAAACCAAACCACCATATCCCACTTCAAACTAAGTATAAAATACTTCAAACTAAGTATACCAAAACATTTAACTTGGCTCTGAGAAACATATACGATGTATACCTATACTACAGCCAATCACCTCCTCTTAAACAAGTTATGTTTACTTAAGGCAATATATTTCCATTTTTAACATTCATGGATACAGTCTTTGGCAGAATAAAACTTCCTAGTACTATGCAGCACTACAGGCTTAGGGACAAGTGGCTGAAATGCTGCATGGCTGAGAAGGACCTGGGGGTGTTGGTTGACAGCTGGCTGAACATGAGCCAGCTGAACACGAGCTCAGTTGGCCAGGAAGGCCAACAGCCTGTATCTGAAATGCCATGGCCAGCAGCAGCATGTAAGTGATTGTGCCCTTGCACTCAGCTCTGGTGAGACTGCACCTTATGTACTGCATCCAGTTTGGAGCACAAGAGTGTAAGAAAGATGCTGAGGTGCTGGAGTGGATACAAAGAAGGGCAGCAAAGATGGTGAGGGGTCTGGAGAACATGGCTTACAAGGAGAGGCTGAGGGAGCTGGGATTGTTTAGCTGGATAAGAGAAGACTGAAAGGAGACCTTATTGCTCTCTACAGCCAACTAAAAGAAGATTGTAGTGAGGCTGGTGTTGGCCTCTTCTCCCAAGGAACTAATGATAGGACAAGAGATAATGGCCTCGAGCTGCACCAGGGGAGGCTTACATTGGATAATAGGAACAATTTGTTTACTGAAAGAGTGATGAGGCATTGGAACAGGCTGCCCAGAGAAGAGGTGGAGTTATTGTCCCTGGAGGTGTTAAAAAAGTTAGTAGATGTGGCATTTTGGGACATGATCTGGTAGCCATGGAAGTGTTGGGCAGTACACCGAGCTTGATCTTAGAGGTCTTTTCCAACCTTAATGATTCTATGATTCTACATAATTTCTCTATGGTGTTGTTTTGGGTATTCCCATTCACTTAGGAAAATCCCAACAACTGGTACACAAACTCCAAAAGCAAATAAACGTATCATTTATATGGGTCTTTTTGTTTGTCTTTTCACAAGTTATTTTTTAAATCTGTAGACCTACTTTGACACTTCAAAAACTGAAATCAAAGGAAAACAAAACCTTTTTAACTTGTCATAATCACATCTTTAGAACAAACTGCTAAACAGAACTGTGGCTGTTATGCTGATGCTACTCCACTTAACTCCCCCACTACTACCACTGCATTAGATGCAGGAAGCACCTCAACTTCTAGGATCAATGACCACAACTTACTCCAGACAATTAACAAAGAAAAAAAATTATCTGCAAAAACCTTAGGAACTGAAAAGCAAACATGATTTTACCAGACTTGGTAATTCTTTGGCTGATCTTCAATGATAGCTGTAATATACTTAAGTTCCTCATGGAGATCCTTTCCCAAAGACTGCAACAGAACTCTCCGGAAATGCCTGCGTAAAAAAGTCACACCTTCAAACACCACAACACGTCTTTCCCAGAAGCCAGAGGAAAATACAGAAGAACCTTTGTTAACAACTCTTCTAATTAACACTGATTATAAAAGAGTGTAAAAACCTGAACCACACACCTCTTTCTGTTAAAAGCCATTCAATTATGCAACAATGGAGAACTGGAATACAACTGGTTACAACTGTATGTTATCTAAGATCACAGCAATCCCATTTCAGATTAACCTCTCCCTACTTGCGCTAGTCTTTACATCAATGATACTATAATGTGCTTAAAATAATGTAAACTTTTCAACTGTGTTCAGGTTAGTGGAAAAAATTACATACAAGAGGTACCTGTTAACATTAACGAAATAAAAGGTCATATTCTAATTATCAGAAATTCATTGTTTAATCATTACCTAACTGAACCTGACAGATCTCGGAAACTGCACCATTTCATTATTATTCAGCAGGAAACAGCAGTTATCATGCTTTTATGCCTGTCAGCTAAGGGCATCTTCAGCATTTGATAAGGCCCACATTATCAGGTAGTCACCTAATTTTAAATAGAGAAGGGTTTTTTTGTGACTGATTCTGCACTGATTGAAAACACCTCAAAGCCAAATGAATGAAAACTAGTAATTCAAAAAAGCAGGTACAGAAAATACTGAACAATGGCTTTCTTCAGCAGTTCAGTGCAGGTCTACACTACTCCTTTGTGTAAACTCAGCTAGTCATGCCTTGATTAGGCTAACAAAATTATTAAAGACATAAAAGGTTGGCAATCAAATGATGGTAGGAATAATCCCAAGATTATCACTTACCATACTGTGTAGTTTGCAGCATTTAACTCAATGGCATCTGCTGTTAGTTTGAAAGCTCTTTCACTTCTCTCATCTCGCTGCAGAACAGCCCGGAAGTAATCATAGACATCTCGAACTAAACATAGAACATCATCTTATCCAAGGCTATGAGACAATGGCCTGATTAGGGGATAAGGTTAATAACTCTTTAAAGTTACTTTGTATTTTGTGTACTTTAAATATATCTCTTCAAAATGGCACCTCCACTTTGCTCTGACAGCACTGTCAAATAAAACTTGCGATCCTAGCACCACCAAAATACCTTAAAAATACACCACATGAATGATAGATAAAACAATCAGGAAAGCTCCCTGATGTTTATCCACCCTACTTCCCCAGATGCAGTAGTTTTGTAAGTCTCTCTTGCAGTTGTGAGCTAGAAATGCCTTACTCTGTGAACCAGACTGTTGCATTACCTCTTAACCTCTATAAATTTAAAATAAAACTTTAGCTATTAACATCTCAGATGAAGATACAACTTCAGAGATGCTTGGTAAAAACATCACACACAACCACCATAAAACAATAAATATTAACTTCTTCATAGTGCTACTCTAGGAAACATGTTTTCTGTAATGTTGTTTTGCTTTAACAACGCTAAGAAAGATATGAGTGTATCTGATACCTTAAGTTTTCAGTACAGAACATAATCAAAACTTACATTTTTCACTGTAGATGATCTGAACAACAGGATTTGGGCCATCATTTTGAGGGACAGGTTTAATATCTGCCCATTCCTCTCTGTCCCTGTAAATACATGTTTTTGTCTTTTCAATGCTTCTAAAAAGCACAAAATGTTACTCAAACCACTACATGCACAAACGTATATCCAGCAACACATCCTTGCTCCCAAGGGTTACTATTAAATCCACCGCATTATTGTCTGTAACACACACCAGCACAATAAAGGTGGTAGTGACATACATAACCGTATCAAAATGTAGTTGTAAGGCAACTTGAGAGGAGCAATTTGACAATGACCAGCCCTCAAGACTGTCATAGCCGCAACACTGTGACTTGAGTTTGCGCAGTACGGGATAACCGTGGCTTTCAATCACCGACTAGCTGCGTTTTCCGTCTTTTGGCTTCCTGCTCTGGCTGTCACCTTGAGACAGGAATAGCTGGAAGCTGCGGCATTGATCCCCCACTCGTTAGCCCAGACATCTCCCGCCGACCCGCCCAGCCTTCTCCACCCGGCCAGGCTCCCAGCGGCCTGCCCGGCCAGGCCAGTGGGATAGTACCTGTACATCACGAAGCTAACCTCCTCCTCGTTCTCCAACTCCGCCTCAAGCTCCTCATTATCCTCCCCACTACCTTCCTCCTCCTGCAACTCCACCTTAAGCTCCTCATTATCTTTCTCCGACTCCACCTCAAATTCCCCCCTCTTCATCGTCACCATCCCATTCGCCAGGTGGCTGCCACAGCACACAACAGAACTCCACCCCCTCGCTCCCTCATCCTGCCCCACATAACCCCTTCTGCAGCTTCCGGAGGCACACACGCCCACGACCCATCTTGACGTGACAACATATTAAGCGCGTGGCGTGACGTCACGCTGTGCGCCGCCATCGCCCTGGCGCTCGTGGCGAGGGAGGCCTGTCCCGGGCGCTGGGGGAATGCGCCGCCATGGCCGTACCTGTAGGGTACGTAGCCGATGTCGTCCCCAACCTCCTTCTCTTCTACGAGCTGTCCGAAGCTGCCCTTTAGCTCGTTGTTGCCCTCCTCCAGCTGCAGCTCTGCTGCTGCTGTTCCTTCTGTCGCCATTGCGCACGCTGCCGCTTCCGGGTTCTGGTAGAAACAGAGAGGCTGATGCGGCGGGGCAGAGCGATTGCGTGCCTCGTGATCTCCTCCCCTGGCGCGGAGGGCGGGGGACTGCACGCCGCCAGGATGGCTGCCGTCTGTCCACGGAGGCAAGGCTTGTTCCGCCAGCGCCCACAGCTTTTATCTGAGGATAGGCACATCAGCCATCAGCGTACAGGGGGAGACGGCGGGAGGTTGGGCCTGAGCTGAGCCCGTGCGATACAGGGTAGTGCTTACTGGTTATTCAGGTGGCTGCCGTGCACTCTGCTGTGTTTTATGCTTGATTTTCACTACTATGAACCGAAACCAGGGACAAATGATGCTAAAGGTGTCACTTCTCATGTCAGAAATGGAATATTTCCCACAGGAACTTACTGTAACACCAGTACTGGGGTTTTCACGTACAAGGCCGTGAGACAAACAGCACGGGACTGTTACTATGGGACCACATGGAGTAACAGAGGCTCCAGGAAATGCCACTGCAGCACCGGGGCTGGAAACTTGCAAAACTCTGCACAGCAGGTTCTTGGTGTTACTGATACTCGGGCACTAAAGTGGTGCAGGCATGGCGAGCGTCTGGAGGCTTGCAAAACTGCACCATTTTAAAGCTGAACATACAGGGCAAGGCTGAAGAATCTAGTCTCTGTAAAAGGTGGAATTAGGCAGGCATTGAAACAGCCAGTTGTAACCAGTGGGTGCAATTAGGGAAAGCAGGTGATCCACTAAGGTGAGGATCAGGGCAAAGTAGCTGAGCCAAAGATGTTCATCAGAAAAAGCACCTAACCCAGCGGTACAGGTTCATATACTGTGGCATGTTGAAATGCTTTAGAGTAAGGAGGGTTAAAACCAGATAGAGCACTTGTGTAGTAACAGGTGTGCATACATGTGCATCTGTGCTGTATATTCAGGGAGGTGGGAAATCATTCCATGTGTGATGGTTTAAGTCTTTAATTCTGGGATGCTGAAGTTGAAAGGGAGGCAAGAAGAATGGGGCCAGAGCAGCGGTGAGTATAAATGCGTGGCTAGAAATCAAAATGTGAGATTGGGGTCAAGGCCCACAGGTGGCTCTTCTGTGACTGCACAGCTTTGTTTCCTCTGGGAAGTCGTTTGACCTCTCTACTTTCCTTGCCTCTCTATGCAAAACTGACCAACAAGGTATTCCATTCCATATACTTCAGCATAAAGCTGAGGGATCACAAGGGTGAAGATCTCTTCAATGGCTGGCATGTGAGGAGGGTTCTGTCCTTTCTCTTCTGCCTTCTATCCCAATGTTTGTGTTCCTGAATCCAGTTCCAGTGTCCAGCTACTAAATCCAGTTCCCATCTGCTGTGGGATCCAGTCTGTTGACTTCCTCAGTGCCTGCACACAGCATTAGTGTTGACAGTGATGAGGGGTGTGTGTATGTTTGCTTGGGCTTGATATTTTCTTTGTATGTATTTAATTTTACTGGTAGTATTTTAATTAAAGCAGTTTTAGTTTTTCAGTCCATCTCTCTTCCTTATTTCCTTTCTTGTCCTGTTTGGAAGGGGAGAGTGGTTAATAGCATCTGTCACTCATCTGGTGGCTGGACAACACGTCAGGAAATCAGACGTATGAATGAGAGAAGCCTCAAAGGCAGTAAATCCTATTTTGTAAAAGACACAGAGCAGAAAGGAAAGTCACTGTTCCTGACTTGTGGAGGGAAGAGTTGCATTGTGAGTTTGCTAGATACCAAGAGTTCTCCATGGGCAGAAGGCAGTTGAGACAGATATTTAAGCTGTTTAATTAGCACTGCTGTTTAAATAAAAGTTTGGGGGTTTTGGTCATGCTACCTCCAGAAGTAACAAATAATATTAATGACTTGCCACTGCTTACGATGGTGTCATCTTTACCAGTTTTTAACATGGATTGCAGACAGGATAAATAGGAAGTTAGTTCCGCAGAGGATAAGAAACAAAGGTGAGCTTCTCTGATGGTAGCTACTGGGTGAAGCTGGTCTGAGAGTATTTTGATGATAACATAGGGAGGACAGCAGTTAGGATAGCAATTCCACTGCCCTCAGGAGCAGATTCGGTGTTTTCAGTCTGAACTTGTGAGTTTTTGGGGGTCTGTGGACTGCTTCTTGAGGCTTCAGGGATGGTAGCTGAAAAGTGCAAGCTGTTGCAGGAAGCTGAAATATTACAAACAAATTTTGTCCTCGTGAGAGCAATTTAGGTTTCTGTTAGCTGAGAAAGGTTGAAAGCTGTAACTGAGTTTTAAAATGACAGGGAGGAAAAATACGCAAACAAACCCAAACAAAACCCACCCAAACAAATAGGATGAGAGCTGCAATGAAGCCCTGAAAAGAGTGGAGAATAACTAAATCTGTTGTGTCTCAGCACTGTTCTGTTTATTGCTAGTTTCCATCTTAGGAGGAGTGTGGTATTTGAGTACATTGGGAGCTCTGTGGTGCAGTATGTGCAGCAAGATGTGGGTTCTGCACCAAATGGGTTACCGGCAAGCATAGCTACAGAGGAAGTGGGGGGCAAAGCCAGCATGACAGTGGTCACTTAAACTTCTACAGAAGGCTGCATTCAGGTTGTCCCGTTGGGTGCTCCTATGAGCCTTTCAGGAAGGCTGCAGGTATGAACCACCATAAAGTAAGGAGCTGAGCTGTGTGTGACATCTGAACAATTTATATCACCCATGCATTTTCAGTCAAGGCACATCAGGTGTTCCTTCTGATGGGATTAAAAGTAACCAGTGTCTTTACAAAGAAGAATTGTCTGAGGGCGGTTGGAAGAGGGAAACCAGACGTTTCCTCTTATCTGTGTGCATAAATTACACAGGGGCATCTGCGGAGTACCTGATGTTGAAAAAACACTGTAAATCGGTGGGAGTCTGTCAGGATGACAGGACACTGAACACAGCCTAAACTTTTGAACTTTTAGGCCAGAGCGCAGGCTTAATAGACTACTAAATATTAACTTCTCCACCTAGAGAAGTGAAGAATCTAACTTAAATGAACATATGATTTATGTAGTGTGTGGGTTTGCATGTGAAGGGGGACATGTAGTAGGTGTTTTGGGAAGGAATGTAAATCCTGGGTACCTTTGCCAATGGGAGAAGGGAGAGGGAAATTTGCATCCGGGAATTTAGGACAAAAGGGGAGCTGTGTCTCCCAGCAATTTGAGAGACCCCACCAGGAATTGTCCTGTAGACAATTCAAGCAAAGTTTTACTAAACTCCTCTGCCTCCGTTGTGAACAGGAGCTTCCAAATCGAGAGAATTTTACCTTACACTTCTGACACTTCTGGGATTCTTCTCTGTCTGCTCCTACAAGAGATGACCTCCCTTGCACATTCCCTGCCTGCCATATCTTGTTTAGAAGCAGCAGAGACAGCATTTCCCAGTATTTGCATATAAATACAAATAGACTTGAAGTGTGTGGGTATTGCACATGTCTGTGTTAATGCAAATAGGTCTATATGAGATATAAATATGAACGTGTGTGGTTCATGCCTGTTCATTGGGTGGATAAATGCGGGATCTATCCTGAGCCAGCCAAGGCGGCCCTTCAGACCAAGTATCTTTCACTACAAACAACAAACGCCAAAAACTGGGAAAAGGGAGGCGCAGGCTCAGGAAACGTGGAGCTGGCAGACAGAGCCGTTTCCTCATCGCTACACGCGGTCCTGCAGGGCCCAGTCCGGGGGGAAGGCGGGGCCTGCGGCGGGACGCTGCCGCAAGACCTTCGCCATGGGGACGCGGCCGCCAGCGCGGCCCCTCTAAGCGTCCTCGGTCTGCGCTGCCGCGCTGCCGCGCTCCTTTTTCTGACAGACCTCTGGTTTGCTACAGTCCAAGACCTGGCCGAGACAGCACGGACTGAAATAACAGCACGATTGCAAAACAATAAAACCACTAACAGCCCGCCTATGCCAAGAGCTACAGAAATTAGTGACACGGACACACTGTGGTGTTCGTGATTTTTTTTGTGTGTGTGCGTGTGTGAAGTCTTCTAGTGAGGAACTTGTAGGAAGCGCAGTCGAGCGGGATGGATGTGATGGTGCTCTTAGGCCAGTTAGCCCCCTGCCTTTCCTCTTTGGGGCCTTGGGGACTACAAATGGCGCTGACACTCCCGCCACCTCCGCCAGCACCGCGGTAGGCGGAGGCAAGGCGGCGGGAGGCGTCAGGCGACTCCGCCCCGCCGCGGGGTTCCAAGCAGCCGTCGTCCGGCATCCGCCCCCCTCGCTCACCGAGTCGGTGTACAAAGTGAAAGTAAAATGCCCAAACTCCCACCCCAAAGCCCCTCAAATCCGATCACAGGGGGCAACGGTGATGAAGCAGAAGAGACTTTCTCGGGGTGAGTATAGTGGCGAGCGGCCGCCGGAGGATGCCCGACCCACGCGTACGGAGTAGGGCTGGGACTGCGGCCCCGCTGGGGCTGCGGGACAGGTTGAGGCTCGCGAAGGGGGCAGATGAGGGGCAGACACAGCCCCGGCTGTGATGCTGATGCTGGAGAAATGCAACGAGGCAGGGCTGGAAGGAGAGGCGTTCGGGTGGGAAGTTTGTTAGGACTTGCAGGGAGCTACTCCTACCGTAGGACAGCCGTGGGTGGTGATTCTTTCCTTGAATCTTAATGGCCTCCGCCCTGCCTGACCAAGGCAGGGGAGCTCTGCAAGTTCATTTTTGCCTGAGGAGTTGGGAGAGGTCAGAGCCTGCTGTTGCCCATTGCGAATATGACCCGCTCCGCGCCACACCGCTGGGTGACAGTACCGACTGTTGGGCAAAGCAAATGTAAGAATAAAGTAATGAGTCAGTGCAGTACCCTGGGGCAACGGGTACAGCGGCAGTGCCCGCTCTAGAAGAATATCTAAAACTGGAAAGATTACTACTTTCTCACTGGGGCAGAGGGTAGGGGAGCATTCGGCGTCATCAGTCTTAGTTTTTTGCTATGCACAGGATGTGTGGTATTGAAAATACATTTCTGCTTCAAGGGGTGCCCTGAGTAGATTTTCCCCAGCACAGCTGTGAGCAGTATTGAGCCCTTTCCCCTTCTGGTGCCCCATTTGGCTGTACTGTGGGAGGCAAAGATGAGGAAAAGGCTTTATAAAAGATCCTACATGATTTGAAAAGCGCTCAGCTGGCAGCTGTGCCCTTCTGTGCCTACACAAAACCTTCAAAAGCAGCTCTGCTATGCAGAACAGAACTCACACAGCATGGTTATGTGCGAGGTTTTGCTAAGAGGCTTTTCTGATGTTTGACGGAAAGGAATGTATGCGTATGGTAGTGGAAACAGAATTACAATTTTCTTTTCCTCTGGCTGCCAGTGCCACAGGGGTGGTACTAAAGGCAGGCAGTATTTTTTGTTTTTAATCTATCCCTCTTTGTCAGGTTTTTGGAATTTTTAATGGGATTAGTATGGAGGAAAAGCTATCAGGTTTATGCACATAGAGACAAAACAGTCACATACACCTTCTTTCCATAGGAAACCAGTTTAAATTACAGGAGGCATATCTCAGAAAGAGACAGTTTGTAAAACAGCAATTTGTTAAATACTTGTGTCTGTGTTTCTGCTTTAGGAGCTTTCAGAATATCAATCTTTCCAAACTTCTCTGCCTGGAGAAGTTCAGTCTTATCTTCCACGTGTTGTGGTTTGTTTTTTGTTTGTTTGTTTGTTGTTGTTTTTTTTCAGATGAAGCTGGAACTCAGGAATTGGGATTTTCACATGTCTAGAATGCAGCAAAACAGTAGAATTCTGAGAGCTAAAAAAAACCCATCAGGTAAGGGCAATAGCTGTTTTGAGGAGAGACAGACCAGCATACATGTAGACTACAGGGAAAGGGAAACTTGTTAAAGTCAAATGTTTAAGTGTAGCAAGAGTTTGTGTGTGTGCTGTATGGTTATTTATGTGTTGTGCCATGTAGTTAGTTCCAAGGTGAGATATTGTATACTTCTTTCAGGAGCCTTTTTAAGGCCTGCCCAGGCAAGGAGAGTCTTTTGTTACTCACGTTTTAGTGAATCTACTGAAGAGCAGCACAGTTTGATAGCTCGAAATCAGAAAAATGACGGCCCTTCCTCAAACAGGATTGAGCCAGGCCCATCAGTGTCTCTATGCTGACTGTACAGATAAGAGAATGACCAAGTCCAGGGTGACCAGAGTGAGAGTAGATGCCTGGGGCTGTGCATTAAAGTGCTGTTTCATGCAGGGTACTTTCTGGATACCTCACTGAAAATGTGGATCTGACACCTACAGAGAGCTATGGGAAGACATGAAGTTAATTGCTGAGCTTGAGGAGCACTCTTATTGATGCTGTATTCCTTTTCAGCAATGCTCATCATGGAGAAGAGTAAGAATGGCGTGGGAAAGCCCTACAGCAAAGGCTGAAGTCTTTAGACAAATTTGCCTTCCTGGTGCCTGGCATTAACTGCTCTCGTGGGCCTTGCAGTGCAGCATGATTAGGATGAGGAGCAAGAAAATGTGGGCATCTTGCTTCTGCTTTGCAGCTGCCTTTTTCCTGATGGTGACACTCCAGGTACAGGGGCAAGGGTGGATGCATGAGATTGCTCTCAAAGTAGGACACAATTCTGGTGGATGGATGAGAGAGTTTTGAAGGTGACAGACACACTCTATACAATTCTGTGCATTAAGAAGAGTGTTCAAAGAAATTCTGTCAGCAATATTGGCACGGTGGCAATGCCTGACTCCAAGAATGACATACAGAGAGCAACTTTCTTGCTTATCAGCTTGGCTCCTGGAGTAGTTTCTAAGGAGTGGTGTACCATAGCATGCCATATTGCATTGTCTCCATCCAGCACTGTCTCCTCTGTTCCTGTGTTTGAACTCAGTGGATGGGGAGGCAAGGCTGGACCTGATTCATACTAATGTGCCAGTCAGACAAGGGAAATCTGACTACGTCAGTAAGTAATCATAGAATCATAGAATCACCAAGGTTGGAAAAGACCTCAAAGATCATCAAGTCCAACCTGTCACCACAGACCTCATGACTAACTAAACAATGGCTTCAAGTGCCACATCCAGTTCCTTTTTGAACACCTCCAGGGATGGTGACTCCACCACCTCCCCAGGCAGCCCATTCCAATGGCTAACAACTCTCTCTGTGAAGAACTTTCTCCTCACCTTGAACCTAAATTTCCCCTGGTGCAGTTTCTTGTTCTGGTGCTGGTTGCCTGGGAGAAGAGACCAACCCCCTCCTGGCTACAACCTCCCAGGTAGTTGTAGACAGCAATAAGGTCTCCCCTGAGCCTCCTCTTCTCCAGGCTAAACAATCCCAGCTCCTTTAGCCTCTCCTTATAGGGCTTGTGCTCAAGGCCTCTCCCCAGCCTTGTTGCCCTTCTCTGGACATGTTCAAGTGTCTCGATGTCCTTCTTAAATTGAGGGGTCCTGAACTGGACACAGTACTCAAGGTGTGGCCTAGCCAGTGCTGAATGCAGGGGCGCAATGACTTCCGGGCTCCTGCTGGCCACACTATTCTTGATCCAGGCCAGGATGCCATTTGCCTTCTTGGCCGCCTGATTGCACTGCTGGCTCATGTTCAGCCAGCTGTCAATCAGTACCCCCAGGTCCCTTTCTGTCTGGCTGCTGTCCAGCCACTCTGACCCCAGCCTGTAGCACTGCATGGGGTTGTGGTGGCCAAAGTGAAGCACTTGTTGAATGCCATCATGTTGGACTCTGCCCTTCTGTCCAGCCTGTCAAGGTCCCTCTGGAGAGCCCTTCTTCCCTCTAACAGATCAACACCTGCTCCCAACTTGGTGTCATCTGCAAATTTATTGATGACTGACTCAATCCCCTCATCCAGATCATCAGTAAAGATATGGAACAGGATGGGGCCCAGCACTGATTCCTGGAGCACACCACTAGTGACTGGCTGCCAGCTGGATGTGGCACCATTCACCACCACTCTCTGGGCTCAGCCCTTCAGCCAGGTACTACCCAGCACAGAGTGCTGCTGTCCAAACCACAGGCTGATAGCTTGGCCAGGAGTTTGCTATGGGGGAGTGTGTCAAAGGCCTTGCTGAAGTGCAGGTAGACTACGTCCACAGCCTGCCCCACATCGACCAGGCAGTCACCTGATCATAGGCGATCAGGTTGGTGAGGCAGGATCTGCCCTTCCTAAATCCATGTTGGCTGGGCCTGATCCCTTGGCCATCCTTCAGGTGCACAGTGATAGCCCCCCAAGATGATCTGTGCCATAATTTTTCCTGTCACTGAGGTTAGGCTGACAGGCCTGTAGTTCACAGGTTCCTCTATCTGGCCCTTCTTGTGGATGGGCGTCACATTGGCCATGATGGAAATCTGGCCATTAGTCTTGACTTAAAGGCTATTCTTAGCATTGTGAAGTACAGTAAGCTGGTCAGTAAAAAATGCATGAGGGAAAAATCCATGTGGAGGCATATTAATATTTGTGGAGGCTAATTAATGTTGGTGGCTGGCACAGTTTTCATTAGAAGATAAGAACTTTTACAGAAATTGAATTACCCTTTGCTGTCAGTCACGTTGCTGGCAGTTATGGGACTGCAGTAGACTTCAGTCATGAGAAGGCCAGGATTTGCAACACAGGTCTTTACACTGAACTGAGGCTCTGGTGCAGACTGGTACCTCAGGTAACTTCCACTGGAGCTAGCAGGAGGACCTCTGAAGCTTTCCCAGGCCAGCCACATACTTCAACTCAGAGCCATTTCTTCAAGGAAGTCACTCACATGTAGCAATCACTTTCAGTCCTGCTGCCCTTATTAAAGTATCCAAAGATGATGTGACTGCATTAGACTACAAGCAGTGTTAGGAAGTAATGGGATTCTTCACTACATAGTGATATGTGGTGCCTTGGTGCAGAGGCTGCTGTAGCACATGAGCTGTCCTGGATTTATCAACCCCTAGGAGGTCAGAGATTGCTGCTAGAAATTTTGTAAAAGATCAGAGACTTCTTAAATTCTGTCAGGGCAAAATTTGGAAGCAAATAGGAAGCTTGTTCCTGGAGAAACTTGGACATGAGGTAGTTGTAGATTTAGTTATTTTGCTGCAGTTACATCTGCTTTCCAATAACCCTCCTTCAGAGCCATATGACAAGTGCTGTGGCCAAACCTGTCTGGTGGGTTGGAGTTCTCCCATCACTCTTGCAGTTGTTCTGGGGTGCCATTATGCACTGCCTGTGAAGGTCCACACACAAAAAGCATGGTAGGAGGAAGGTCTTGCCCCACAAAAGTTAAGAGCATGAGCTATGTATCCTGTGACAATAGCTGCTGGCACTTCACTCAGCAGAATTCTCTGTACTAGGATACTTATGGCAGGTACTAGCTGTAGAACAGGGTGATGGTTTCATAAACATCAGAAATCCCCAAGATTTTCTGGGCACTTCTGTCACATAGATGATGGTGAGAAGTGTTAAAGGCTTTTCCTATGGGTTGAAAGTTTCTAAGGTTCCTTTTGGGTTTCATATCTGTCAGTGATGGTTCACATTGGTATATCTTTGTCTACAGATAGATGTGATTTTTCTCCTCTATCTAGCCATGAAGTTGTAGCTGCATTTTCTTTCAGACATTTCTGCACCTGATTTATTCAGACAGTGGTTTAAAAATTAACAGGAATGAATACAGATGGCCATACAAAGGCATGAAGTTTTAATGTGGTGGGTTTTTTTTGCTGCAACTCATTTCTAGAAGAAACATGGCTGCTAAAGGGCTGTTTTCTGTCTTGTGCTTTTTTTTCAGAGAGAAAGCAGAAGTTATGATATTAAATCATATGTGATATGGCCATATCTCAGTACATAAATGTTTTTCCTGCCTCCTTCTTACAAATACAAATTAAAGCTTTTGCTGTTTTGATGTAAGCACAGTTGCTTCAGTCAGTAAAATGCATTGACTTTGCTTGATAGAAACTTAACATGCAGACTTAGTGCCTGATGCTTAAGCTCTGCCAAGCAGATGTCCTAGCTGATGTCAGTGATGCACAATGATGTGTATGTTTATTTCCCTGAAGGTTATCACAGAACTGGGCAATTCAGAGAATAAGGTGGCAGTAATCTCCAGCTTACAGAATGGCCAATTAGAGCCTGTGGAGAGACAAGCTTTTCAGTTTAAGAAGCAGGAATTTCACAGCAGCCTCAAGACAGAATCTGATGTAAATCACTATCCCATCCTGCTCTGGTGGTCTTCCCTGACTGGAGAGACAGGAAGATTGGGTCAGTGTGGAGAGGATGTTTGCTTCTTTACTATCAACAAGACTTACCAGCACAATCAGATGACAAGAGCATTTCTCTTCTACGGTAAGGATCTGTTTCTTTTTAAAGGAGTAAGTTGTCCTCCTGCCCAGTTTTCTATTCTATTTCTACATTCTAGGTGACACTCATTGAGAGCAGAACCTTACATGCAGCTTATTGTGCTGAACTTTCCCTGGTGCTTTTCCAGTGATGCACCTTCTTGCTAAAAGTACTCTGAAAAGTGACTGTGCATGTCTGTGGGTTGACGATTGCCTTGTCTCATGCTGCTTTCCAGTCAAATGCTCCCTGGTTTTGGGAGAAAAAGTAAATTCCTGTGGTTGCCAAGTCACAAAAAAGATAGCCTGGGATCAAGGCAGCTTTTTCTAGTCTTCTAGCTTGTCAGTCCTAACAGAGGTTCTACAAAGCCTTTGTTGCAGTTGTGCAAGTCTTTTGTCTTAAAATAATGCCCCTTTGGTAACTGTGCAACTTCCTGGCCTCGTGCTGAGAGATTGCTTAGCAGACTGTAAATTGAAAGTAGTGAAAGAATCCTATAGATTCTGCACAGGGAGGAGAAGCTAGTGCAATCTTCTGACCTGGTTTAATTCTGCTGCCTCAAAACCTTCCCACTATTTGTACTGTAAAGTGAGTCTGAAAACCACAAAAGATGCCTTTTTAATTTAGGCCTTCTTTTTGTTAATTTTGTTCTTTTCCCCCATGCAGTTGCTTTCCAGAGAGAAAGTGCATTTTAGGTGGAAAACATGAAGCCAAATGTTTTTCTATGATTGGTAGGTTCAGCTCCTTTGTCTGGAAAGAAAACTATAAAACAAGAGCCCTGAATTTTGTTCAGTCAGTCACAGTACAGGTGAAATACAGAAAAGAAGAGTGTTTAGCTTGGTTAACAGTGAAACAAAACAACTCAATTTATTTCTTCAGAACTCCAAGTAGGTCAGCTTTGTCAGTTGATAATACAGTGGTCAAGCATGAAAGCAAAGTAGCAACAGCAAAAGAATGAGAAGTTGACCAATTAAAGACAAGAAAAGCTGGCTTTGCAGCACATAAAAGCTGTATGGTTGGTTTTGGTCTCTGATAGTAATTCTAATAGTCTGGTTCAGCATTAAAAGAAGTACTACTGTTAATTTTTAGCATGCTTGTAGGCATAGTTTATTTACTTGTTTTTGCAAGGTTATTCATATTGGGCAAAAGACTCTACTTGTATTTATCTTTTTCTAGTGATGCTAGCTATGATGCTGGCAAAAATGTTACTTGTTTTCAAAACACAGTAAGTGATCTCAGACACTTCTCATAAGTCCTGTTCTCTAGACCTTTCACCAGCTTTTTTGCCATTCTCTGGACATGCTTCAGCAGCAAAATGTCTTCTTTTAGTGAGGGTCCTGAAACAGAACACAGTATTCAAGGTGTGGCCTCATCAGGGCTGACTACAGAGGCATGATCACTTTCCTACTCCTTCTGGCCGCACTGTTCCTCATACAGGTCAGGATGCTGTTGGCCTTCTTGGCCACCTGTGTATGCTGCTGGTCAACACTCACAAGTCTTTCTCTGCTGGGCAGCTTTCCAGCCACTCTGCCCCAAGCCTGTAGCATTGCATGGGGCTGTGACCGAAGTGCAGGACCTAGCACTTGGCCTTGTTAAACCTCATACAACTGACCTTGGCTCATTGAGCCAGCCTGTCCAGATCTCTGCACAGCCATCCCATCCACCAGCACATCAACGCTCCCACCCAATTTGGTGTCATCTGCAGATCACTGATAAAGACAGTAAACAGGACTGGCCCTAAAATTGAACCCTGAGGAACACCACTTGTGCCTGGCTGCCAACAGGATTTTACTCCATTCACCATCACTCTTTGGGCCCAGCCATCCAGCCAGTTTTTGACCTGGCAAAGAGTTCACCTGTCCAAGTCATGAGTAGCCAGTTTCTCCAGGAGAAAGTGGAGAGACAGTGTCAAATGCTTTACTGAAGTTCAGATAAACAACATCCACAGCCTTTCCCTCATCCACTAAGCAGGTCACCTTGAACTTCTCCAAAGAGAAGGTATTTGTGTTGTTTTCTAAACCATCTTGACAATAGAGTTTAGAAGTTTTGCATATTCAGGGCTTGTAGTTAAGTAAGAAACACATACAGTTGTAAGAGAGTGTGGAAGTATCTTGACAAAGATTCATCAGGTTCAAATTTGATTTACAGTAAGACTAGTGATATGAGTATACTACAGTGATACTGAAGGGAAAGCATAGGTCAGATTCACCAGCTGATATTTGTAGTTCAGTTTTGCAGAGACCAGCCTTTGAGAAAAGGCTTCTGGGTTTGTCCAAAAGTTTCAACCACAGCTTTCCTAAGTTGTTCTGGAGGCTCTCTGTCCTTGCAGGGAGGCACAAGCAGCTTCAGTGGTCTGGCTTTAGGCTTTAGGCTTGGTTCTTCTGCTGTTGGTATTACTTTGAGAAGCCATCTTCTGCCAGAAGCTACTTTATGTATCTGGGAGGCAGCTGTTACTTCTTAATTCTCTCTTTGATAAAGTAAGTAGATTGGTTTCTGGAGTCTACAGTACAATGTATTTCCAAGACTCAATGTCATTCTTATACTTTTTCTCCTTAACCCTGTCTGATATTTTAGCATCCTACTTGTTATTTTGCCAACTGAACCTAATTGAGCCCTGCAGTAACCATTTCCCTCACATCATAGATAGAGACAATACTGTTATTTGCCTGTTTACAGAACCTGGGGATTATTAAGCATCTTATTAGTCTCATTTCAGTGCATTAAAATATAAAATTCCTACTGAGGATTTGAAACTAATCCTAATTAATATGAGCTGAAAGGAAACCCTTTCTAATACTAATGACTGATACACCTTCTTCAAATTCTTCTGCTACCAAAATCAGTTTTATCTGTCCAACACTACTCTGCCTTTGCAGGTATTGCTCTCTTTGTCATACTGCCTTACAATGTCATAAATGCAGTGGTTGTAGGGCTGATGCTAAATTGAAAGTAGGCTTCTGTGTCATTGTAGTGTTTCATGGTAAATAAAGACTATACATGATTTGCTTTTGTCTAGGTACTGATTTTGGTATAGACAGCCTACCCCTCCCTCGTGAAGATTATCATGATTGGGCCCTTTTCCATGAAGAGTCACCAAAAAACAACTACAAACTCTTCCATGAATCAACCATCACCTTATTCAACCACACTGCAACTTTTAGTCGACATTCTCACTTACCACTGACCACTCAGTACCTTGAGAGTGTAGAGATCCTGAAGTCATTGAGGTACATGATCCCACTGCAGACGAAGAACAGCCTGAGGAAGAGGCTTGCACCACTTGCATATGTACAGTCTGACTGCAACCCTCCTTCAGATCGGGACAGCTATGTACGCGAGCTGATGTGCCATATAGAAGTAGACTCTTATGGGGAATGTCTGCATAACAGAGACCTTCCTCAGCATCTCAGAAATCCAACTGCTATGGATAATGAGAACTTCTATAAAATACTGGCACAATACAAGTTCATTCTTGCTTTTGAAAATGCTATCTGTGAAGATTACATCACTGAAAAACTCTGGCGGCCCCTGAAGCTGGGTGTGGTACCAGTGTACTTTGGGTCTCCCAGTGTTGTAGAATGGCTTCCTAGTAATAAGAGTGCAATCCTAGTGTCCAGTTTTTCACACCCTCGGGAGCTAGCCCACTATATCAAAACACTGGATACAAACGACCAAGAATATGAGTCTTACCTGCAATGGAAACTGAAAGGGGACATTTCCAACCCAAGGCTGCTTACAGCAATGAAGGAACGCAAGTGGGGAGTGAAAGATATCACCCAGGACAATTACATTGATGCCTTTGAGTGCATGGTGTGTAATAGAGTGTGGGAAAACATCAGAAGGAAAGAAAAGGTACACATGACTTTGTGTCTCAGAGAGGTTTTAAAATGGCAGTATGGTCAGATTTGTCCCAGACAATTTGGTTACCAGATTACTGCACAGCTTACAAGCACTAGTATGGCAATGCCATAGGATCGTGCATCTTCATGCCAAAAGGTGCTGATAGAAGGTGTGCGTGCGTGGTCAGAGCATGTGTTCCTCTCATTGCTGAGGTGCTTGAGCTCATGCATACTAACGGTTGAGCTGGTGATGGTTTCAGCAGAAGGCTTGAATTATTCAAGAAGAACTTATTTATCAGGCTGTAGAAAGGAACCTAACTTGCTGACTTGGTGTTAGATGACCTGGAAGGTTTGGAAACATATTGCCAAGAGAGGTTATGCGATCTCTGTCCTTGAACATGTTTCTTAAACATATTCAACTCAAGGCTGCCCTAGGCAATTAGATATGACTAGACCTGTTTGGAAGAGGGAACTGAACTAGATGATCACTGGGTGTCTTTTCTGATTTCACTTTATGACTGGTTCTTCACATGTGTGTACATTCAAACCTATGGCAACCATTGTCTCTGGCCATATTTGATGACTGAAGATTGAACCATCAATGTTTAAGGCAGGTTTTGTGTTTGTGAGAGGAAATGAACCTGTTCCTGGACCTGTTGTCTTTAAGTTATGGTGATAAAGACTAGCTGGAAACAGCTGTCGTAGCAGGAAGCCTAGCACTGAGGGCCCAGCAGTCTTGCAAGGGTGCCAGCCATGACACCATTTCGAAGCCAGATGAGCTGTACAGTCTCCAGCTAGTCAACTAGCTGTGTTGGATTTGGCTGGTACTTGGAATTAAACTGAAGCTAAAATCTCTCACCACATGTATTTTTGAGCTGATGAATACTCATTTTAATTGACACATTCCTTCAAGGTTATCAGGTTCACATACCAAGGGTCAGTAGTTGTTTTTTAAACTCTCCATATGTTCAGTTCTCAACACGAGTTGAAAAAAAAATCTTTTTTTTTGTCTAGTAATGGAACTGGTCAATGGCTTTAGTGTCCTACATCTGTTTTATATCCATTAGTCTGTATTTTAGCTGGTCACAGTCTGAGCAGTACACTATGTAGTCAGCTAGTAGAAGGGAGATGAAGAGCAATTGGAGTTACTAAGGTGAGCTGAAGTGAATGAGAATGCAGACTGCTAAGCATTACGTTTAACCAGGCTTTCTCGTTTGAATCTGTTGCAAATCCAAACAGATACCTTTTATTTGAGTTAGGATTACAACCATGGAAAGGTATAGAGTAGGTTAAATATAGGTATTCTTTATGTGTGTTTTTGTGGCTCTTTAATCAAGAAGATTATGAAGACTAGTTTGTTATCCTGGCCAGATTCATGGTTTGGTTATTTTCCTTTAAAAAAAACCCACCTCATTAGCTATGTACATATTTAAGATGAAAACAGAAGATCCTTGTGAAAATAGAACTCCTTGCCTTAGAATGTAGATTTGGGTGCGCTGGTGCTGACCATTTGCAGTCAGATCTGAGATTCAGGCTCTTGTCAGTATGACTGGTTTTGTCCAGGGCACTTTAGGAAGAGCTTCCACTCTGACATTCACAGGGTCATGGCTAAAGCCTATACTGGGAAGGAAAATCTCATTGACATTCTTTAATAGTTTACTAATGGCGTAGCACTTTTCTTCTTTGTCTACCAGAGTCCTTGAATAATTTTTTTATTTCTCTACATTGTCAGGGATGGCTGCCCCGAAGGTGGAGTGCTCAGGTTAACCATCTGAGCTGCCCCCAACCAGAGACATTTTGGTTCTCATCTTCAAACTCTGGCTGGACTTCTCTCCAAGAGATGTGGATACCAAGCTTCAAGCAGTCCAAGAGAGAAGCCTGGGCACTGAGGCACCTGGTAGAAAGGAATAGGAATTTTACAGCTCAAGAATTTTGGACCCTTGTATTCAAGGAATAAACAATGACCTGTAAATAAGATTAAGGTCCTAAGAGGAGTCTGTGGAATTTTCTTTTCTAGATGACCTTATCATATGTAGGATTGGTATCCATAGAAAGTAGATCTGTAAGACTGAATGTAAGGTATTTAGTACTCAATCAGTACTAAGGAGTGCTAAACAATAGAATCTCCCTTCCAGATAATGTGTATACATATATTTAATGTATATTGTACATAGCTCAGATGTTTGAGCATTAAGGCACAAGTTATCAAGGTTCTCAAAACCCGCATTTAGTCACACAGCTAATTCATATGAAGCAGGTGATTCTCCCTCCATGTTTAGGTACATATCTGTGTTCATAGCCTTAGGAACCCTTTTGTCCCATTCCAGGACCCTCGTTTGCAGCATTGATAGCCATGATCTGGAGAGCAGCTGACACCACTGCAGTGGTACAACTTCTGTGCTGATTTGAAGTTAGAGGAAAACCTGGGACTCTGTCCCTGTTTATTGTCAATTTTCCTGGCATCAGCAGATTTAGGAGGGGCCTGGTGAGCTTTGTGTCCTGACACTGAGTGCCAATATAAAGTGCATTATTGCTTGGCACAAGGAAGCACCATCTGCTAGTGTCCAGGGACAGATTGAATGAAAAACGTGCTGGCTCAGATTTACCCACCATCTTTGGCTAAAAATAAACAAAGCACATTAATAGCTCCACTTCCCGGAGAATGGGCTGGCCTTAACCTGACTTACTTTCTTGCCTTTGTGATGACAGGCATGGGGTAAATTGAAAAGGCTTGAAAGGGCAAGGATAAAACTGAGAGTCCACTGCTGCTGAAAAGTCTTAATTTAGTGCAAGAAGTAGACAAGTAGCTTCCTTGTTTTAACACAGGACCTCCCCCAGGCCAATTGCTTTGACAAATTTAAAACCGCACCTTTGCCTAGTACACAGAATATCATGGTTTTCTTCCCAAATTTTTCCAACCTTGGCCTCGAAGGACTCAACTTCCACAGGATCTGCAAAATGACATTAGCTAAGTGGAGATGTTCATGGAAGGTTCATTCATTCACATGCCCATATATGATGACATAGGTGAATGTGGCTACTATGGAGTTACTGTGTAGCAAATGACGAGTTCTTCTCATTGCTAGAAAGGCAGATTTTCACCTGTCTGATAATTTCCGTGCAATAGTTCCTTGTAGCAAGCTATTTCAGAATTACTGTCAAGCATCAGGCTGTTGCATGAATGGGTAGCTGTGAGGAAGGATGTGAATATTGTTTACACCAAGAAACTCAGCTACAAAATGTACTTACCTTGGAAAAGTTCCCTCACTAGAAATTTCTTCATCAAATAAATGGTGACATTTTTATTACTTTTAAGTCTAACATAAGAAAAAAGCAGATTTGCAGCCACAAACTCTATAGGTCATTGTTTCTATAAGCATGTGCTTCCTTTTGATTAAGACAGACAAGGCTGCTGAAATTTCTTGCCGCTAGTATTTTGCAGTGTGGCATACAGCATCTGTTGGACATCTTAAACTCTTTCTCCACGTCTAGAGTGCAAATGGTAACTAAGCTCCACAGCTCTGGGATCTGGTGAGATGCATCCCAGAGTCCTGAGGGAATTAACTGATGTAGTTGCCAAGCCATTTTCTGTGATATTTGAAAAATCCTGGCAGATGAAGTCCCTGATGACTGGAGGAAAGGAAACATTACACCCATTTTTAAATGGGGTAGAATCACAGAATTGCCAGGGTTGGAAGGGACTTCAAGGATCATCTAGTTCCAACACCCCTGCCATGGGCAGGGACACCTTCCACTAGATCAGGTTGCCCAGAGCCACATCCAGCCTGGCCTTAAAAACATCCAGAGATGGACCCTGGGAACTACCAACCTGTCAGCCATACCTCTGTGCCAAACCATTCAATGATTGTAGGATTCTAAATGAAGCTCTTAAGGAAAGTGGCATGACACCAAACTTAGAGGCTTTCCTAAATCAGGATCAAGAGTTGGACAAAACCCCATCAACTTTGACAAAGGGAGCTGGTGAATTCCCACTCATTGCTATGAATCTATATAGGATGGCACAGAATATCTACAGCATGTAAAAGGTTTTTTGGTGATGTTCAGCTGAATCCTTTGGCAAAAATCTCCAGGTGCATTGTTTAAACATTTCAGGAGCTGCCCAACTGAAGACTGATTTTTATTTGTTTCTGTGGTGGAGTCTGTCAGGTCCTCAACTTCTTGAGCAATCTCGTAGCTAGATACTCTACAAAGACCTAAGCCATGCCAGTTTATGGTACATTATTATTGTTCCTTTTATTTTGATGGAGTGGGAGGGTAAAGAAGGCTGAACTCGTTTGCAACCAACATTCTGAAATGTCAAGCAGTCAGCAGGAAGTGTTTCAGAAGAGGTAACATCTTAATCCACTGCTGTAAACAGTAGAAAGATGAGTACCTAGACTGAAGGTGTGCTGTGGTGTAAGGTTATAGTCACTCACATTCACAAGATCTTCTCATGATGCGTCCTTTCCAAAGGGTAAGCATTAAGCTCTTTGCTCTCACAGGCTACTTCAGAGCAACCTCCGTCTGGCTGCTTTAATCTCTCTCTAGAGCCTTTTTCCTGTACTGGGTGGAAGGAGGTCTTGTTAAACATATATCCCTGGGAGACTTGTGGCAAGGATTTGCACAGGCAATTAAGTGTAAGAAAAACTGACTTGTGTAATTTTTAAGGTCTTTTATCCCTCTGCTGTCCTGAGAATAAGTAGAAGCAACTGCTGACCAGTAACTGTCTTTTTTTCTTTTTTTTTTTTTTCTCTCTCTCTCCCCTCTGCCCTTCTTTTTTTCTTCTCTGCTTTGCTGACCTTCCTGCCATGCACCGGTTGTAATTCTAGCCAACAGAGAAATCCAATTTGTTTGGCAGGCTTATGTATATCCTGGATGGCTCGGCCCTTTCCTTCTTTGTAACAAAAAAAGTTGAGAAACTGTATTTCCAGCAACAAGAACTGGTTCTGGGTGAACAAACATGCGTGCCCCAACCTCTTGCACAGTGGTAACAAGCTATTGTGATTTCACCTGTTGCAGGATATATGAGACAAAGACAGTTCCTGTTGGCCTTGCGTTTATTCCCCTGAACCTGTATCCATCAGCTCTGCCAACAGGCACACATGCTAGTCATACTGCAATGGTATATGTGTCTGCAATATGAAACCTTGAGACCAGACTTCCTTCAGAAGATGCCAGTGTTCAGCTTGGAGATATCTGGGAATCTGCAGCAGTCCCAGTGGGGCTGGGAAAGCCTGAGAAAAGAGGTGACCTGGAGGTCAGCCTTGGACACGGTGCTTCTTTTCCCTCTCCCTTTTTTCCAAAGAAAATCAGACTGGGGCATGGACAGCTGGGAACAGGGATTGCTCTTGCCCTGTCTGCTACACTCCCCTGGCCTCTCTACTTCCAGTGTCTAGCTTCCACCAGCTCCCCATGGTGTACCTAGGCTCCTGTGCCTCCTGCCCTCTGTGACACCCAGTCATGTAGGAAAACAAAACACGAGAGAGTTCTTTTCTCTTATTTCTCCATTTCACTTTTGCTATGTCAGAGGCTTGAGTGTCCTTCCTGTTCTCCTTGGAGTCTGACCAGCTGTGCTCAAGGCCAGCTCAGGCCTATTGCAGTGGTATCTGGGATCAGGCTACGGGAAAGCAGCTAAGGTGAGTGTGAGAAGTAGCTGGGAGAAGTCTCACATGAAGCCTCCCCAGTCATACAAGAATGGCATTTGAGGTCCCTGTCTAGGCTGTGTTGTGCCATGCCTATACTTGGCAATGGTGCTGCGAATGAGCAACATTCTGGACTTCTGTCTCAATTCTGATGTGCTTCATCCCTGCAGACCTGCTGCATGACCACTGGAAGTCTCATGCACTTGGAAGGTCAAGTAGTGTGGAGTGAGTGGACATATGCTGCTATGTCCTGATGTCTGACATTCCCCACTATGTTTTTAAACCACTGTTTTTCAGCCCTCCTGTTGAGACCTTGCTTTTAGCGCATCTGTCTCCTAAACTCAGGGTTAATGAATTAATTATTAAAAACCTACAGCCATTTGCTGATCGCTTAATTCTCTGGCCTTGGAAAAAGGGTAAGGAAACAGCTGGTTTGCATGTGATCAATCAAATGCCTTGAAAGCAATCTTGTTTAATATATCTGCATATATTCTGCAGGGACAATTCTTACCTGAAGATTGCTAAGATAGCAAATTTTAAAGCAAGATGAAGAACATGTGTAGATGGTCTACTTAAAAACAGGGAGTTTGCACTGAAATATTACAGAAAGTTGAGGCACCATCAAGCCCATGAAGCCAAATCCATTTTTCATTCCCAGTCCCATCCCCAAACCATACATGGGCACACATTCAAATTGGTTACCTTCTCCTCCTGCTTCCTTTCACTTCCTGAAGGTGGTGTGAGGTCTGGGAAAAGCACCATTGAAAGAAACTTTGCCAAAGGCTGTGTTCTTCTGCCCAGGTTCATGGGAAACATTTGGCAACTCTAATCTGTGGGGCATTTGACTTGACAGCCTGGTAGTTTTTTATGTATGAAAAGCCACAGAAAATGGCAAGAGGCTACATACTGCTTTCTGGTGGCTTTAGGCAGAGAGAGTCTTCTTGGGTTCCAGGTCCTCTGGGTGTGCAGGTCTGTGGTCCCATGGCTCATCAGGCTGGGAAAAGCAAATGGCACAGTAAGCTCAGAGAATTGAAATGTGCCACAAACAGACATTTGGGGAAACCATTTAGCCATTTATGTTTGATGGGCTTTGCTGCCAGACCTAGGGCTGTGTGGCAGTTTCATCGATCTCCCATTTCAATGCTGTGTGTTGCCTGAAGAAAAGTCAGCTCTTTGTGACCCAATGGCACGTGTCTTCTAGATGGTATGGTGTCCTTGGGCCTCCACTGGATGTTGGCTACTGCAGTCCTCAGGGCAGTACAGCATTTGAGCCAGCATGAGGTGCAGCAGCTAAAACTTGGAGATGGAAGTCACAGCACATTGGTAAGAGCCCAGCAAGCCTTCCACAGTCACAAGGCTTGGAAGATACTATGATTTACTTTTTTCCTGTTTAATGGTGAACTTTCTGAACATTTTGGTGTGCATGCTTTGCAGTTTTGTGCGCTTCTTTAGCACTAGTAGGCCTCAGAATACCTTTTTATTTTTATTTTTCTTTATAAGGACAAGGAAATGCTTTTGTATGGCACCTGTGTCCCAACTTTTGTACTGCATCCCTGTCCCAGCCATTGGTGCTTTGAGAAAGGCAGCATACAAACTGTAAAACCAGACCTATGATAAAACAAGGAGTCTTGGCAGTCAGGATATGGTCCCCAAGAAGAATCAAAGGCTTACTTTAGATCCCTTATCCCCAGAATCATGTGTGCCCTCTGTAACTATACCATAAAGTTCTCACTTTACATAAAGAAAACTTTCCATGGAGTGTAAATTATTAATGCACTGATATGTGCTGCTAACAGTTGTTTGCATTTAAAGCTATTAGTCACTGTTCCTGACTGATGCATTTTGTTGTTTGCCATTTCCCCAGAGTTAATGAAACCACATCCTTTTCTCTCCATGTTGTGTGCTTTGTGCAAAGACCACAGAAACCCAAGAAGATCTATTACAGGGGTGGGAGCAGTACACAAAACCCCTCCACATAATAATAGAAGTAGATTCAGACTCCAGTTAGAAAAAGGCCCTTCATTGCCATAAAGACTTAAACTTAGAATTAAAGAAAACCCCTTCTTTTTCTGTCTAAGAGGTCAGAATTGGATAGTCTGTCTAGGCAACTGGAGTCAAAATCCAGAGCCAAAACACAGTGGCCACAGGGATAATATTTTGATTGTCATTATCAGAGGTTGGTCTTGCAGAGAGACTGCACTTTTTGTTTGGCTGGTTGAAAAGCCTTGCTCCAGCACCAAAGGTATCTCTTCCACAGACAAGCTAGTCCCAGAGCCTTGAGCTGTTGAGGCACAGGATGCAGACACACAAGACAGCTTTGCTGGGACCACTGTCACTGGTGGAGGGCTACTCTTCTTGCTTATGGGGCTCTGCTCTTTAAAAATAGGAAGCAAAGACTTGAAAGATCACCTGGGGCAGCTGGGCAGGTCCAAAGGTAAGGGAGGCTCTGCCCCCTTGATGTGGTACCTTATCATTGATGAACTCCTGCCCCTCCTCAGACTGCTGCAAAAGGTCAGCCTGTTCAACAGTGTGCTGCTTCTGGTGGTATGGGATGGTCACTCACTGGAGAGACTGGGAAAGAAGATGAACAGAGGATTTCAAGTGAGTTTGGAGAACGATAGCCTGAATGAGCACAGGATCTCGCCCCATGTCCTAAGGGATGCTGGTTGCCACTGCAGAGTTGCTTTCAAGATAGCCTATGGCATGTAACATCAGAACTTGCCTGTTTTGGCAGAGTCAGCCTTCCCTAGGAGGGAGGGAGTCCTCCAACATAGGCAGAGCAGTTTTGTGTGATGGATCCTACTGAGTAAGGATGCTTCTCAGGGAACACCCTTGCAGCTGTGAGTGTCAGCAGCGCTTTCAAAGGAAATTGGTGTTGCATTTTGGGTTAGAGGCAGAGAAAAGACTCATGGAGAGATGTGAAGGTTGAGCTAATCTTGCTGATAACACACATAACACACCTGAAAACCTCTGGAAGATAACTGAGCTTTTCTTAAGGTAGAGCAAGTTGGATCAGGAATGCTGACATGAATTTGTCTTCTGTGTGCTGCTTGGGTGCCTATGACATCAGGAGGGGTAATCTTCCTCAGTAGTCAACCTTGGCCATATCTGTTACATGTGTGACATTGCCTGGAGTGTCAAGTCCTGTTAGGAGGGATATTCAACTACTGTAGTTGCCTAAACCTGAGGTTTCCACAGAGCTGGAGATGAATGAAGGTGAGGAGCTGCTGTGACTAGAGTGTAGTTTAACTGCAATGTTACCCCTGTTACTAGCTCACACAGCTCTCTAGATGGTAATTTGGAATATGGTTTGTGGTTGCACCCTGCACAAGCAGTTATGAAGGTAGGAATGATGTTAAATACATCACCTAAATGTACATTTAGAGTGTGAAGGAAAGAAATGCAAGCATTCCTGAACAAGAACTTGCTTTTTGGGGAGACTGCCCAGCTCAGGGGTGATGGAACATGACGTGCAAGCTGTAAAAAATACATTATTTCTGTATTTTTAAGAATTCTCTTCTCAGAAGAGCATCACTGCTACAAGAAGGAACGTAAAAATTGCTGCTATCCACCTCTGTGTGTAGCAATTTTACTCTACACACATGCAACCATCAAACTCACTTCCATCAAACTCACTTGTGCAGCTGTGATCCATGTTGTGCCATCTGTGATAGAACTAATAATGAAAATGAATTTAAGCTACATCCAGCAGCACAAGGAATTTTGTCCAATAAGTTGGTAACAGAGAAGGAAGTGTGAAGGGGATTGTAAGTCAGTGGGTCCTAAATCTCTGTCCACAGTGTCAGGGCATGCAAAGGGCCTTATAGTAAATGTAATGTAGTTTAACCTTACTCAGAAGTTGCTGTACATCATCAGAATAGTACTAATGTAAATTCAGGATAAGGACTCTTTAATGCTTGAAGCAACAACCCACAGTGTGACAGATGGTGAGAGCGCCAGGACACAGAAGATAGTAGGTAGCTCAAATGCTTGTTGGCATTACAGGATAATAGTGATGACTGCAGACTAAACCACCTTTGTTACTGTGCCTCCAGGCTGCAGCTCGTCCAGCACTCTTTCTCAAACCTGCTCACAGGCATGCCCACTACCTGACACTCTAGAGCTATCTTGCTCTAGAGCAAAAAATTAGTTTAGTGTGCAGGAAACCAGAATCTGGGGGTCTTGACAAGGACCTGGGGGAGATACCCATATTATTTTATACAGGAACAGCAACAGTGTTTTGAGCACTATGAAAAGTTGCAAAGTTATAGAAATTTTTCCATTTATAGAGAAGAAGATACAGCTGCTGTGAAGTCACCCTAAAGCATGTGTATGACTCCTTGCATTTTCACTCTTGCAGTTAGTATTTTGCCTTTGAAGTCCACTCCAGCATCAATGGAGAGCAGCCAGAGGCTGTACTGCACCTGTTCTGTACTACTTCATGAGGTACTCATACATGTAGTCCTGGGTAAAGCCACACGGTGGTGATCAGCTTCTGAGTGCATGTCCACAGTCCCATGGCCAAATCTACTGCTAGGATGCCAGGGCAGATTATCCTGGGCAATGCTTTTTTCAGGTTCTTTGCAGGCTCAGGCAGTCATTCTTTTGGAGTATCCCTTGTTAAGGACATCTTCTTTGGAAAAGAGGTTAAGTAACAGAAACATATGAATATTTTACTACTTTGAAGATACATTTTTGAGGCCTTTGATTTCCCTACAAAGGGACCAAACAGTAGATTTCTTGCTTGCAATTTTTTTATTGCCTTATTATTTTTTTGTATGTGGTGGTGGTTTTTTTTCTTTCTTTTTTTTTTTTTTTTCTTTGTTTGCTTTTTCCAGCATGGGGTGAAATCTCAGTCCTCTTATAATGACTTCTTTATCTCTGTCACCTGTCACTTTGCACAGAAGTGGCTTAGAGCAACATGGGACTTTGTCACAGTGTTACAGTGCAACATGGGATTTTGTGTAATTTCCTCTTGTAATGGAAATGTCAAGTCTATTGAGAGGAAGGGCAGAGAACTCATGAGCAAGTGCCAGGCTGCTAATAGAGAGGAAAGGAGAGGTAGAAATATGTCTTCCCCAAAAGACACTGAATGCTGAGCCTAGGATCACGGGCAACAGTCTCTCTTGTCCAGGCATCATTTACTGCTAGGGCATTTGGGAGACCTGAGTCACTTAGCTTGCACCTCAAACCCTTCGAGTCAGACATGCCTCAAAACATTTCATCCCACTGGGCCTCTTTCTTGCTTCAAGTGGAAACATATCTTGGTGAAGCCTTTGATTTGCTTATTGTAACCTCAGGTCCTAAATGTTGGAGAGATTCAGGCATGATGCTATAGCCAACAGTGTTGTCATGGAGCAGGGACACACACATAGAGTTAGAATAGCATAGCATAGCATAGCATAGCATAGCATAGAATAGACCAGGTTGGAAGAGAACTTTGAGATCATCAAGTCCAACCTATCATCCAACACTATCTAATCAACTAAACCATGGCACCAAGTGCCCCATCCAGTCTCTTCCTAAACACTTTCAGTGATGGTGACTCCACCACCACCCTGGGCAGCTTATTCCAATGGCAAATTACTCTTTCTGTGAAGAACTTTTTCCTAACATCCAGCGTAAACCTCCCCTGGTGCAGCTTGCGACTGTGTCCTCTTGTTCTGGTTCTGGCCACCCAGGAGAAGAGACCAAACCCCACCTGGCTACAACCTCCCTCCAGGTAGTTGTAGAGAGCAGTAAGGTCTCCTCTGAGCCAGCTGCTCCCTGAGCCTGCTCTTCTCAAGGCGAAGCAATCCCAGCTCCCTCAGCCTCTCCTCATGAGGCTGGTGCACTTGCAGCTGGTTTCCCTCAGGCCAGATGGTTGGTGCAGAATTGGGAAATTTGTCCACTGGAATGTAACAGACCTTCTGTCCTCAGAGGAGGCCCTGAGATCTGCTCTGACATGGGCTGAAAGGAAGCTGTTGTGCATGAATGCTGTCCATAATGGATACAGCTTGATTTCGGGAGATGTGGGATCTGTCCATGGGTCTCTCATAGGCAACAAGGGAAACTGTGGGAATGCAAAATATGATTCCGTGTATCAGCATCCCAATGCCCCAAACAGCAGCTAGGCTGGCTGTGAAGTTGTCCCAGATACTTTTTAGCAGGTGGGGCAGCATAACCTTGAGAGAAGGACATAACTGACTCAGCTCTACAAATGCATTTCGTGGTCAATACATCCTGTGTCAGGTAGCCTGAAATCAGACTCATGGTGCCTCTGAACCCGTATGAACAGTTATCTCCCCGCCCTCAGCAGCAAAACCCATCCCGTCAGAAACCCTCCAATGAGCACGCCATAGTCCTGCGTGTGAAGGGGCAGGGAGCTGTAGTGTCTACCTTGCGGATATAACCTTCTGCAGGACCACCAGGTGGCACTGCAGGGCAGGGCATCGCTGCCACCAGCACCTCCTCGTGTGGCGTCTGTCGCTGTTATCTCACATCCCTCTCGAAAAGGGTGAACCGCCCCTAAAGCAAAGTATGACCTCTGCATCTCGTTCATTTGTGAAGGGAATGGAACTAGCCCTTGCTTGGGCAGTATCTCAGATGAATACTTGGCCAGGAACATTAAAATACGTGGTCCTTCATATTATAAGAGGCTTATGACATTGTCACTTGTGATTCCTGCTCTCCCAGACCAGAGAATCCCTCATGCTTCCTTTCATGAAGCATAGGTATTCTCTGGTGTGCTTTGGAGGAGGCACTCAAAGCTCTGCTTAATTTATGATGTACCCAAATACTAGTGAGGATGAGAAGGGAATTATGTGTTCCAACATGTTCAGTCGAAGGCTTTGCTCAGGTCCAGGTAAATTATGTCAGTTGCTCAGCCTTTGTCTATTAATGTTGTGTCCTGTGTGATGTCCTGGTGTCCAAGCTGGTGCAGTATGGGTTTGATGGATGGACCATTCAGTGGATAAAGAACTGGCTTGATGGCCGCACCCAAAGGGTGGCTGTCAATGGGTCCATGTCCAAGTGAAGGCCAGTGAGAAGTGAAGCCCCTCAGGGATCAGTCCTGGGACCAGTCTTGTTTAACACCTTTGCTGGCAACATGGACAGTGGCATTGAGTGCACCCTCAGCAGGTTTGCTGATGACACCAAGCTGTGTGGTGCAGCAGACACGCTGGAGGGAAGGAATGGCATCCAGAGGGACCTTGGCAGGCTGGAGAGGTGAGCCCATGACAACCTCATGAGGTTCAACAAGACCAAGGTCCTGCATATGGGTTGGGGCAATCCCAAGCACTGATATAGGCTGGGCAGTGACTGGCTTGAGAGCAGCCCTGAAGAAATAGACTTGGGGGTGCTGGTGGATGAGAAACTCAACATGAACTACCAGTGTGCACTTGCAGCCTAGAAAGCCAATCACATCCATAGCCAGCAGGTCAAGGGAAGTGATTCTCCCCCTCTACTCCACTCTGGTGAGACCCCACCTGGAGTATTGTGCCCAGTTCTGGAACCCCTATTAGAGAAAGGATCTGGATGTGCTGAAGTGTGTCCACAGAAGGTCCACAAGGATGATTTGAGGGCTGGAGCAACTCTCCTGTGAGGACAGACTGAGGGTGTTGGGGCTATTCAGTCTGGAGAAGAAGAAGCCCCAAGGAGACTTTATTGTGGACTTCCAGTGTCTTAAGGGGGCCTAGGAGAAAGCTGGTGAGGGACTTTTTAGGGTGTCAGGTAGTGATATGACTAGGGGGAATGGAACAAAGATAGAAATGGAAAGGTTCAGATTGGATGTTAGGAAGAACTTCTTCACCATGAGGGTTGTGAGACTCTGGAAAAGGCTGCCCAGGGAAGTGGTGGAAGCCTCATCCCTGGAGGTTTTTAAGACCAGGCTGGATGTGGATCTGAGCAACCTGATCTAGTGTGAGGTGTCTGTGGCAGTTTTAGGCTATACCTTTAAAATATGGCTGCAGAAAAGTACAAAAATATAAACAAGTCACTATTGGGTGTAAAAAGGAAAATAAAAGATTATTCTAAACAAATTCATTGGACAAAATGTGTGGGATAGACACAGCTGTATCATAACAGTCTTTCACATTTCACTTCCGTTCCCATTCCCTCTCTTTTTCTCTGGCTTGGCTGTTTTGCTGGGGAGATAATAATGCTTTTGTCTGGCCTTGAAGGTAAGAACTAACATTCCTTCCTCTCAAATCCTCTTTTCTTCAGGTACAGGGGGGAGGAGGTTTGGGGGGGTGGGGTATCAGTGGAGCATGAGTGTAATTTTTGCTTGTAAATACAACTTTAATTTGCTTCCAACACAGTTAGTTGTGCTAAGTTAATGTGATGGGAAACTTCAATCCACCACAGGTGTCCCTGACAATGGCAGTGGGGGTGGAACTAAATGATCCTTGAAGTCCCTTCCAACCCTAACAATTCTATGATTCCATGACTTCTGGACTGAAGGAGCTGAGCTCCAAGTGTAACCCAGTGCAAGTAGTACAGGCTAACATGGGTATGAGTGAGTGGCTCTTAGTGTACTGCATTTATGGACTGCACTCTCTTCATGATCATCTTTGCTCTGCAACAGCTGGCAGAGAGAACAGCCATTGTATAAGATTCAAGAAACCTTGAATTGTTAGCACACAAAACCTTTCATGTTTTATTTACAAATTCACACCACAACTATATGTTAATTTAGTATTATTGTAGAAGAAGGATGTGGATAATGTTACCACTCCCAGAGCTGACTATAATCAAGACAAAGCATATATGGCATAATCATAGAATCATAGAAACATAGAATGGTAGTGGTTGGAAGTGATCTATGGAGATCTTCTAGTCCAACCCTCATGCTAATGCAGATACGCTTAGATCAGGTTTGCACAGGAACATGTCCAGTCAGTTTTTGAAAGTCTCCAGAGGAGGTTCTACAGCTTCTCTGGGCAGCCTGTTTCAGTTCTCCATCACCTCCAAAGTAAACGATTTTCTCCTTAAGTTCAAGTGAAATGATGACAATGGAAAATACAAAAGGAGGAAAAGGAGTCAAATCCTTACAACACTATTAACACATCCTAGTGTGAAAGGTTGTATTTACAAGCATCTAGGCTTACTCCCAAGAAGCAGTAAACTGCAGTTTATTAATCAGTAATTTTACATTACTAATACTCTTGTGCTAAATTAGTATGAATCATCACATTAATATTACAGTGTGCTTACACAAGTGAAAAAAATAGGTAAGTGCTGTTTTTGCAAACTTTTGATGTTATCTGACTTTTCTGCCCTGTTTGTAAGAAGAATCCACAGTCCATTATTAATGTTATGATGTTTGTATAGGTATCACTTCCTGGATCAAACTGAAATGTGGTTTATGCTTATTCATTAATTCTGAATTTTAATTTGTAGTTAAAGAACTACCAATGACAGCATACAGGATTGTGCAGCTGAACCGGTAAGGTCTGATTCATCTTCCCTGATCCCTGCACCATTTCTCTATGGTGTCCTGGATCTTGACAACACTTGCAGTTTTGCCTTGCCACGCTCAGCTCAGTTATTGGGTGTTGTGGTTGCTTGTCTGTCACTATCATCCACACAGGTCTCCCCAGTAATCACTCTTCTGCCTCCCTCATGTGTTGACAATCCCTGTTCAGTTTGCTATATTTTAACTGCAGGTAATATACTTTATGACAAAAAAGCCAGGTATTTGTGGTAAAACCAGAATCAATAGGAAAAACAAACATTGAATTAGATTAAAAAAAGGGGATGGAGAAACAGGATTTATTTATTTATTTATACCCCTCCTTTCAAGAGACCTGTGTTGACTAAAAAACGAGACTTTCTAACTGAGAATTTAGATGTGTCAGTTTAATAAGCAGAGTCCTGACAAGAGTAGAAATTCATTTATCATGATGATTAAAAAATTATGTTTAATCATGATTAAAAAAATACGGGGAGCTTCAATTTAAATTATTGCTTACATTTTGCTATGTGTGGGCTTTCAGGGTTTTTTTCTTTCTCAAAGAAAGTCTGATTCTCATTTGTTGATAAGATGCAACGTATCTTGGATGAGCTGGTCATACACTCAGGACCCATAGCTATTCTCCACTCAGTTTCAAGGTTTAACATATTTATTCAAATTATTCAGAGAGCGAAGACTCATTTGTTTTTCCTATTTGATTGTTCTTTCTTGTGATCTTGGTTAAACAGCTTCTGAAGAGAACTGGTATTTGCTTAGCCCCCAAACAGCATTTCAGATGGGATCTTGTATGTGTAGAGAGAAGTATTTTTTCTTCCATTTGTAATTGTATAGAAGTACTACATTCATAATGCAAACCAGAAGGTTTATCAAAGCATGTCCAATATTTAAAACTAAGTAATTTATTCAACCAAGGTAATATGATCCTTACCCAGTGATTTGAATTCAGCTCCTGGTCATAATGACCTTCAAGACTTTAGCAGTAATAACTCTCATCTTACATCTTGTTTATGTTCATAAATTAAAAGAAAAAAATTAAAGTTTTCTGCCCTCCCTGTTGCCTTCCAGTTTTTAGCTCTGAACAGCCCAATAAGTGCTCCAGAATGAGGAAAATACTCTCTCTGCACCTTTGGAAGTAACTGCTCTCCCAATCTGACTTTACCTTTTCAAAACCCCTTCTTCCACAGGTGTGCACTGCTAGAGAGGCAGCTACGTCTTGCCTTTGAGCTATTGAGAAACCTGAGCAACAAATACAGCTGGTGCCTGCCGGCAGGAAGTGAAACAGCCCAAGAGAGCAGCAGTGGCATGTGGTGCTGTGCCAGTGCGGCCAGGAGGAGGCCTCTGTGCCATTGTTCCTGGCAGCTCTGGAGATGCTTCAGGAGAAGGAAGCCAACTAGATGGAAAAGCAGAAGACATGCTCCAAGTTATCAAAATCCTACAGCCATGTGTGCTACACTTATGAGAACTAGTGCAAGGAGGGTGATTTCCAGGGAAGACATAGCAGCAGCGCGATGAGGACAGCATGGTGAGGACAGTAGTAGTATACCAGTTGTGTACTTGTCACAAGTAAGATGCCCTCCTATGCTTTTCCTGACAGAGATCACACTTTCCTGGCCTAAGTCTTACTGAAATGTAAGGTGGTAACTACTGCCTACCATGGCCTATTTCTGGTCTGATACATAGGGAGTTTGTACTGCTCAGTACTGCCACAAAATGCAAGTCAGAGTTTCAATGCTTGCAATCACAAGATAAGTGGGAAAACTTTTCTTTAAGTGCAAGCTTTGTGGATATCAAGTAGGAATGCAAACCTAATCTCTCCTGTGATATGGTCTTCCCTTGTCCCAGGAAGAGACAGAATACACACACACTGCATTTTGAAAAATTAAATTAGTTATTTTCAGCAGCTAAGGATAAGAAAACTATTATCCCCACTTCCTTTAACAGAAACATACAGCTTTACTTCATCTGAGAGTCATGTGTAGAGCATATTGGAGCTTTTCACCAGGATTTCATTGCAGCGGCAATGGCTGGTTTTAAACTTTAGTGGTGAGAAAAAAAGGAGAAACTATCTGCTGCTGAGTCACCTGACTGCTTTAAAAACATCAATTAACAGACATGAGTTTATTCGAGAGAGAAGAGAGAGAACTAGCACAAAGAAAACCAGGCACATAAAGACCAGTTAGTGCTTCTCCAGTGTGTGTGGATATATATTTTTAGCATAGAAGCAATCTGGTGGTTTATTTGCTCTCTTATCCATAACGCCTTAGGACTTGTTTACTGCCTTCCTGGACAGCTAATTGCTGTGGCTTTTCTTAGCTGATTTGCATTTACCTAGGTGCTCTAGCTCTCTTCTTTCTTCCTGATGGTTTCCAGCTTGTACCTCCACAGTCAGAACTGAGTCAAGTCTGTGCCTTTGTGGCAGAGCACTCACAAAACTGACGGCAACAGATATCTGAAAATTGTGGGTTTATCACAACCACTCTCCTTCCAACACGATAAAATCACAGGTTCCCATACATTTAAGCTGTGTAGGGAGAGATGAACCAAAATGTGCACTGACTCACAAGTTCCCAGTCTAAGGAGAGACGATCCAACTGCCAGAGCACTTGCTACATGAAGGACCCACTCTCACCATAGCAGGGCTCCATTTATACCTGTGGAGTGCACACTGTGGTCAATTTCATAATTAGTTGAAGGGCTGAGTCCTCCAAGCAAAACAACTGCTTCTGGGCCCAGAGGTGTCAGTAATGTCTGGAGGTGTTAAGCTGATCTTTATTGGCTCCTAGTCCGTGTCTGCCAGGACCTTTGTGTTTATT
Source organism: Melanerpes aurifrons (assembly GCA_011125475.1). NCBI lineage: Eukaryota > Metazoa > Chordata > Aves > Piciformes > Picidae > Melanerpes > Melanerpes aurifrons. Next base: position 7,541,259 of record WWNC01000030.1, on the reverse strand, counting down.
AGGGTGGTTGTACTTGCCACAACCTTCTGCAAGACTACACAGGATTGCAGGCAGCCTTCCTGAATGCAAGATATCCTACAACTGCTTAGTAGAAAAAACCCGGTTTCAGTTTAGCAAAAGAAAAGCTTCCTTTTAGCAAAAGTCAGCTTTGCACCAATAAATCAGAAAAAAGTAGATGGACCAGAAATAGTAATTCAGGGGAGAAAAAAACAAAAAGGTGCTTCAGATATATTGAGCACAAAAGTCTGTACTCTTATCCTGTGTCAGTACCTTAGCAAGGTGGTAGGGTAAGGCTGATCAGTTAAACATGCTGCAGTTGTCTTACTGTCCTGGGGTCAGTTTTCCCTGTTCTTCAGGATTTCCCCTTCTTCTGACCCTGCAAGCGCTCCTGTGTCCCCACATCATTACCCTGCTGAAGGAGTTTGCTCCCCTTAACTCCTGGGTCTTCTTAGCTGCACTGTGCAGGATGCATAGCCTGAACAACTTTCTGGAGATGTGATTTCCTCCTGTACCTTATTCTGAAAGTAAAGGGAAGAGCTCACAGAAATAAATGGAAATTATAAGCTTTTAATTTTTTTTTTTTTTTAAATTACCTTCTCCTAATACCCATACATTTCAAGAGCCTTGAGAGTCCTGCCAGAAAACTGAGCTAAGCCTTGCTCGACACTCTGAGCTAAATCAAATAAGCCTAAGGTTTGTTAACAATCCTGTTAAAATGATCTCCAATGTTAAGACTTATGGAGATGAAAGAGCCAGAAGCTATTCCTCTTCGAGGCTTCAAATGGTACAAAAAAAGCTCAGGGTGCTCTTCTAGATGCTGTCAAAACCATCTCAGACAGCATGGCTCAGGGGCATGCTTGAAGAAATTAAGGAAATCTCCCAGGAGATGTAAAGCACTGAATGGAGAAAGTACCTGTGAGGCCAGACTTCTACTGGCAGGGTCAGATCAAGAACTACCAGGATTTCCCTGGGCACCTGAGCCATGACTAGCACCCATTAGTCATGAGTCAGACCCTCTACAGCACTAGAGAGTCTCACTTGTGAAGAGCTGTTTCTCCTAGTCCCTCCTGCCTTTGAAGGTTAACTTTATTGTCTTAATGTTGAAAATGAAGACTAGAGGCTGTGATCTCTGTGGCAACAGTGTGTGAGATCCTCTGTCTTGTGTAAGGCTGAGAAATTCAGAGCCTTGAACTGTGGATGAAGTAGGTGCTGCTGTGATAAGGATAAGGTAGGTCATAAGGATCTAGGAAATCTTTCAGAAGTGGAACCCATGCAGAATGGAATGGCTATGCCTCTAGCGGAGCTTGTCTGTAGGCACAGGAAAGGAGAAAGGCCATAGAGGAATATGCAATCTCTGAGCTGTGTAAAAGCACCTTGTTCAGACTAGTGTGTCCTACCTGGTGGATTTGACTAACATTTGGTGTGTCTAAGAAAGTAGAGAAATAAAGAACACAACCATACAGAAAGGTAGGTTACCTGCAATCTCAGCTGTTTGGCATGTGCCAAGAGATGAAGTAAGGGCAGAACTTGCAAGTGTCAGTCTGCAGGACTAAAAGCAGGAACCTGAAAGCTTAACCACAGTCTGGCTCTGTGGTTAATAAGATGCAAACAAGTTCCTATGACCAGATGGTATTCACTGGATGGCTGAGTGGGAACTCAGGTTCAAACCTGCAGATCTGCTGCCCAAGGTACCTACCATGCCATTGAAAATATCAAAGGTGCCAGATGACTGCTGCACTTGCAGTCCTAAGAAGTGGTGGAGAAATATAAAAGCAAAGAATACTGGTGGAGGGACCTTTAATTTTCTAACCCTATACCAGAGACCCATTATTAATCAAAGGAGGTAATGTATAACTATACATTACAAACTTTGGGCTGCACAAGACCAGATACAGGTTCTTCATCAAAGGGGTACCTGTAGCAGCTAGTTGAATATTTAACGATAAAGGGTCAAGGTTTGCATCCTTATTTTGACTAAAAACCCAGAAACTGTTAGTCTAAGAGATAAGAGGAACTGGAACACAATGAAAACAAGTAAGGTGAAAAATACACTTTGAGGAAGACTCTTACTTCAACCCCAAAAACCACCCAAATGACCACTGGAGGGTGGAACCTGGGCAGAGAATGGGAGGACATCTATGTCAATGAGTTCCTGGAAATAATTTGCCTTTACTATGCCTATTCTTGGAAAACTAATGAATATGTATGTTTTTATCACATAAATACCTGTGTGTACTGGCATAGGGTGTATGGTATAGGGGATGGTGTATATGGTGTATGGCATAGGGGACGGTGCCAGAGGCAGAACTTTGGGTTCTTTAACCATGGGACAACTTTCACCTCACCTGACCTGCTGGGTCCCGATGGGGTGCATCTATCTAGAAGGGGTAAGAGAGTCCTGGCACTGGAGTTGGCAGGGCTCATTAGGAAGGCTTTAAACTAGGTCTGAAGGGGGTGGGTGAGGATATCAGTCCCTCTGCAGAAGAAAGAGTAGGGCACAAGGTAGGGTCAGTTGAGAAGTCAGGAATCCAGCTGCGATGCATGTACACCAATGCACGCAGTCTGGGCAACAAGCAAGTTGGAGGTCCTAATCCATCAGGGCGACTATAATGTAGTCGCCATCTCAGAAACTTGGTGGGACAACACGCACGATTGGAGTGCTGCACTGGGGGGCTATAGGCTCTTTAGGAGAGACAGACGAGGGAGAAGAGGAGGAGGGGTGGCTCTGTATATTAGGGAGTCACTTTCTGTCACAGAACTTGAGGTGGAAGATGAGGGAGTTGAGGGCCTGTGGGTTAAAATCAGAGGGCAGACCAAAAAATCTGACATCCTGATTGGAATCTGTTACAGACCACCCAACCAGGATGAGGAGGCTGATGAATTGTTCTACAAGCAGCTGGAGGCCGTCTCAAGATCATCAGATCTTGTCCTTGTCGGCGACTTCAACCTGCCAGATATCTGCTGGGAACTTAATTCAGCAGGGAGGAGGCAGTCCAGAAGATTCCTGGAGCGAATGGAGGACTGCTTCCTGACACAGCTGTTAAGCGAGCCTACCAGGGGACAGGCTCTGCTTGACCTGCTGTTCTGCAATAGGGAAGGGCTGGTGGGAGACGTGATCGTGGGAGGCTGCCTAGGGTGCAGTGACCACGAGATAGTGAAGTTTTCAATATGCAGGGAGATAGGGAGGAGCACCAACAGAACCTTCACCTTGGACTTCCGAAGGCCCCTGGGTACCAGCCCTCATGAACCAAAGATGAGCAAGCAGCTCCTGGAGGATTTAAGGGGGAAGAAGAGGCTGTATCACCTTCGGAAGGAGGGGAAGGCTTCTCAAGGTGTGTTCAAGGAAGCTGTTAGATTATGTAGGAATAAAATTAGGGAGGCAAAGGCCCAGCTGGAACTGAAGCTGGCCACCTCTGTCAAAGACAATAAAAAGCATTTTATAAATACATTAACACTAAAAAGAAGGGCAGGAAGAACCTGCACTCCTTATTGGACCTGGAGGGGAACACGGTGACCGAAGATGAGGAAAAGGCTGAGGTCCTGAACACCTTCTTTGCCTCAATTTTTAACAGCAAGGCAGGAGTTCAGGACGAGTGGCCTCCAGAGCTGGGCGATGGGGTCAGGGAGCAGTGTATTGCCCCAGAAATCCATGATGAATTAGATCTGGACCTGCTGAGCCACTTGGACACTCACAAGTCCATGGGACCGGATGGGATCCATCCTAGGGTGCTGAGAGAGCTGGCAGATGAGCTGGCCAAGCTGCTCTCCATCATTTTCCTACAGTCCTGGCTCACCGGTGAGGTCCCAGATGACTGGAAACTGGCCAATGTGGTCCCCATCCACAAGAAGGGTCGGATGGAGGAACGTGGAAATTACAGGCCGATCAGCCTGACCTCAGTGCCAGGGAAAGTGATGGAGCAGATTATCCTGGCGGCAATAACTGCGCACCTGAAGGATGGCCAAGGGCTCAGGTCCAGCCAACATGGATTTAGGAGGGGCAGATCCTGCCTCTCCAACCTGATCTCTTTCTATGATCAGGTGACCTGTCTGGTGGACGTGGGGAGGCCTGTGCATGTGGTCTACCTGGACTTCAGCAAGGCCTTTGACACCATCCCCCACAGCAAACTGCTGTCTAAGCTGTCAGCCCGTGGATTGGACCACAACACTCTGTGCTGGGTTAGGAAGTGGCTGGAGGGCCGGGCCCAGAGAGTGGTAGTGAACGGTGCCACATTCCAGCTGGAGGCCAGTCACTAGTGGAGTCCCCCAGGGATCAGTGCTGGGCCCCATCCTCCTTAACATCTTCATTGATGATCTGGATGACGGGGTCGAGTCAGTCATCAGCAAGTTTGCAGATGACACCAAGTTAGGAGCAGATGTTAGTCAGTTAGAGGGTAGAAAGACTCTGCAGAGGGACCTTGACCAACTGGACAGATGGGCAGAATCCAACGGGATGGCATTTAACAAGTCCAAGTGCCAAGTGCTGCACTTTGGCTACGGCAATCCCATGCAGAGCTACAGGCTGGGGTCAGAGTGGCTGGAGAGCTCCCAAACAGAGAGGGGCCTGGGGGTGCTGATCAACAGCTGCCTGCATATGAGCCAGCAGTGTGCCCAGATGGCCAAGAAGGCCAATGGCATCCTGGCCTGCATTAGGAATAGTGTGGCCAGCAGGAGCAGGGAAGTCATTGTGCCCCTGTACTCTGCATTGGTTAGGCCACAGCTTGAGTCCTGTGTCCAGTTTTGGGCCCCTCAGTTTAAGAAGGACATTGAAACACTTGAACACGTCCAGAGAAGGGCAACAAGGCTGGTGAGAGGCCTTGAGCACAAGCCCTATGAGGAGAGGCTGAGTGAGCTGGGATTGTTTAGCCGGGAGAAGAGGAGGCTCAGGGGTGACCTCATTGCTCTCTACAACTACCTGAGGGGTGGTTGTGGCTGGGAAGGGGTTGGTCTCTTCTCCCAGGCAACCAGCACCAGAACAAGGGGACACAGTCTCAAGCTGTGCCAGGGAAGGTTTAGACTCGAGGTGAGGAGGAAGTTCTTCACCGAGCGAGTCATTCGTCATTGGAATGGGTTGTCCAGGGAGGTGCATCCCTGGAGGCATTCAAGAGGAGATTGGACGTAGCTCTTGGTGCCATGGTCTAGTCATGGGGTCTGTGTTGATAGGTTGGACTCGATGATCCTCGAGGTCCTTTCCAACCTTAGTTATACTGTGATACTGTGATACTGTATGGGTTTGGTAGAGAGATCCCCCCTGCACCCAGTGCTGTGATAAACATATCTGCTTCATAACTTTCTGGAGTTATGAGGTTCATTTCCACAGATCAGAAGGTGATACAAGTCCTCACTCCAGACTAATGTCACACACTGTATATTGGGAAATAACCAGTAAAGTTTTTCTTTATCTGTATACTGTCCTTTTGCCTGATGGGGCTTAATGGAAGACCCTCCAGGGATTAGTACTGACACCAGTTTTATTCAGCATATCCATCTTGACATGTCTTGTCCCTCTTGTGCAGAGGTTGCAGAGAATGGAAGTAAAAGAATAATGTAAAATTACCATGTAGATGGAAAACTACTTTCAAGAATTCTGAAAAAGCTGAAAGTTTTCACCCTGTGATTAGGCTGAAGGCTAGGAGACATACATGTGCAAAATCAGTTGAGTGAAGGACAAGCTTAAAGTGGAAGAGTATTTCATCAAATTCTGCAGTACTGGAGCTGATGAAACTGGTTTAAAACAGAAAATAAAGAAACTGCTTCAATACAGAGGCAAAGGGAATTTCTGAAGCATGTTAATATAGGAGGCTGTGATAGTAGACTGCGTCATAAAGGAATTGCAGAAACTCATAAAAGTAGATAGTGTTGTGATTTTGTCCTAAGCAGCATTTCCTACTACCACAACTAGGGACAGGATACTGACAAAGAGGACTGATCTGCATCAGTAGTGGAGCATTTCTTATTCTTTCTTATCCATGTCTGTTTCCTCCAGATCCACGTATTTCCTCCAACATGCTTGCTCCTCCTTTATGAGACTCCTTTTAAGAGCCATGTGATGTACAATGTGAGATGGAATGGAGAAAGATTGCATGGGACATCTCTATTGGAGAAGGTCCTGTCTGGTGCTTGGCTGGATGAGGTCTCTCCCATCTTGGCTGGTAGCTTCTTCAGCCCCAGCTCTGCAGCAGACACTGAAGGGCTGGATCCATGTGGTGTGTGCATCTCAGAGCACATGCATCATGAAGAGATGCAGCAATATAACGAGGACTGCAGAGGAGGGTAAATAAGTAGAAGCTGGCTGGTCCCACTCAGCCCATGAGGCAAGGCACTTCACTCTATGACTTTTCTTGACTAATTATTTTGATGATAAGGCCAAGAGCTGATGCAAAGGGCCAAATTATTAAAAAAGGAAAAGGTAAGAAAGAATTAAACAAAAGAGAGGAAAAAAGCACTGGTCTCAAATGTTTGACATGTCTTCAAATGTTTGAAGTGTCTTTCTCATAAATTCAACATCAGCTTCTTTTAGTTCCCCAACCAAGTCTGCCCTAATGCTATTTTCAGATATAGATTGCTGTCTTTTTCATTACCATTATCAAATGATGCATTTGTGGTGCAGCTCCAGAGTTCTCTCTGCCCTGGTAAGTGGATTATGCATCTTGGTGCCAGCACTACTTGAGTTATTTTTTTAATACTAAAAATAACAAAAAGAAATGATAAAATATCTCTCAGGCTTCTGGATTTTTTTTTCTCTCTTTTTCAAAGATCTAATTTAGGTATTTATATCCCAACATGCAGAAGGGACCTGGCCCCTGCTTTGTTAGCAAAATGTGAAAAAATGCACTTTGCTAAGCATTTGCTATCACTCCTATTGCCAGCTAAACTTATGGGAAATGGTGTCACTTTCCTGCTAGCCAAGGCTGATCCAAGCTTGACTGGATGAATGCTCTCTCAATGAGTCATCTGCCTGCCTTAAGTCACTACAGTGTTTTGCATCCCCCCCCATCATCATCAGCCACAAGAAATTGCTTCTTAGCTCCAAGGCTGCTGGAGTGGAAACAGCAAAAGTTCTTTGTCCCATTCCATGGTGCACATCCAACCACACTGCACCCATGCTTCCAGTCACAGGTGGCACATTTTATGCCTGTGTTTGGCAGGACCACATTTTTGGAAATTGTACTACTTGGAGATGCCCCAGGAAGAAATGCACTGTTTTCAGACCTCAAGAGCAATGTCATACCAGGCTATTTTGCTGACTAAGGCTATTTACAGGAGTCATTCTGTCACTGTAGTGTTAACCTCACCATTGCCCACTGGAGAGGAGACATGGGCAGAGATTTGAATACTCTTGAGCCTGTTGACGAATAGATATTTTTCTCTGCCATAAAGGTGCCAGTAGGTATTTCTGAGGCCCTTTGTCATAGCCCTTGTCAGTTTACCTCCTCTTTTAGGCCTGCTTAAGCCCTAAAATCTTGGGAAGAAGCTGCTTTGTTCTGGATTTGTGTAGTCATCTCATCATCTCAGCAAGAGTGCTCCTTGGTCATAGCCTCAGATGCAGACATAAACAAAAACTATTACAGGACTCTCAAACTACTTTGGCTATAGAAATATGTCTGTTCAGCCTGCAGAGGTGATCCTCAACTAGTAGGACAGTGGGACCATCAGGAAAGAAAGTGAATTTACATGGTGTCCACCTGAAGTTCTGGAAACCTCATGGCTTTATGCTCTGGCTTAACTTGTTTCTCCTCACCTGCCTATGATTCTGTTCAGCTTCCAGACTGCACCATTAAATGTATGGCATACACCTCAAATCCTGATCTCTGCCATGAACTGTTGCTTCTCCACCCTGACTTAGTCCACTATTTTCACTTGGACAGCAGAAGCGTAAGACTATATTGGCATCACATGCACAGAAGTCTTAGTTAAAATGTTACTGAACACCAGCAGGGCAAGGACTAAAAACTTTCCCAAGATTGAAAGTGGTGTGTAAAAATAACATCAGGAGAAAAGCAGGCTCAGCAGCATGCTTTTCCAATAAAAGTAGCATTCACCTCAAGGAGTGAAATAAAAGGTGGAGACATGAGCTATGAGTTATTTATTTATTTTTCTTAAAACGTTACAACGGAAAGCGGATTAAATGGTCGATAGTTGCCGTGTCAGATCTATAGCATCCAGCATGTCAGATTGATGCTTAAAAGGTAGTACCTGAGAAGCCAGGCAGTTCTGTGGATGACCTGTAGTAGTCATTGGGTTGGGAGGACCTCATTGTGATGGTTATGAAATTTGCCCAATTGATGCAAATTTCATGACTTAAATTGGTTTTGGATCAATCTCTATTGCTTCACTGAAGGAAACAATCCACTTCATTTGCCAAACATTGAAGGTGATGTTGGTGTAAACTTGCCACCTGTCCTTCAGCAGACTTGGAAATCTTGACCTCTTTGACCATTATAGAGATTCTGAGGAGAAGGAAGAAGAGAGAGGAAAAAGATGCAGGAGTGGGTTTTCAGTAAATGGAACTGTGTTGTTTAACCAAAGTCAATAGAGCCATGATGAACTACATGTGTCAAGCTTTGGTCCACAAAGTTTGCAGGTACCTCGAAAGCAAAAAATAGCCTAATTGACTGACAAATTTTACAGCCACTGCAAAGAATCTTTGGGCCAGAAAATGCAGAAGGCAAACACAGGTCTGTTTGTGTCATATTAACAGGCCTGACTTGATGCTGGGCTGTGTCACCTCGGATTATGTGGAGATGTAAAACCCAATGTACACATTAAAAATAAATCAGAAATAACAACAGTCTTGAATATCTAACCTGAGAAAACAGGGCCCAGGGGGAATATGGGAAGAGTGCACCTTTGATTTTAAGAGCTGGGAACTCCATTTATTGAGGTGAATGACATCACTGTCTAGCTATGTCAATGAGTAAGTTTTTATGTAAAGAGAGATTGTTACAGAAAAAGCATAGTCAGCCACCTACTCCATGGCTGTTAGAAAGACACAGTGAGAGCTTGCATTTGCTCAAACCAGGAGTTAGGCACACTTGGCGAGAAGACAGATCTCCTAGGCTTGTGCACCTCAGTTATAGGCTGACCAGTAGGGCTCAGAGTCTGTCAGCTGGCCAACATTCTAAAATCAAATGCTCCATGCAGTGAGAACCTGAAGGTCATAGCTTAGCTGAACCCTTAGCTCATGTGTCTGCACGCACAGTGTCAATATCAAAAAGACAATGACTGAGATGAAAAGCCAGTTGATTTGTGAAGAACTTGTCCACAACTTTAACTTTTTCCAGAGGTTTCTTACTTCTCCTAAGCAGAGTGTACAGTAGAGCAGATACCTTCTTCTTCTGAAGAAGAAATTGAATTTTCATGAGTTCACATGTCAGACATGTACCCAAGGCACCTGAGGCATTTTCATAGTAGCACCTCATAGCCTGCTTCTTTAGGTTTCTTCTGTGCCTCAAGACACTGATAATTCATAATAGTGGTGATGTGTTAGCATCACTGCCTATGCATGCCCTTTTTGCCTTCATTGATGGCAGCTTCTCTCTTGGGTACTACCTGTGAAGTCCCAAGGAGAGACCTTAGCTCCCTGTAGTGAAAGGAGATGAGTTTAGTCAACACTGGTGGTCTTGCTTAATGGATCAGATGAAAACCAACCAACCAACCAAAAGCTAACCAACAAAATAAGCAAGCAAACAAACCCAAACAAGCAAAAAGAAGTATGTGAACTCGAAGGTGCATGGAAGTGGAGGCTGATAATGTTGGAATCTGGAATCTAGGCAGCTAGCTCAGTGTCTTTGTAAGAAGGTTTCTTTCTCCTTTTTGCCTTTCTTCTCTCAAGTAATTTAAAATCCACTGATAACTGCTGTCACAGTAGCTGATATGTCAACACGGTTGGTTTTTATTACGGGGTATTCACTTGGCCACCAAGGCAAATGGTTTACAACATCTGAGAATAATTTTTACTAGTTGCAATAAATAACAACCCTGACAACCTGGCTCGGATCCAAAGTGCAGTGCAAAATTTTATGCAAGTTGCTGGAAGGAAATTATACTGAAGGCTCCAGGCACTCCTCTGGGACACAAAAATTAATGAGCAGCACTTAAGTTTATCAGAATGTAAAAGAAAAATGTCCTCTAGCAGCCCCCAGTAGTGCCTCTTAATTGTATTAGTCTTCAGAGATTGGTGCATATTTCAAACTAGAAGACAAAATGTACATGAGAAAAAATATAATCAGAGCTTTGCCAGAAAAAGATTGTCAGCTTTAGCTGCAAGGTTAAGACGATACTGAAAAATATACATTTATCTATATAATTCTATGTAATACAGATCGCCATCTATACATAGATTCAAAGAATAGAATAGATAAAGCTATTATATATATAGCACAAGAACATATCCATTGCAAATATATGAGGTGAATGTTCAAAACAGACATAAGACATTCCTTTTGGAAGCACATGTAATGAGGCTGGGAAATCTAGAATTACACAAGAATTCCTTTGGCTGAATACTTCATAAGACTGAAAATTTGCCATTTATACAGATCAGAAGAATGGCCATTATAAAAGCTACTGCACAGTCATAGGAGGGAGAGGAGAATGGGGGGAACTCAGCCTATCTTCAGGTGTTCTGCAGTGAATCCACCTCTTATGCATAAAAAAGGTAGGTAATTAAGAATAATAGTCATGAAATCCAGAACACTTGAGTGCTGAGACCAGTTGTTAAGAGACGTCATGAAGTCTGCAAGGAAGGTAGAGTGCTTCTGAGGAGTCATAAATGTCATTCTCATGCTACAATGAAGTGAGTAACTGGGTAAAAGAGGACAGGGCATAGTAAGAAGGCTGTGTGTGGTATGACCTTCCCTGTCCACTTTTTCTCTGATTAGCACACTCCCTCACTATTTAAGTTTCCTGTGTGAAGCTTAAGGAGCCAACAAAGGTAAGTTTGTGAAATGGCTCCAAAACACAGTGGGAAAAATTCTTTATCCTTGGTGGGAAAAATCTTTGGCTAAGATGGGGTGCACATTCAAGTGTCTTCAGGCAAGCAGGGGATTTGAAAACAACTCCTCAGCTCCTTGTGTAAAGTACTAACATCTGAGGGGTACCTTTACTAATAAAGGCTTGTACACATTCAGAGTTGAGCTACTGCAAGATGAGATTGCCTTGGGCATGCCCTGAGGCATGTAAATATGTGTGACTCTACTCGCTTAAACCCAAGTTTCAAGGACTGGACTCAGAAATTTGAGCACAACCAGGACTTTAGCTGCTACTAGCCTGTGGTCTTGTCTGCCTGTTACCAGAAGCTGGAGGAGTGAGAAAGGAGGAAAGACACTGCTGGAAATGTATTCTGGATCTTCAGGGTTACCACCAGTAGCTTGAATCCTCACTAGAGGCAGACATGGGAGCATATGTTGGTAAAATAAGCTTGACATGAGGTTAGGTTTTCAAGGTTGTTTTCCATGAGGCCTTAGAACTGCTTTTGGGATTGAGAAGAAGCAATGTTGTGGCAGTTGCAAGAATGACAGACAAGGTAAACTAGGCTTAATACAACTTGAATCTCAAGGGATTTAGTGCGGTAGAGTATTGGGCTTCTGTGTTCTTTGAGAAGGATAATTCTTCCTTTGAGACTGTTTTCTTTGGAGATATATCTTAAAAAATTAGTGTTCTTGTGTTGATGCCCCTGCATGTAAACTTTGCAAAATCTCACTTCAGCTCAAATGTCTGAGCTGTCAGTTTAGGCAAAGGGCATCTTTACACTCTACTATTTATTGTCTCCTTTGCCTCAGACATTTCTAGTGCTGTGATTGGTAATGCCTTTTATGGTGGGAGGGAAACCCTTGCATGAGAACCTCAAATTGTAAGAGGGAAAGCAAATATAAGCCAAGATCCTGGAGAAGCAGCAGAAGTGAGGAAGGAGTGGGGAAGTGTAAGTCTTTAAAATGTAGCTCTGTCTATCAGGAAAACTATGTGTGACAAGTGATCTTTATAAAGAATGACTGAATTCTCCTGGGGTGCTACCTCACATATTACCAGCTTGTTTCACCCTGGGCAGTATCATAATCAGGCAGAAGTAAGATTTCCAAAGATATGAGCAGGTCACAGCTAAACTTAGCTGGAGGGAAGAGGGACCCAGGACAGCTGGTCAGTATTCAAGGACCACCTCCTCTGTGTTCAGGAGCTATGTATACCAACAAAGAGAAAAGCAGGTAAGAATGCTAGGAGGCCTGCCTGGATGGGCAAGGAGCTACTGGACACACTATTACTTAAAAGGAAACTCTACAGGAAGTGGAGAGAAGGACAGGTAGAACAGGGGGTATATAAGGAAGCTGCCCGAGCAGCAAGAGTCCTGGTTAGGAAAGCCAAAGCAGAGTTTGAATTGAATCTAGCCAGGGAGATTAAAGGGAACACTAAGAACTTCTACAGGTATATTAATGGGAAGAAGAAGACTAGGGAAGGTGTGGGTCCCCTCAGAAAGGAAAATGGTGACATGGTCACAAGTGATGAGGAAAAGCCTGAGGTACTTAATAACTTCTTTACCTCAGTCTTCACTGCAAGGGCCTCTAGCCACACTCCTGATGTTATGGAAGACAATGCCAGGGACGGGGAGGAAGAACTGCCCATGGTAAGTGCAGATCAGGTTCGTGATCACCTGAAGAACCTAAAAGTGTTCAAGTCCATGGGACCCGACGGGATACACCCATGGGTACTGACAGAACTGGCAGATGAGGTTGCTGAACCCCTCTCTATTATATTTCAAAAGTCATGGCAATCTGGGGAAGTCCCCACAGACTGGAAAAGGGGAAACATTGCCCCCATCTTGAAAAAGGGTAAGAAGGAGGAACCAGGGAACTACAGGCCAGTCAGTCTCACCTCTGTGCCTGGAAAGATCATGGAGCAGATCCTCCTGGAGTCACTACTCGCTCAAAAGAATAGTGAAGAGGTGATTGGGAACAGTCAGCATGGCTTTGCCAAGGACAAATCCTGCCTGACCAACCTGGTTGCCTTCTATGAGCAGGTGACAAAATTAATAGATGAGGGGTGAGCAACTGATGTCATTTACCTGGACCTGAGCAAAGCCTTCGACACTGTCCCGCACCACATCCTGGTCTCCAGGCTGGTGACACATGGGTTTGATGGGTGGACCACTAGATGGATAAGGAACTGCCTTGATGGCCGCACCCAAAGAGTGGCTGTCAATGGCTCCATGTCCCAGTGGAGGCCAGTGACAAGCAGAGTCCCTCAGGGATCAGTCCTGGGACCTGTCTTGTTCAACATCTTTGTGGGTGACATGGACAGTGGCATTGAGTGCACCCTCAGCAAGTTTGCTGATGACACCAAGCTGTGTGGTGCAGCAGACACACTGGAGGGAAGGGAGGCCATCCAGAGGGACCTTGACAGGCTGGAGAGGTGGGCACAAGCCAACCTCATGAAGTTCAATAAGAGCAAGTGCAGGGTCCTGCATCTGGGTTGAGGCAATTCCAGGCATAAATACAGGCTGGGCAGTGACTGGCTGGAAAGTAGCCCTGAGGAGAGAGACTTGGGGGTGCTGGTGGACAAAAAGCTCAATATGAGCTCTCAATGTGCACTTGCAGCCCGCAAGGCCAATCAGATCCTGGGCTGCATCAGGAGAAGTGTGGCCAGCAGGTCAGGGAGGTGATCCTCCCCCTCTACTCAGCCCTGGTGAGACCCCACCTGGAGTACTGCATCCAGTTCTGGAGCCCCTATTACAAGAGGGATGTGGAGGTGCTGGAACGTGTCCAGAGAAGGGCCACAAGGATGATCAGAGGGCTGGAGCACCTCTCCTATGAGGACAGACTGAAGGAGTTGGGGCTGTTCAGTCTGCAGAAGAGAAGGCTCCGAGGTGACCTAATTGTGGCCTTCCAGTATCTGAAGGGGGCCTACAGGAAGGCTGGGGAAGGACTTCTCAGGATCTCAGGTAGTGATAGAACTAGGGGGAATGGAATGAAGCTAGAGGTGGGGAGATTCAGGCTAGATGTGAGGAGGAGGTTCTTCACCATGAGAGTGGTGAGACCCTGGAATGGGTTGTCCAGGGAGGTGGTCGAGGCCCCGTCCCTGGGGGTGTTTAAGAGCAGGCTGGATGAGGCTCTGTCCAGCCTGATCTAGTGTGGGGTGTCCCTGCCCATGGCAGGGGGGTTGGAACTAGATGACCCTTGTGGTCCCTTCCAACCCTGAATGAAAGTATGAAACTATGAAATTATTTCACCTCTTTCAAATCTCTGTAGGTCTCCACATTGTTTCTTCTCAAGTATCTAAGAGTAACTAGAGATCTCAGTCCTATAAAATCCTTAAAACCCACAGCTGTCAGGCTGAGTCCTATCTAGACTCTTTCTGGTGTTGTACTTCATTGATTTCCATTTTCCCAACTTAGCAATGTGAACCTACAAGCCAGACACAGTTACTGATCAGCCTGCTGGAGAAAGCTGATGGTTCATAGCTGCAAATATGAGGAGGAGAGCCACGTCTACATAAGAGCTTGAAGCGGGAGGTGGCTATGCAAATGTCAGTCTTGACTGTGTAGAAAGTGCCTTGAACAGCCTGGATGCTACTACAACTCTTTTATCTTCATTAGAATACAATTCCACCCTCCTTCTCCCTGCCTTTTTAAATTAGCAAAGTTTGAAATCACAATGCAAGCAAAAAGAGTGTCACAAGTCAGAGCAAGATCTTGCTGTCTTCTGAGTTGTGCTCACCAACACAGCTGCTGCTCTGGTTTGATAGCCATCAGGAAAATTACTTTTTTCTATGTTCACTTGACAATATGCTTGCACAACATGCTGTGACATGTTCCAACAACCACTGTTCTCTTACAGTCATCCATCCAAACTCTCCTCTCATTTCCTTTCTGAAAAGAGGAAATGGTATTACCATTCTCTGCCTTACACGTTGAGACAAAAATATTGTAGACATTTTACTGGAATTTGCATGAATGATGTGATGATCAATGTGAATTTTGTAAGATTCCCTTAGAAAAATTCCTGCGCTGGCTTTTATACTCTATTTTTTCTAGTTCTACTCCAGAGCTACCAAAATTCCACAAGATGCTGGAGAAAACCCTTCATTTGGAAGGGACAGAAAAAGAGTTATTTAAATTATTCTGCTCTTCTGTGAAGCTGGTGTGCTTTGTGCATCCTTGCCTGTGACACTGGTCTTTGCAAGTGAAGTTGTGGTGGGCTTTCCCTGGCTGGCCATCAGGTACCTATGAAGGTGACTCTAGTTACTCTCACTCTTCAGCTGGACAGGGGAGCGAAAATACAACCAAAGGCCTGGGGTTTGAGATCAGGGCAGGTAGAGATCATTCACTGATTAGCATCATAGGCAAACCAGACTTGGATTAGGGAGATTATCTTAATTTATTGCCAATTAAATCAGAGTAAGTAATGACTAATGAAAGCAAGTCTTTAAACAACTTCCCTCCACCCCTCCCTTCTTGCCAGGCTCAGCTTTACTCTGTGCTTTCTCAACCTCCTTCCTAACAGCAACACAGGGTGGTAGGGAATGGGAGTTGTGGTCAGTTCATCACATGTTGTCTCTGTTTCTCCTTTCTCATCATGAGGAGGAATCCTCATCCTCTTAGGCTGATCCAGCATGGAGTCCCTCCTGCAGGAGGCAGTTCCTCACAAACTGCTTAAGTCTGGGTCCCTTCCGGAGTGCTGTCTTTCACAAATAAAAAGCACTGGCTTAGGCCCTGCATGAGGTCACAAGTCGTGCCAGTAAACCTGCTGCAGCATGTTAGAGAGAGCTCTTCTCCCTGTAAGTCCACATGTCCTTCCAGGTGCTTACTCCAACGTTGGTTTCCCATGGCACAGCAGCCTCCTTTGGGCATCCAGCCTCTCTGATACAAAGACCTACACAGGCAGCAGGTGGATGTCTGCTCTATTGTTAATCTATCTGCTGCAGCCTGCCTTACCATGGGATTCACCACAGGACAATATCTCTGCTCCATTGTCTTCTGCCCCTTCTTCTTCACTGACCTTGGTGTTTACATAGCAATTTCTGTCACTCCTCTGTCCTGGCTGAAGTTGTGCAGGTTTTCTTTTGCCTTCTTACACATGTCATCAGAAAGGTGCTATCACAGTCACTGATTGGCTCAGCCTTGGCCAGTGGTGGGTCTATCTTGGAGCTGTCTGGTTTTGGCTCTAGGGAAGCCCTCCTAGGCATAGAGGAAGCTTGTAACAGCTTCTCACAGTAGCCACCTCTCTAGTCCACTACTACATGTGCCATGCAAACCTAATACATGGGAACAGCCTTATTTGGTGAGCATGCACCTTTCTGGACAGCAAAAAGACTCAAAAGCAAAGTATAACAAAGCTGTAAAACTTCTTTCTGTTGACTCTTTGCTTTCCAGGCATTTAGAGGTGTAGAAATTTACCTTGGAGAAAGGTAACTTCTCTTGAGCATTCCTAAAAGAGAGAGACTTTACCCGATGTCACAGCAAAGGGTAGTTAGCCTCCCTTTTCAATACTACTTAACTCATTCTTTCACAATTGTTCTTGACTGTTGGGCTCTCACAGTGCTCTTACCTGCTGCACTGATATGACCTGATCTGATATGCATTCTGTTGTATCGTATGGGCTGAGATTGCCTCTTAACTTCTCTCTTCCAAGTTCACCTTATATGTCCTGTAGATTTCAGTGTAGTTTTGTGGATATTTTGCCATCTGTTGAAGCTGTTGTTCAACCATCTCGTGCACCCCATTTCCACTGAGATGCCTACAGGCAGTGGAGAGCTGATAATTCATCACATTTACCAATGAAATGGTCCAAATTATCAGTCATTTCATCTATCAGTGATTACTTGTGAACATCACTCAAGTCTTTTAGTTTGCTATGTTCACATACTCACTTCTGTCTTTTCTTGACTTTAGTCATGAGTTCGTGGCTGATTTCTTCCTTACCTTTGGGGCAAAGTGATCTCAGACTTGCAAAAGAAAGGGCTGACAATTGAGAACAAGTCCTTCTGACCAGAAAACAGGAAGAAACTTCTACTAGCTCTCCAAAGACCACCTTCTCTTTCTCTGAGTTACGGACACCATGCTGAGTGGGAGCATTCCCTGCCAGACCACAAAGAGGCTCTCTAAGTCAAGACTGAATTTCTATGACCTGCCACACATTGAAAGAGTCTTCAGTTTTCAGACAGCACAAATGCCATGACCTTTTGGTACAGTGGTGATAGCTAAAGTAGTATTTAATCTTCAGCTATCGTGGAGAAGCATGCATGGATAAGTCACTAAGACTTTCTCTGTGCAAAGTACCCAGTTATGTGGTCAACAGTGGAGAAGAAGGGCCCGCTGGTAAAATGAGTCATGGCATCTGTCTCGGGCAAAACCAATTCTACTAAGTTATTCTTAATAGTCCTATATGAACTTAGAGTGGGTTTGTACAAATAGAAAGGGCCACTGGCTCTATCTCTAAGTGGTGTTCATGGTACTGACTGTAGTAGTACTGGGAGGAAGCCTGGAGCACTGCATAGCATGTAGCAAGGGTGGGAACTATAGGTTTGGTGTCAAATTATTATGACCTTTGTAAGTCATGGCCTTTATAAGTTATGACCTTTGGTCTTGTTGGGTTGCTGCAAAAGACTTGTCAGAACAGTACACTACAGTACACAGAAAAAAAAATCTAAATTAAACAATAGGTGCACATTTTCCTTGTGGTAACTGAACTGTTGTGAGCACTGCGTGGGCATTCTCTTACATAGTTGAAAGGGTCATAATTCTGATGAGTTTAATTGATTTAGGACAAGAACTGAGTTAAACCAATGAATGCCCAGTTAAACTAAACTGAGATCACAGAGCTTTAGTGCAATTTACAAATCCCTTTCCAAAGTTATTCTGAATTAATTTTCTTAAATGTTCTGAAATAACAAAGAACAAATGTTTGTCTGCAAAGGGACATTAATTTGGTTAATGTTATGGGATTAACACTAAGCAAAAGAGTGATTTGTGGTTCACTCCCTGTGCATTAGACACTCTCATTCTGGTCTAAGTATAGTAATTTAGTATAATTTAATCTGGAGCAACCTTTGTCACGGAGTGGACCATTAGGAGTAGCTGTTCCAGAGCAAATTCTGGTATAGAAAAGTGCTGTGTGCTGCAGAAAAGTCTGTTCCAAACTGCCAGTCCACATTTAATTTCTTAATGTGTTGAATAGCAATCCTTTGTTTCCTTTTCAGCTCAATAGCACAGAAACCTGATACCTTTTGGCCATTTCAACATCATTAACTCTTTTTTTTTTTCTTTTTTGAATAACAAAAAAACAAATAATGCTTGTACTTGAAACATATGAAACAAGTAAGGCAGTGATTTAAATCTCAAACCAGTATTAGGAGTGTATTTGGGCCTAACTGTAGTATGATTAATTGAGTATCTATAAATACATCAACCTGATGCTGGCTAAATCCAAGTCAGGTTTACTTCTATTACTAGTAATCTCTGGAGTGTTCATGTTCTTTTTCTCCATTTCCCCCTCCCATCCCCTGTTGCACATTCTTTTTAATGCAATTACAGACCCAAATATCACATCACCATGTGTTTAATTTTAGTAACACTAATTATTTACATTAAATTGAGTAGTAAACTAAACAAACTGAATGAAAAAACTGCACAGTCAAACATGACTATGAAGGTGAAAAGAGATGTTCCCCCGTTTTTATGTTTGTTTAGGAGCAGAGAGAAATTTTCTGACTGATTTCCTTGGAAAATGAAGGTTATCCAGTAATGGTGTGCATGTGTGTCTTGGTGTTTCCAACATGTTTTAAATCTACTGGTCAGTTCCAGTAATCTCATTGATAATTGCATTCCTGTCCTAGGAGGATGAAGTTTCTGCTCATTCTCGTGTTGAGGAGAGGACATGAAATGTGCTTTGCTATTTCCATTGTTCAAAGAATGGCTTGGTTTTTCTAGGAGCAGACAACCAGACATTCCCAGATTTGTCCAGGTTTGGGGAGAATGCAAAATATTGCTTGTTGTGGATTGTTTCCAGTCAGTCTCTGCTTCTTCTCCACCAGGGAGGACATTAGCTCTTTTTCTGGCACAGCTCACTGTTTCTTTCACCCTGGCGGGAATAAGAATGGCCAGGGATGAGGAACCAAGGCACTGGGCAGCTGCAGAAACCCTGCGTTTTGCTGTCACCAGAGGAGAAAATTATTCCCTGGCCTTGGAGCTTCAAGATGCAGCACTGCAGTGGCAGAAAGTTGGAGTGTCATAGAGAGGTGTGAGATCTGCAGCAGCGTGCTGAAGGGAAGGAATGCTGTGGAGAACTGGCAGGGAGATGGAAGGCACACCAACATTTAACAACCAATATCTCATGGCAGTGAGGTCTGAAGGTTGCCTACTCACTTAGGTGACACAGTCGCAGACATCACCCTGCCCCTCCGGTCCACTGTGTATCCACCCAGAATGCTGTGCATGCTGCATGCTTTGCAAGTTCCGTGCAAAGCACCAGTTGGCTCCGGAAACGAGGGTATGAGCAGCACTGATTTGCATAAAAAGGTTCTTTCATTCTTGAGCTTTTCTGCCCCTTTTTAGCTTTAGTGCAGCTGATGAATTATTTAGTAAACAACTGACTGTCTTAAGAAAACTGCTTTGACAGCATGTGTCCACTAAGATGCTCTGGTGACATTCAAGAACAAAAGCAATTTAGAGGGGGGAAAATACCAGAACAGGCTCTTAGCAAGTCTAGGAAAATTCACAGGGCAGACCTTGCATTGAGATCAGAGCATTGCACAATGAATAAATTGTGGCTGACATTAGATGAGTGACTCATAGCCCAAGTATTTGGAGAGGAACTATTGATCCCAGTATGCTGGAAAGCCCCAAAAGCTTTGATTAAAAAAAAAAAAAAGCTATTTTAATGTAAACTTTGGAGGAAAAATTAAAGAAAAGGAAAACATAAGATGTTTTTGTTACAGCAGCTGGGAGTTTCTTGACATTCATTCTGGACTTTCATTCCAAGCTTGCAAATATTTTCCTATTTTCCTTGTCTTCTTGGTTTGTATTTTTGGTGTTTCCCCACCTGCCCCCCCTAGATAAGCAGAACTGTCAGACTAGATGTATATTCTCTTTTTCTTTCTTTTTTTTTTTTTTTTTTTTTTTTTGGCTGACAGTGGCATTGTCGCTTGAAATTCACTTGTGTGTAAACAGATTTGGAGCAGATGACTGACACTGCCCTTGGTGTTAAATATCGTTTAAGTGCATAAGAATAACAAGTGAAACCATACAGACTGTAATAAAGTGTCTCATTATAGAAAAGGTTTTACATTAACCTCTTTCTGAAAAAACTGATGCCTGCTGGAAAGGCAAGACATCTTCAAGATTAAAAGGCAGCTTTGAACCTTGTCGTATGTCCGTATTTACACTGTCCTGATGAAGGTGAATGGTGTCCTGGGTGCACTGTAGCGCTGATAAATCAACTACAGGATTGATATTTTGAATGACAAGCCATGTTCCTACTCATGGGCAGGGTCAAATTTCCTTCTTTTGTCCCCTGCTATAAGTGTCAAAACAATTGAGTCCCTCAGGAAGATGTGTAACTCAGTGATCCTTACTTTAGAATTTTTGGGGAGTCTGGTTTTTCTCCTCTGAGCACCCTGTCATCATTGTGCTGGAGCATAAAGCCCATCTCCCCCTGTCATCACTATGAAGAAAATTACATGAGGTTCCCTATTTTCTGTTGCGCTTTGGAGTGGTGGGCAGGAGAAAGGATTTGAGCATATTGTCACTGGTGGGGATGTCCAGTTACCTATCAAACACAGTGTGTTCCTTGGAGCCATACTCTGACTGATCAGGTATTTAGCCTCCACAGGCACATAGTCCTGTTCTGTGTGCTTCCACTGTCTCATCTCACATCTTCACCTTTCAGTGGAAAGCCCTCATATTCCACATAGGGGAAAGTGAGACAACTCTGCTGGCTTTTGTACAGCACCCATTCCTTTTTGTCTACATCAGACATATTCCTCCACTTTCATCTCATGCCAGAGAATGCTTTTGAACAGGTAGCCCTTTGTACCTGGCTTCTGATGCTATCCTGCTGTATTTCTGTGATTACAGAGGAAAATCTTCAAATCAGGAAGGTCATCAGAAAAACTTGTAGCTTTGGGAAGCAATGAAGCAAGAAAGTTTAGTAATACCTAGACAAAGCTGATACTGAGCTGATGGGGGTGGGGGTAAGACAAGTGACATGCTTTTTCTTCCTTCAGCCACATTAAACCTTTACATGCCACAGGAAACTTCTGTCACTCCTTGACTTTGGCATGGCTGCTGTCTGTAGCTGCACCTGTTAACTCTCTTGAGGGATGATCATAGAATTGTTAGGTTTGGAAGGGACCTCAAGGATTGTCTAGTTCCACCCCCTCTGCCATGGGCTGGCACGCCTCACACTAGATTAGGTTCCTCAGAGCCACATCCAGCGTGGCCTTAAAAACCTCCAGGAACAGGGCTTTTACCACCTCCCTGGGCAACCTGCTCCAGTGTCTCACCACCCTCATGGTGATGAATTTCTTCCTAACATTTAATATGAATCTATTTTTGTTCCATTCTCCCTAGTCCTATCATTATCTGACACCCTAAGAAGTCCCTCAACAGCTTTCTTGTAGGCCCCCTCAGGATACTGGAAGGCCACAATAAGGTCTCCTTGGAGACTTCTCTTCTCTAGACTGAATAGCCCCAGCTCCCTCAGTCTGTCCTCATAAGAGAGGTGCTCTAGCCTTCTGATCATCCTCGTGGCTCTTCTCTGGACACTCTCCAGCATGTCCACATGGTGTAGTAATGTGGAACCTTTACAGGATGGATCTTCACCATGCAGCAGTTAGAACATCATCACTTCTACCCAAGTATCTTTACAAATGGCTCCATGTTTTGTGAGTCTCTGAGATTTGAAATAGTGCAGTGAATTGTTTCACAGATCAAGATAAGATGTCTCCAGGTTAATCACTCAAAATAGGTCCTAAATAAACAAGGTTACACTGATTAGAGTTGTTTCTTTTTTTTTTTTCTGACCAGCAATTATTTTTCTGTTTGCTATTTCAGTACATGCAATTATTTTAAAACTACCTCTCAAGTAGCAGATCCTTTTCTTCATTTGGCAAGGAAAGCCAAATGAAAATAAAAACAACAAGGAAAGGAAGTGTTCAAGAGGGGATTGGACACGGCACTCGGTACCATGGTTTAGTAGTCATGAGGTCTTGGGTGACAGGTTGGACTTGATGATATTTGAGATCTCTTCCAACCTTATTGATTCTATGATTCTGTGAAAGGGAATCTTGGCATTTTGGAATGAGAGTTGAGGAATGTGATTAGGTTGGAATTACAGAACAGTGCTGTCTGCCAAAGAGTGGCATGGTATTTAATCAGCCAAGAAATACTGTGTACTTTCTGTAATATAAAAATGCCCTCTCTCCTCATTTTCTCAAAGTAAAATGTTTAATTTAAAAAGTGAGGTTTCAGTGCCCACATCTTGTCCAGAAGTAGATTTGAGGTAAATAGAGTACATATTGAGATCAAAGGTCTGTGATGATGCAGCAGTTTGCTCCTTTTCAGAATGTTACCTTTCATTTCCTTTAGTTTCCACCACAGCACAAGTCAAGCTGCCAGAGCTAGGAAAGCAACATGCAGGCTCACCAGGTGTGAGTCCCCAAGGAGTCAGACAACTTTGCACATGGAGGTGGCTTTTCACTTCTAGGGTGAATGACAGTACTGTGCACTCCAAAACCAGACGGGAGCTGCTAACTCCGAAGAATTCAGCAGAAGGGCAGTGGGGGAGGTTTGAGTGCTTGGCATCAGCTCTGCTTAGGTGGCTGGCAGTCTTCTTTATGCAAAAGTTGCATTCTTTATAGTTCTCTTTTAGTGTAGTACTTCAAATAGACTACTTTGTTCTCCCTTACTTTCTGCTCCTGGTGTGAGCTGAGGTATGCCAGTGGCTAATGGGCCCAGCTAGTATTCACTGTATGGACATATGACTGTGTCCTGGGGACACCACATCATTTGTGGGTGGTAGAGCAGTAATTCAGATCCTGATGTGTTTTCCCCACCTCTGCCAAGCTGAGCAGTGGAGGAGAGGTGGGATAACAGCTGTTGTGCCAATTATTTTGTCAGCTGCAGGGAGCTTTCTGCTGGCTAGACTGTGCTAAGGCAAGGTCAGAGCACAAAGACGCCTCAGTGTGCAGGAGGCATTGACTGCATGGGTGCAGGATCCCAACCGCCCATCTCCAGGATGTGTAGGATGACCATGCATAGCTATGTAGGGTGGCCTGGCTCTTTGCCTAGTGTGTGTCTCTTCTTTCAAGAAGATGGTCACAACGCAGCGCAGAAATGCTGAGGCTTGAACTCATATAGCCCCATAGACAGGAAGCATTTTTGCATGTGGGCAGTGAATTTTCACAGCTGACATCATTAGAATAAAGGTTTTGTTTGACAGTGCATTACCCAGCCCCCTTCCTGCAGGACAAAGGCTGTCATTTTAATGCACAGCCATTACTCTGTGGTACCTATTCAGTGAATGGAGAATATCATTCAAGAAGTTTAGAATATTGCTGGAATAGAAAAAAAAAAACCACAAAAACCAAAGCCAAAGTAAGAAGCAAGGAGAAAATAAGGAATTGGTCTAAAGTAGGTTCTGCCCAAAATATGTCCTGCCCAAAACACTTGACATGAGGACAAACAAAAAGGATGAAATGCCCAGAGAAGTCGACTCTTTGGCCCATAACCCTGAAGAAGTGATTCACCTGGTTAGGACACTACTAGAACAATTTAATGGAAAATATACTCTTCACATACTCTTGCACATTTTATGGAATTTTTTCCCCCTCTCCTTTTATTGTAACTCAGTCCAAAGGTTGTGATGTGCAGAAAAACATCATGCCACGATTACTGAACAGTCTTCAGCTTTATCCCTAAATCAGCCACAGCTTTTACAAAAATACACTCTTTTCCTCCCAAGAGTACAGAAGTGTCCTATTTTATTTTGCCAAACCTGACTTTATTCTTTTTGGCTGACATTCCCACTGGAGACAGCTGGAGTAACCTTCCTGTCCCAAAGGATGGACAAACACAAGTAGTTTTATCGGGAGTGATTTGGTGGGGGTGGTATTCACTTGTGAGTAAAGCCTTGCTTTTCTCCTCCCTTTGCCACTTACCTGATGTAAACGTTCAGAGAGCCACTTTGCCGCTCTGTGTTTTTCTGTTCTGCTCAGTTAGACCATTTGTCACTCTAGGAAAGGTTCAGACCTCTCTGTCTGCAGGGTATGTGCCACAATGGGACTCTTTCCAGCAGGGACCCCATGGGATTATTATACTACAGTGCTTAGACAGGTGTTGCAGGATGAGCCTCACCAAGGCAGGGAGCTCTCTTCACATTAATAATCAGAGTATAAATCAAGCTGACTGAGTGCTGTCTCCAAAGAGTTTGCACAGTTGAATAGAGAGAAGCACCTCCATTACAGTCCACTCATCTTAGTAACTTCACTTGAATGGAGGTGCTTTACGAAGCAAAGAAATCAGGTGTCTTGGCTGGACTAGACGTAAGCCTATAGATGGTTCAAGCCAGATACAGGGACTCCTGCTTTGCTTGTGGGTTCAGAAAAGGAGAAGGAAATACTAGAAACTGAAAAAAATGCAGATCTAACTAGAAAATAAACAATAATTCAGTAAATGAAATTCTTATTGCCAATGTTGTGTTATTTCCTGCTAATGGCATATGTTTGTGGATTGATGGAACTTTCTTCTCCATGTTAATGACATATAAGCAAATTCTTTAAACATTTTAAAATCTTAGCTATGCTTAGTTGTGAAAATAGTGAGCACTAAAATGTACTTCTTTGTGCCTGGGAAAACATGACAAATGAGCTTGCTTGATAAAAGTTAATTGCTGACTGCAGAGTGCTAAGGTATTATGAGGATGAACTTGTAGATGAACAAACCTAGATTGAGCTCAGTACACCAATGGTTCTCCTCCCCCTCTACTCTGCCCTGGTGAGGCTTCCTGTGGAATATTATGTCCAGTTCTGGGCCAGCCAGTTCAAGAGGGAAACTGCTTGAAAGAATCCAGCACAGAGCCATGAAATTGCTGAAGGGAGTGGAACATCTCTCTCATGAGGAAAGGCTGAGGGAGCTGGCTCTCTTTAGCTTGGAGAAGAGGAGACTAAGAAGTGACTTCATTAAACTAAGGAGTTTATAAATATGTGAAGTATGAGTGTCAGGAGGATGGAGCCAGACAGTGATGTCCAGTGACAGAACAAGGGGCAATTGGTGCAAGCTGAAGCGTAGGAGGCTCCACATAAGGAAAATCTTACTCACTGTGAAGGTAGAACACTGGAACAGGCTGCCCAGAGAGTTTGCAGAATCTCATCACTGGAGATGTCCAAAACTTGTCTGAATCCATTCCTTTGTGACTTTAGGTGATCCTGCTCTGGCAATGGGGTGGGACTAGATGATCTTTTGAGGCCCCTTCCAGCTCCTAACGTTCTGTGATTCTGTGTGATTCTATGTCAGTGAGAGAACACTAAGAACACATGGCTTTGCCATTCTAGGCAATTTGATAAGGTTTGATACAGAAACTATTTCATAGCATTCCAGAAGAGATGTTTCCAAGAAACGAATGTTTCCAGTCTCTCACAATCAAAAACATATGCCTTGTTATCTTTATTTTTTTTAAAAGCTTGCCAGTACAGTGCTGTTCAGTAAACACATAGCTATCATGAGGCTATGAAATTTTCCTCTGAATCTGGCTCATGCAAGACGCAAACGATGGTGGCAAAGCCCAAATGTGGAGAATAGCCAGGGAAGAGATGTAGCCAGTGCTTTACACTCCCAGCACTTGCTCTGAGTAGCAGCCTTACACAGGATTTCTCTGAAATATGTTCAGAGACTATAGAGGATCAGGGCCCTTGAAAGCTCTGCCTATGAGTGTTTTGTAACCTCAATGCTATCCAGTCAATTTTCAGTGTCCTTCTCAAAACACAGCTCAGTGTTAGAAAGACGTAAAAATCCTGCTAGTACAGATGGAATCCCTGTAGTTTTGTTGTCTTGCCACACACTACTGGATGTCTTCTTTCCCTTCATGGAAATGCTGCCCAATATGTAGTAGGATTTCAATGTCCCATCCTCTGTTGGGATACTGCTGCACGTCTCCCAGATGTGCATGAGTCCACACACTCTTTTCCTTGGACCACTGTGGGAGCTGGCTGTGGGCTGATACGGGCTCAGATGTGTCAGAAGCAGGTGGGCACAGACTGGGGGAAAACTCCTCTCCAAGAAAGAATCCAGGCAAAGGCATGACAAGGGAAGAGTGCATTATCTTTGCATCAGCAAAAGAATCAGCACCTACAGGACTTGGTTCATCTGGGCTTTTGAGGTCCAGTTCTGTGCAACAAAGCAAGAGAATCACAGGAATTCACAAGCCCAGTACTGTTCTCTCTGCAGTTGGCATATCATAGAGCCAATACAGAAATATTTCACCTTGTGAGTTACCAGATATCCAATGTGTATTTTGTTGGCTTGATTTCAGATTGTCTGTAGCTTTCCATATTTTTTCCAATGCAACTGTCAGATGTGTACTGAGCAGTATTTAGCTGTTGCTGTGTTCTCCCTATAATTATGGTAGACAGAAAAACTGTGTTCCATCCAGCTGATTGCAGAGAAGGGCTGGTGAGAGGCCTTGAACACAAGCCCTATGAGGAGAGGCTGAGGGAGCTGGGATAGTTTAGCCTGGAGAAGAGGAGGCTCAGGGGTGACCTCATTGCCCTCTACAACTACCTGAAAGGTAGTTGTAGCCAGGAAGGGGTTGGTCTCTCCTCCCAGGCAACCAGCACCAGAATAAGGGGACACAGTCTCAGACTGCGCCAGGGGAAGTTTAGGCTGGAAGTGAGGAGAAAATTCTTCACTGAGAGAGTCATTTGTCATTGGAATGGGCTGCCCAGGGAGGTGGTGGAGTCACCATCTCTGGAGGTGTTCAACAGGGGATTGGATATGGCACTTGGTGCCATTGTCTAGTCATGAGGTCTACCGTGACACTTGGACTCGATAATCCTTGAGGTCTCTTCCAACCTTTGTGATACTGTGATACCGTGATGACCTTGGCTTTAAAATGTGAAAATGTAGTTCAGATGAACTAGAGCTTTCTACAACTCTAGCTAAGAATCACTTGCAGTTCCCAAGATGGTGTGCTGAAGCTGAATTCAGGAGAAGCTCAGGTCCAAGCAGTTTACTGTATTTAGCATTTTAAAATACATTAATTATCTAGAACAAGTTAAAATCACTTGCCTAAAACCTCAGATTAGATATAGTCTTTCCCTTGTATTGTTAAGAAAGGGCTTGATTCCAGCTAGTAGACATGGGCAGAACAATAATAGTATTCAGCTTTTAGGGTAGCTGGGGAGAATGTACAGCTGCTTTGTTCTGGACATACTGCTGTGCATCAGACCTAGCCCACAAGCAGTGTAACTGCAGCAGTACTGGCAGCTTGATACTGAAAATAGAGCTAATAATATCTAAAAAGTTATTAACAGAAATCTTGTCATATGTTCAGAGAAATGTATGCTATGCCACATGCCTTGGCCATTTTTCTTCACACAGTCTTAATCTGTCTACGCAAACTGATCCAAAAGAGGGAAAGATAATTGGATCATTACACACTTGCAGGATCTGGATGTTTTGATCCTGTTGGTACCAGAACAAAAGAAGTAACAAATAATAGAGAGTTACGATTGCTAAATGCAGTATTGTTCCTAATCTTCTGTTGTCACTTTCATGTTGCTGTTTTATATGACTGTGTATAAGAAAGTCATGCAGGTCCTCTTGTCAGTAGTGCAGTGACATTTCAAAATCCCGGCTTCTGTGATAAAAGATACGATTCGAGTATATATTGGTGTTCCAAGAACACATTTTAAAATATAAGAAGAAAAACTAAACTGGTATCAAATCTGGTAATATCTGGAAGTTTCTGTCTCACTCCTGTACAACTCCAACCTTACTACTTTTCATGGTTTTGTCTCTCTCTCTGCTTGCTGGGGATCAGCATATGTTAATTTATTCCTGCTGAAAATTTGAATCTTGGTTTTGTGAACTGCTGATTACAAAACAGAGGAAACATTTTTCCCCATTTCTTCTTGAAACCTCAGATTTCTGATTTGAAGTACGATCATTGCAGCACCAAAAGCAGGAGGTAATGCTAAAAAACCCCCATGAGATTCTTTATGTTCCAGTTCCTGTCTCTCACATAAAAAGAGATTTCTCTCCCTTGACTTTATGCCTTTATGCCTTTATGCCTTTATGACTTTATCTTGATGCAGAAGGAGAAATAAAAGGCTACTCCCTTCAGGTCTAGTTTTGAAAGACGCCCTTTTTTATTTTTACTTTTTCCTCACATGGGCTTAAAGAAAAATGTAGAATGAAAGTGTCTTATGACTGCTGTGTGCACAGGGAGAAGAACCTGGCTAAGAGGAAGAAAGAAAAGTTTGTAGCATCCCCTAAAATGATAAAACCATAAAACTAGGAAATATTGGCCTGAATTTGGTCGTCTTGAGCAGAGTTCCCATGTGGTCAAGGAATCCAGTTCTGCAATACAGTCCCTTCAATATAGCATCAACAGGTAGATATTCCACCTGACTCCACCTGGGTTTTATACAGCTGGCTTTGCACTGAAAAGCATACACATGCATATGTGTGAATGTAATGTATACATGAATGATGACTGCAATCCCAGACAAACTCCAGACAGGTTTTGCATAACAATTTTCTGTTTTCCATCCTTTCCAGTGTACTGAAGCTGTTAGAAAGCAATTCCTTTGGCACATCTGACTATCTCCAGCTTTTAGCAATAGCTATGCTCAGCGATCAACATTCTCATTGGAGAATGACAAAGTGCAATACAAAGTAGATGTGAAATACCAGCTCCTCAGCTCTCTTTCCTGTCTAAATGTTGCTAAAGGTCAAGAGCTTGGGCATTTTGAAAATCTCTGTACCTCATTAGAAGATACTTTCTTCTTCCCCACACAGCTTACCCAAGCAAGTCTCATCCTTTCACTTACTTTCAAAATAAAGTGCAATGTATTAATTTATGTGTGAGAGAGCTCCTAGTTTATCCAAGTCAATGTGCATCAGACTTTCCAAGAGGTAGAAATGCAAAACCATTGCTTACCAGTTCTGAAAACCTGGCAGTACAGCTTATGATCTCAGTCCGCAGACACTGTTTTGCTGGTGCAGATCACACACGGGGGGAAAAAAGGTGCTTAGCTGACAGATAAGGGGAAGCACCACACAAGATATCTTGCCTAGCCACAACATTGCAAAGTACATTGTCAGGAGATAGACTCTAGCCTCCATCATGTGGTTACGATTATGTTATCACCTCACCTTATACAGGAGGAATTTGTCATTAGGGCAGTGTAAGGTGTTTAAAAAGGGTAATTATTTCTTGATTTCTACAGGTGAGGAAACTGAGCCAAAGTGAGCCAAATTGCCCACGTTCAAGTGGAATTTAGTGACAGAACCTCAATTAGACATTGGGCTGGCTCAGCACCAGATTAATTGGATATTCAGAAAGCCATATAAAGCACTAGAGGGTGCTGCATTGCTTTTAAAAAGTGATTTCCTGTATTTCACTTATTTAGGCAAGCACTGAGCTCAGGTAAGGCTTCTTTATGCTTGACATTAGAAGTCTAAAGAGTGGTAACTGATCCAGGGTAACTGTATATGAGCATGCACTTTTGTTTTGGGGAAAGACCATAAGGAGGAAACCAAACTTTTATTTAGATCAACACTTTTGCAAGTACGTTTTCTCTGGAAACACTGTAGCCATATATAACTACGCATGTTGATTAAGTCTTCTTTTTTTTCCTCATGGAGTAGAAAATGAAAGTCAGAATTTTAACAGAGGAAGTGGAATAATGTTTTAAAGTGGTTTTCAAAAACAGTTGAAATCAAAATATTGACAGCGAACATTTTATGGTTGAATACACAAATATGATTGATTCTTTTATCAAACTCAAATCCACCAGAAAG
The DNA here is from genome assembly GCA_011125475.1 of Melanerpes aurifrons. Classification (NCBI taxonomy): domain Eukaryota; kingdom Metazoa; phylum Chordata; class Aves; order Piciformes; family Picidae; genus Melanerpes; species Melanerpes aurifrons. The sequence continues at coordinate 7,511,252 of WWNC01000030.1, read as the reverse complement.
AGATTTTTAAACAACTTTCCAAAGTATATGAACAGTTATTTTTTAAAAGCCCCTCATTTTCCAGTAAATGTAACAAAATTAATCTCAATTAAATTAACAAAAACCTCTTAAGCTGAAGCTAATGTGGCATGAATTTGTGCAGCTCAAGGACTGCAAGCACAGGAAAATAATGTTTCTAATCAGTCAAGAGACTGGGGGAGATTCTACTCCCTCTTATAAACAAATAAACGCTAAGAAAGATTGTTGAAATAAAGGTGGCATTATTTTAAGATTATGCTAGCAAAGGTTTGAGCTTCTGTCCTTAACAAGTATCATGCATACAGATATGTATGTGTGCACATACAGAGAGTGTGAACATGAGCACATCTCAGCTACATCTTTGGAATAATTTTTTTTTATCTGAAAGTAGGAAATCCATTTTGTTCCTGGGAATGCAAGAGCCCAGAATATCTATTACAGAAGGAGTTAAGCAACAGTTTTCTCAATGGGCAATTCAACAGGTCCTAAATCAAACACTAGTAAGACAATCCATACCATATGGAATTGAAATAGAGATTTCTCAGCCTGACCTCTGTGCCAGGGAAGGTCATGGAATAAATCATCTTGAGGTCCATTACAGACCATTTATAGGGATAATCAGGCAACTAGGCCCAGTCAGCATGGGTTCATGAAGTGCAGGTCACGCTTCATGAACCTCATCTCCTTTTATGACAAGGTGACCTGCTTGATGGATGAGGGAAAGGCTGTAGATGTTGTTTACCTGGACTTCAGAAAAGTTTTTGATACTGTTCATCACAGCATCCTCATGAAGGAAAATGTCTGCCCTAGGCCTGTGCAGGTGGGCACTCTGCTAGGTCAAACACTGGCTGAATGGCCAGGCCCAGAGAGTGGTAGATAGAGTTATATCCAGTTTGCAGCCAGTCACAAGTGGTGTTTCCCAAGACTCAATGCTGGGATGAATCTTGTTTAATGTCTTTATCAGTGGTCTTTATGAAGAGACTGAGAGCACCCTCAGTAAGTTTGCAGACGACACCAAATTAGGTCAGAATGTTGATCAGATGGAGGGTAGGAAGGCTCTTCAGAGGGACCTGGACAGGCTGGCTGGGTTGACTGAGGGCAATCATATGGGCTTCAACAAGGACAAGTGAAAAGTCCTGCACTTCATCACAGCAACCCCATCCAACACTACCAGCTTGGGGAAGAGTGGCTGGAATGCAGAAGAGGACCTGGGGGTGTTGACCAACAGCTGGCTGAACATGAGACAGCAGTGTGCCTGAGTGGCCAGAAAGGTCAATAGCATCCTGGCCTACCACAGGAATAGTGTGGCCAGCAGGACCAGGGAAGTGATTGTCCCTCTGTATTTGGCACTGGTGAGGCTGCACCTTGAGTACTGTGTTCAGTTTTGGATGCTACAGCATAAGAGAGACACTGAGGTGCTGGAGTAGGCCTGGAGAAGGGCGGTAGAGATGGTGAAGGGTCTTGAGAATAAGTGTTATGAAGAGTGGCTGAGGGAACAGAGGCTGTTCAGTCTGAAGAAAAGGAAACTGAGGGGAAACATTCTCTCTCTCTACAACTACCTAAAAGGAAGTTGTGGTAAGGTAGGTTTTTGTCTCTTCTCACAAGTCACAACTGATAGGACAAGAGGAAGTGGCATCAAGTTATATCGGGGGAGGTTTAGGTTAAACACTAGGGAAAACTTTTGTAACAAAAGGGTTATTAAAGACTGGAACAGGCTGCCTAGGAAGATGGTTGAATTGTCTCCCCTGGATGCTTTTAAAAGCTGTTTAGATACGGAGCTCAAGGATACAGTGTATCAGTCGCTCTGGCAGAGTTAGATGATAGCGGGACTTGATGATCTTTTCCAACCATATTGATTCTGTGTTTCTGTGAAATGGATGTGAATTATATCGGTTTTTTCCCCCTAAGCTTTCTTCTGTACTGCAATTTCCTTGCATTAGCTTTAGCCAAGCTCATGAATCCATTATATTTTTAGATACCAGACTGCAGCTACTTGTGAGAATTAAGGCATTGGCTGCATACAGATTTGAGAAACGCATAATTTTTAGTTGCTTTCATCAAACCATGTCTTCCCTCTGATCTTAGGTCTGTAATGTATTCTAGGCATATTCTCTAAAAGTCTTTGTTCAGGAATGTGATTTGCATATATCTTTCAGGAACATTGTTGGAATACTGGATTACTCTGGTGATAAATTTATACTTGAGATGAAAAGAAAGTTTGTCCATTTGGTTAAGATACTACTGGTCACTTTTCAATATATTTCTCTGTAGTCACTTTAATATGTCCTTTTAAAAGGATTGCATGAGAGTGGAACTTGTTATGTGTGAAACAGAAAAGGAAATATGTCTGGAAAGCTGTGATATGCATTGGTTAATGCTGAAAGGTCTATCTCTATGCTTTGATCAGAAAGGCAACTGCTACAATTGGAGGAAAGACTTGGGAATTAAAAAGCTCTCTCAGCAGCAGCTAGGCAGTGTTGCATTTGACTGCACTCATTTGCAGCTTTCCACTGTCTCCAGTTTCTGTGATGAATTTTTACATCTCTACAACTTTGAATTCATGTGGCACCTCTGTTTTCCTTGTTCTCTGACTTTGAGAGGATTCCCACTCCACCTGCTCCGTGGCATACTTTGCTATGTCATGCCCTCACCCCTCATACATTTACTCTTTGTGGTGTTTTATAGCTGCTATAAAAGCAATTGGTTTCATGTTTGGATGGAAACAGTAAGCAAACTTGTGATAGCTTTATCAGAAACCCTGGCAAGTTCCTCTGAAATTCAGAGCAGGCTTTTTGGACAATGAAGACAGATAATTCCAGGTGCATGAACAAGGTGTCGTCTGCTTTTGTCCTTGGACTTTGTTACTCCAATTTTTACTAGAAGGACAGAACATCTTCCTGACAGCTGGCCTGCAGATCTGGCAGAAGGAGCCAGGGAGCTGCACAGTTTCCCTAAGTTCCATGAGGAGGTGGTTGGCACTCTCCTCAGCAGCTTGGATCCCCACAAGTCCATGGGACCAGATGGAATTCATCCTAGGGTGCTGAGAGAGCTGGCAGATGAGCTGGCCAAGCCACTCTCCATCATTTTCCAGCAGTCCTGGCTCACTGGCGAGGTCCCAGAGGTCTAGAAGCTGGCCAACGTTGTGCCCATCCACAAGAAGGGCCGGTTGGAATAGCCAGGGAATTATAGGCCTGTCGGCCTGACCTCAATGCCAGGCAAGATCATGGAACAGTTCATCCTGAGTGCAATCACACAGCACTTCACTTCCAGGATGGCCAAGGGATCAGGCCCAGCCAGCATGGATTTAGGAAGGGCAGGTCCTGCCTGACCAACCTGATCTCCTTCTATGATCAGGTGACCCGTCTGGTGGATGTGGGGAGGCCTGTGGATGTAGTACTACCTGGACTTCAGCAAAGCCTTTGACACCATCCCCCATAGCAAACTGCTGGCCAAGCTGTCAGCCCATGGCTTGGACAGCAGCACTCTGAGCTGGGTTAGGAACTGGCTGGAGGGCCGAGCCCAGAGAGTGGTGGTGAATGGTGCCACATCCAGCTGGCGGCCAGTCAGTAGTGCTGTGCCCCAAGGATCAGTGCTGGGCCCCATCCTCTTTAACATCTTTATTGATGATCTGGATGAGAGCATTGAGTCCTTCATCAGTAAATTTGCTGACGACACCAAGCTGGGGGCAGGAGTTGATCTGCTGGAGGGTAGAGAGGCTCTGCAGAGGGACCTCGACAGGCTGGACAGATGGGCAGAATCCAACGGCATGAGATTTAACACATCCAAGTGCCAGGCTCTGCACGTTGGCCACAACAACCCCATGCAGAGCTACAGGCTGTAGTCAGAGTGGCTGGAGAGCAGCCAAGCAGAGAGGGACCTGGGTGTACTGGTTGATGGCAGGCTGAACATGAGCCTGCAGTGTGCCCAGGCAGCCAAGAGGGCCAATGGCATCCTGGCCTGTACACTGCACTGGTTAGGCCACACCTTGAGTCCTGTGTCCAGTTCTGGGCCCCTCAGTTTAGGAAGGATGTTGACTTGCTGGAACGAGTCCAGAGAAGGGCAACAAAGTTGATGAGGGGTTTGGAACACAAGCCCTATGAGGAAAGACTGAGGGAGCTGGGATTGCTCAGCCTGGAGAAGAGGAGACTCATGGGTGACCTTCTTGCTCTCTAAAACTACCTGAAGGGAGGTTGTAGACAGGCGGATGGTGGTCTCTTCTCCCAGGCAGCCAGTACCAGAACAAGAGGACACAGTCTCAGGCTGTGCCAGGGGAGGTTTAGGCTGGATGTTAGGAAGAAGTTCTGTACAGAAAGAGTGATTGCCCATTGGAATGGGCTGCCCAAGGAGGTGGTAGAGTCGCCGTCATTGGAGGTGTCAGGAGGAGACTTGATGGTGTACTTGATGCCATGGGTTAGCTGTTTGGATGGGTTGGATTGGTTGATGGGTTGGACGTGATGATCTTGAAGGTCTCTTCCAACCTGGTTTGGTTTATTCTAAAATAAAGGTTTATTCTAAGTGGCTTCTCAGTGGATCACAACCCCCTGCCCTGCTGAATTGCTGTTCAGCATCAGTCACTTCAGGAAATGAATGCTTTTTCCACTGGTGTACTCTGCAATATGCCATGACTCAGTGCAAAGCTTATGATGGCTCCAGCAGTGCAGAGATATTCAGCGTGAGGAAGGTGCAGGTGTTCTTCCTGCAAGGAGGAGCTGAGCAAGGCAGATCACAGCAGCCTGTTCTGAGCCCTGTTTTTTGGGGACTGTGAGGTTTGGGAGAAAGAGTATGTCTAGTCAGGGCTCTGAGGTGCCCTACCATCTCTGCATCTTAGCATGGTGGTGATATTTCATCCCACAGAGTACAGGTAAAGCCAGCCAGGGACAAAACATGGTGTATCCTTTCATTCTCGAATCATAAAATATGTTTGGTACTCATTTATCACTGTGGTCTCTGCACCTTTCCCTCCAGATCATGGGACGTATATTTCACTGATGGCAGATGTAATTGCAGAGCCACTGCTTGAAACACAGACATGCAAATTGTCAGCCATGATTTACGTTCAAAGGATTGTTGCTGAATGAAGAATACTGTAATTTCATTGCGTTTTCTGGTAGTTAGGGAACACTGCACACTGTAAGCTTTGTGACAGTGAGATGCTTACGTCCTGGGAGAATTTCTTCACTAAGGGTAGTCAGAGGGGCAAAGCTTTTGTTGCTGCTTTCCTTTCCACTGGCACTAACAAGAGGATGCCCAAGGGCTGTGGTGGCCTGATACCCAGCCAACTAGCTGGGAAGGCCAGGCAGAGAGGGTAAAGCCTCAAGGAAACACTTTCTGTTTCATTCTGAGAAACTTGTAATGATCATTAAACATCTGCAATCTCTTTGAAGGGCTCCAGTACTTCTGGTGTGAAGGTCATCAGGAAATTAATTCTGATGTTGAGGAAACATTCATGTTCTGCTCTGGCTCTTCAGTTCACCTGATTTTCATGCTACTCTCAGTCTGCTGTAGAGTTTTCTGACACAGAAAAAGGAGGACTTTTTGCTTTTTTTGACCCTAAATAATTTCTGTCTTTAGATAAGGTTCTTTTGCTGGTTCCCAAGGCATCCCACCTTTACTCTTCTTGTGAGAGGTGCTCTTCTCATATTCCTTGCCATGTTATTTTTTGGGAGGGAAAAATCAGCTTCTTAACTAGAACACCCCCCTCACACCCTCCCCATATTTCCCGCAGAGAAGGAATGGGCTCACTTATGATCCAGGAGGAGCATGATGCAGGGTGAAGTCTCACTCATGCTTTCTAAGGCTCATTTTCAAGCCAGATCTCCTAAAGTGGAGTATTTAATTGGGCATAACATGCATACTTCCTCTCCCACATTATGATTCAGTGTATTGCTTTTCTTCTTGAAGGCTTGTCCACAGAGCACAGCCACCCAATGGAGCAGATAGCTAATGGCATTAGACCTTTAACCTGGGGAACAGCAATATCTGGTGATGCTTGTATTTCAAAACCTGTATGTGGGTGGGCTGTTTTATTTGCATGTGGTACTGTTTATATTTTCTTACACTAAAAACCTAGGAAACTGCATAGAAATATATACGTATAAATTCCACCACGTTACCAAGAGAACATTAGAGCTAAAAGTTGAGTACTTGGGAGTTAAGTAATGCCAAAAACACCTGAACTCTCGTGTGTGCACGTTATGAGGCAGTCTCAAGTTTCAGGATCACATTACTTCTGTTTCCACAGGACAGGCAACAGTAGATGCTGTTAGCTGGAGGAAGGCTCTCTCCTCCTCTCCATATCTCTCCTGCTACCATGTCAGAAATCAGGGGCTAAAATGTAAAAGAGTGTACTGTGAGGAAACTGGTTGGGTTTGGAAACAGGTGCAGTCAGGAAAATCAGCTGGTTATGATGCAACACCTTCAAAGTGTGCAGCACTTCATACAACTCCTGTATGCTCTAGTCTGCCCTGGGAACTTTACATCAAAACCAGTAATTATGACAGGCAATAAGATTCACCATCATGGGAGAAATAGAAATGAATGGAAAAGAGTTCTAGAAAATAAATATGGTCTGCTTTCTGCTTCACAGTGTTGTTACAGAGGTGTGGGAAAGGGAAGGGATCTTGTGATATTAAATTGCAGCGTTATGTGATAGGTCAGCAGTTCTGCTAGGTTTCTCCTCCACACTGGTGTGGAGTTTCAAACTCCATGCATTCATGGCACGTGGAACTTTGCAAGGTTTTTATCGTTCATTACACAGAACACAGTAAACCTACTATCCATAGCCATGGGTAGCTGTCTGCTATGTAGTAACACGTTGTTATAGTAAACAGAAAATCTTTATCCAAAATAAGAAGGAAAAAATGAGAAAAAGAAAGGGACAAAAAAATAGTGTAAATGGATCTTGAAAGTAACTTCCCTTGCCAAAACTTCATTCATAACAGTAAGGATGTGTTTATTAATATTGGATTAACTTCAAGAAACACTGAGGAATAAGGTAAAATGGCTGTTAACTGGAAAAATGTCATAGAAACAGAACACACAAAATGCATCCTCCAAGTTAGCTTTAGGACATCTGTTGTTCATAACATCTGTCTATGTATAAATATAATATTACTTGGATGAAGGTGTTGAAAATCTAGTCAATATGCAGCTCTGGTTTCCATTTGCTCACTCTGGAGTAATTCCACAGACTTTAGTGGAGAAGGTCCAGATTTACTCTGGTTGAAAAATGAAGAGTAGAATGACTGGAGAGCTCCAAGTTTACAGATGATGCGGAAACTGAAGGATGAACAAATAACAAGAAGCAGTGTAATCAGATTCCAAGGGACTTAGATTATATTGAGATTTGGAGCTGGGAGATGGCAAATGGAATTCATTGTCAAAATGCTAAAATAATGAGGCTGAATTCAAGGAGACAGTCTAGGGAATAACTACTATGTGCAGCAAACGCCTCATCATAACTAGAAAAGAGGTTATGGAAAAATGATTGAAACCCTCAGACTGTTACACAGCTACAGTAAATACAAATACTTGCAAGGTACTGTGGTCAAGTGCTGTTGTAGAGGAAAAGAATATTATAGACGTTGCACTATACTCATAGTATCTAAGGCACTTACTAAGCAATTGTCCTGAATTCTTATTATCAATGTACAGAAAAACTATCTGGTCATTTTCCTTGCCTCTGAGAACATTTAACACTGGCCTGGGCAAGGCAAACTAGGAGACAGGACACCTTGGTGTGGCTTGTCTTCACGTTTTCTTCCAGTATAACCGCTGGATTACAGTTGATCAGATGGGGGAGGAAGAACATCTCAGTGGCACACAAGCACTGTACACCCCTGCAGGAGAGACTGCAGATGTTGAAGTACCCTGAGAGGAGGGTATGTCAGCATTTCAGGAAATCTGCATGTTCTGTCTAGGACCTGCATGTTGGTCTAGCCTCATGATGAATTTGGAATAACCAGTATAAACACAAAATGAGCAGACAGTCTATTCTTTTCCACATATCCATCCTCTGTTCTGGAATGATTCTCAGTCCCAGGTTGAGTGGGTCCAAAAGAAAACTTGCCTGAAAGCCCGTGGTTGCTATTATGAAGAAGAAAATTTTTAAGGATTCAGGTAGATATCACACCTTCCATGTCCATAAAAAAATAGAATCATACTCATTAACTCACTTTACAGAACTCTATGAAAAACAGAGATTGAAGTAGTCTGTTATTAGATGGATAGCTGTCTCTTTCTCAGAGGATTGATAGGACATTATTTCCCATACTATAAATGTCTATGCTTAGTGTAGTCATATTTCCACAGTTTGTTAATTTCATTATTCTGCTCTTTACAGCTACTAGACCTTCTAGAATCACTTTGGAGGCAAACATGGATGTACTAAAAGAATACATTTTGCCATGATACTATTGATTTTGATTAAATGAGCAAGGGAGTGAGGCCAAAAGTTTGATTTTAACTACAGCTTTGGTCTTCCAAAATCACCCCCACCATCCTCACCCGCCCTGTAAAATAACTCCTGCACGTTTCAGTGTACAACTTTTCTAATTTGATTGTAATTTGTTCTGTTTCCTCTGTCGTTTCCTGTGTGAGGGCAATTCTGGGTTACACAGTACACTACTGATTATAGCTTCTCCATATCTTTCCTATTCAGTAGTTGCCTCACGACCACTTTGGCAAGCATGTGGCAGGACTGAGCACTGTACCACCTGCATCACCCTCCTGTAAGGGCAGGGCTTGTCTTTGAGCCCAACAAAGGACAAGATGGTGGAAAGTGTGTGAGATAACAATACACACAGAGACACTTGCTGTGGATCAGCTGGTGTGTGCCAGCCATGTTTCTGAAGCCCAGCCTTTCATAAAGAATTCTCTGCTCTTATGGCACTGACAATCTCTCTGGCAAAATATTGCCTACCAAACCTTCACAAAGATCACAGCAGACATTAAGAAATTGCAAATGGATCTGAAAGTTACTTCTGAAGAAAAGAAACCAAACCACCAAAAGGAATTTTTAACCCTAAAAAAAAGCAAGAGGATGGAGAAGACCAGACATGTTCTGTGAACTTATTAACAAGGTCCCTTTTTCAATTACTTCTATGTCAAAATACCCATTTTTGTGGAACAGTTTAAAATAAAAAGGGATAGATGTCTGTTAGAATAAAGTCCACGATCAAGCAGTTTACATCCCACATTTCATAAGTTTAAAGGTCAGCGGTACCACTATCTCCTTAAGGCACACATCCAGCAAAATACACAGGCAGTAGGACTTCATCCAATTACCTCTGCATCAAGTATGTAGCTTGTAAGTACCTGTGGCATATCAGTCTGAAGAACTGTCTTCCTCTGGTCAGCCACTTTCACCAATGAAAGTATGTGCTCTCCTAGGCATTTGGATGCATAAACACCGGAAATACAGCAGGTCACACCATGTTTAAAACTGTGGCATAAATAAAGGACGTGCAAATCACACTGCTCCAGGATCCACAGATTGCTGAGGAGACTGGGAATAGTGACAAATGGAAGATGACTGGTTTTTATACTGTGGGATGAGTCTCACCTAGGCATACAGCTGTGTCTCCAGGAGAACAACAATATCTCAGTAGTGAATTACAAATGGCAATTTTGCCTTTATAGTGGTATTTTCAGGTCTTTGACAAGTCTAAAGTCTTTCTCTGTGTCAGATGGAAAATGCTTATAGATAACAAACAGGATTCTAAACAGACAAACTAGTCTTGCAACTGTATTTTACCTGGCAAAGTTTCTCCCAATATTTCCATCTTTAAGAAGATATATAGCTGTGCTTTCCAATTTATAGGGTTATTGCCAATTTAGAAACTCAACTAAGAAATAGATGCATTATTTCAAGCAGAGATGGACAGCATTTGTTGTCTGATTTTGCCTTTTCTCTCTTTGCAAGGTGGTCAAGAGTAAAATTTAATTTCACAAGAAAATTACTTTAAATGATAAATCATTGCTCTCTAAAAGGGGTGTGCTGTAATTTCCCATGTATATTGTTGGTTTTGATTTTTATTTGTGTGTCTTTTAGAAAAAAAAAGAAGAATGAAAGAATAATTTATTAATATTTTTAATATGCAGAAAAATCTGTTTCACTTCTATTGAATTTGAAGTCTTGTACATAGAGGTGGTGATTCCTTAGGTAATGATTAACATAAAAATATTCCTCTGTATAAAATAATCAATTATCAGAAATTGGAAATATGCTGAAAGTCCCATCTGGGCTGCAGGAGTATGCCTGAATGTATTACACAGGTGTTCATACCCATAGAAAAATTGCATTTGATCCAAGGATCATAATAAGGAAAAATCACACAAAGTACATACACAGAGTAGAAGTTTGAGTGCATGTCTCCATCTTTACCTACAAACTCACTGCAAACATGTCTGAGCATAGCTACTCATCTCTAGCTGTACTTATATAAAACCTGCCCTACCTTGTCTTAATCATACCACTCTGCTGCGTTTCTGTTGGAGAAATTTGGCCCCTCCTGGTCTGGTGGATTTTCCTGAAGTGTTTTGTGGCTAACTACTGCATGCTAGGCCTCCTCAGGAGAGACACCAGGCTCTATACCAGCTCTAGTGGCAGGATCAGAGAAAAAGATAAGGAAAAGGAGGCAAAATAGATAAGTACACAGTAAGGAGTTTAGACTGAGGCTGTCACCCAGAAGCAAGATCCAGATTACAGAAAGGAGTGGAGAAATGAGTGATGGATAATGGGGTGACAGTGTTAAAGAGTTGGACATGCAACTCTGCCCAAACTGAAACCGTCAACACCCCTGTGTCCATGCACCTTGTGAACAACAGTCCTGAGGCAGCAGCCTTAGTGTTCATCAGGGCTTTACATTCAGAGGGCTATAAGGATTGAAGGCAGGGCAAATGAAGCCTGAATTTTTACTCAAATCTGAGACCAGTGCTGCAAAGAAAACTTTGCAAGTGAATCCCATGAGCAGCAAAATGGACTTCTACTTGCTGAATTCACACCTGCTAAGTTTCAGCACTAATTGCAGCTTCTGGAGTCATTCAACACAAGTATCTTCCATATATTTTCCTCTTGGAAGGTGAGCCTAGCCTCACTAAGCTCCACTAACTCCCAATCCAGCCTTTTTTTTTCTTTTTTCTTTTTTTTTTTTCCCTTTCAGAGTAGCAAATCCACTGAAGAAGGTAATTAATTTGTGGCAAATTTGATGCATTGAGATAAATTCTTAGTAAAGAATAATAGGAGATGGTTCTGGCCACAGAGTTTATTTGGTTTCCAGCAAAAAGTCTGCAACTGGGAAACCAATACATTCAGTTCTGGATGCCAAATTGCCAACAAAATCCTCCTGTTTCATCCTGCAGGCAGCTAGCAATTGGCCTCTGGTGAGCTTGGCCAGCCTGAAAAGCAATGGGAGGAGCTGCCATGAGCTTCCCTACCTTGTCAGATTTCCAGTAATATGTCAGAGCGGTTGACCCCTGGATGACTCAGCCGCATCCCAGAAGGGAAATGTCTGGCAAGAAGATCATGCTGCAGGAAAGGTTTTAACAGCTGTGAGAAGCAGCACTGTCATTGTGGCAGAGAGGAAAGGAAGAACTCAAAGAGCAAGTAAGGCAGCCTGATCAGGCGTACACAGAGATGAACATGCAAACCTCCAGAGGCAGTATATGTCCCTCTTGATGGTGGCCTGGAGTTTTCTCAAGTCAAGGCTGTCAGAAGAGCCATAGAGATCAAACTTTGGATAAGTTACTCTGTAAAATGAGAAGTGTTGTATCCTTACTCAGATGTTTTCTTACAAAACACAGACTTGCTTCAGAAATTGCTGGCCAGGTTCACCAACAAACTCTATCTGATTTGCTGCTGCTCCTGGGACTGAAACAAGACATCGAAGTTCTTTGTCTGGTGAGACCCTGTGTGTGCTTCTTTATGCAATCAGAGCAGCAACAAAGGAGATGCAATATTCCAGAAACTCCAATTCTTTAATGTTCCAGTGTCCCAGCTTCTTAATGTTCTAGGCTAGTGTCCTACCTTCTCCAGGGTGGGACACATGCTCTATCAGAGATAAACTGCCAGCAGTGTGAGGAGAACAACCATCATTATAGACAGGCTACTCATAGACCACAGTAACTATGAAGCCTATGCTCCCTGCTTTAAGTCCACAGCTAAAGCATAACTCCCTACACTGAAATATTTTGTGCCACTTATTTGACACAGTGTCTTCAGTGTTTTCCTATCTCTTATACAGATATCCTCAGCTGTCTCTGTGGCCCATTTACATACTTGAACATTCAACTTGCAAAATCAACTTGAGAGCTGAGAAGAGAGCAGAGAAATATCTATCCTAGTTGTGAGTAGTCAGGGACACTCAGCAAACATATTACACTTACATATCACTTCCCAACATCTCAGTCCTAAGGGCCATCTCTAGTGTTCTTTGCATACAGCTTGTCTTCTTGAAGTTCTTACAGGGTAAAAAAAACAATCCAACCTAAAGATGCCAGTAGGTCCAAACGACCTGAGAAAGAAACCAGAAGTCCCTTATTCTCTGAGAAGTTAAGAATCATGTCAATGTCAGTGGTATTCTTTTCAGAGAATAAGCCACGGCGGTTTAAATATCTGACACACCTATTGCTTATGCATACTCTCTGTTTTGCTAAACTCCCCATGTGGGAGGAAATTCTTGTATCCTGAAATTTAAGTTACCTGAATTGGGATACAGATACCAGGATCTTGCAAAGGCAACAAACATAATAAAACCTCCCTCTGAGTGTTTGGATTTCAGTAACTCTGGAAAACATCCTGTGATCTGCCTGGAGCCTCTTGGAGGTTTTCTAATGTCTCTGAACACAAAACTAGGTGCCCTTAACTGTGGCACAGGTGTATTCCATGTCAGGGTCTTCCATTCTTGCAGATGGCACTGAGTGAGGGTTCAATATCTGCCCATTCCTCTGGGTAGCTGCATGATTTTATATATATCAGGTAGCCATATCTGGCTTTTGTGGTGGGGCTTTGGTCTGATCGGGACTTGAACTAAAGAAAGTAAATTAAGTGTACAGAAAAGAAAAAACCTTTTCCTTAATCCTGGTCATTTATTTCTTCAGGAATTAATGATAAAGAGTTCCAAAAAGACATACATGGGAGAGGCTGAGGGAGCTGGAGTTGTTTAGCCTGGAGAAGAGGAGGCTCAGGGAGACCTTCTTGCTGTCTAAAACTACCTGAAGGGAGGTTGTAGCCAGGTAGGGGTTGGTCTCTTCTCCCAGGTAACCAGCACCAGAACAAGAGGACACAGTCTCAAGCTGTACTAGGGGAAGTTTAGGCTCAAGGTGAGGAGGAAGTTCTTCACAAAGAGAATTTTTGGCTATTGGAATGTCCTGCCCAGGAAGGTGGTAGAGTCACTGTCCCTGGAGGTGTTCAAGAGGGGATCGGACATGGCACTTGAAGCCATGGCTTAGTTAGCCATGAGGTGTTGGGTGACAGGTTGGACTTGATGATCTCTGAGGTCTTTTCCAACCTTATTGATTCTATGATTCTGTGATTCTATAATCAGGAATAGTTGCTATGAGATTAATGGGACTATTCAAAAGATTCTGCCTACAGATGTATATGACTTTGAAGGATCAATACCATGACCTGCATAATCACCAGAGGTGCAGTGTATGTATACTGTAATTCTGAACGTATATCTTCCTTATCCCAGCTATACATACCTAAGTGTCATTGTCTGATCAAGCTAGGAAATCCGGCATTTCCTTGTGCAGAATTAAGTTCAGGTAATATAAGAGGATGGCTTGCTCCCATTCTCTAAGATTTCTCCTGTGACTAAATCCATGTTTCTGGAAAGTTTGCAGTTCAGTCCCAAATGTTATTTCTGTCACTCTTCTGGGGTGAAACATTTGGTTTTACTTTTCCCTTCAATCATGCCTTATAGAGTGCTTGGCCTATAAAAGCTGTTTCCCTTTTCACAGTGTTTGAAGGCTTTACTTCTTATTTGAAATTGGTACTTTCTCCAACAGTTGAAAATCACAGTATCACACAGTATCACAGTATCACTAAGGTTGGAAGAGACCTCGAGGATCATCAAGTCCAACCTGCCACCACAGACCTCATGACTAGACCATGGCACCAAGTGCCACGTCCAATCTCCTCTTGAACACCTCCAGGGATGGTCACTCCACCACCTCCCCGGGCAGCCCATTCCGATGACCAATGACTCTCTCGGTGAAGAACTTCCTCCTCACCTCGAGGCTAAACTTCCCCTGGCGAAGCTTGAGACTGTGTCCCCTTGTTCTAGTGCTGGTTGCCTGGGAGGAGAGACCAACTCCTTCCTGGCTACAGCTACCTTTCAGGCAGTTGTAAAGGGCAATGAGGTCACCCCTGAGCCTCCTTTTCTCCAGGCTAAACAATCCCAGCTCCAAATAAGAAATTATTACCATTCTGCAAGTATTTCAACCTCCGCTGTCACACCGGAAAGGTACACTGCTCAGCACAAACAGCAATAAATTAGTACCCAGGGACCTCATGTTCCCCAAAGGTTCCTCCATGTGTCTCATATTTGTTGCTCATCAAGAACACAGTGGCTGTGGTCCTTACTTACTCACTTTCTTTGAACAGATTTCCACCAGCACAGTACTCAGGTGTCTACATGCTGTTCTGCTCCATGGTGAAGTTTCTCCCTTGTATTTAATTATTTTTGGCAACATCACAAATTTGTGTTTCTTCCCAACAACAGACTGAGTAACAGAAAGCAGCATTATTACTGCAGTGCTTCAGAATGCTATGACTTTGCTCTTTGCAAAGCAGGATCATTGTGTTATTACCCTAACATAATATAGTGCAGGGATACTAGAAATGCTCCAGGGATAAAAACTGATGGTCAATCTAGTTTAGGGACTGCCTACAGCAGTGGCTGAGAACCAAATGTTTTGGAGAAAGCAATAAAATGTGCATAATGTTCCTTCAGTTGCAAGACTTCAGCACAGGGAATTTCTGTCCCAAACCCAGCTGCAGATCAGTTTATTCCCCAAACAAGGGTAAGTACCCCACAGAAATGTTATCCCAAGCAGTGTAATTACAAATGCAGATTGTCACAATTTAAAGAATCTAATCCCTTTTTGAAAGTCTTACTGACAAGTCTGCTTCTCTGCATGACAGGCCAGATTTGATTAGGCTTTGTGCAAGGGGAATTCTCCATCAGCCTATGATTTCCCACCTTTTAATGCCATCACCTGTCCTTCCCTGCTAGGGTGCACAGAAAATACCCAGGGGTGAATGTCTTGCTTTTTACCATGCAAGATGAGCCTCAGGATTTTAATCCTAGGGCTGAACACTCAGTACTCATTTCCCACAGGACCTGTGTCCCAGCACGCTTTGCAACCCCTCAGCCAAATTCTATGACATGCTTTGCAACAGTTCCAGGAGAAAAGGGACTGCTTAGGTATTGCATGCCTTCTCTTCTTCCCAGGCTCAAGTTTTCTTGGGTATCTGTCATTGAGACCTCAATGACAAACCTCTCCTCAAGGAGAGGTTTCTTGCTAGAAGGAAGGTAGAATATATAGGGGCATGACTGAACTGGGTTATTGATGAGGGAAGGGTGGAGGGCAAGCTGTGTTTGAAGAGCAAAGTTACTCAGAATCTGGAGTTTTTAGAAAACATTCAGCTTCAGAGAATAAAATATCTTCTGATACTGCCCTGCAAAGCTGTTGTCTCTGCCTTTCCCCCTTTAAAATTAATTTTGAATATATAATAAAAATTATCAAAGTTATCAAAATGCAGTATCTCAGGAAAGGTTGCAATTCCTTGCCTCAGTATTGCCATTTTTCCCATCATAATGCCATGCAAGTACGCTGACTTCATCATATAAAAAACTACAGCTTGGCAGAAATAAAATACTTTGATAATTTTCATCGAAACTGGCATGTTCCTGAGGAATGTTCAATCTAATCAAAAGGACATTTTCTATCAGACATTTTCTATCAGTCAGAACATTTGTGATCAGCTCTAATCAGACATTTATGTAGTAGTTTCCAAATGCAACAAAGAGACTCAGGCAGTCAAGGCTCAGTGCAAGGCAAGGAGTTTCTTTCTCATAAAATATTTGGTGCTGGTTTGTGCTGTCACACCTCTTTCACTTAGCAAGATTTGACAGCAGAGAAGCATAAAGAAATCCAGAAATTGACGGAAAGGACCTGAAATCATATCAAAGACCTAAGCTGGGGAGGAACTCCAGCTGAAGCAGAGCTGGTTGCTCTAACAGATTTGGCCACATGCCCACAAAAGCACAAAGGAAGGAGGGAACAGAGCATTGTAGGTACTGATAGTTCTACTGCCTGAGGAAGTCCTACCACACTGAGCTCTTTCATTGTCCAGGAAACTTTCCTGAAATGTGTTGTGATAGAAAAAAACACACCCATCTGCTAAGACTTTGCCAAAGGCTTGTAGTATTGAGCAGTGCAAAGGACCCAGAAGTCATGGAGCTGAATGATCAAGGACCCAATCACTCACACATGAGACTATGTGCCTGGGGTAGTTTATAGCATTTCTTCTTTTCTTTGACAGCTTTAATCAACAGATGGAATTTAAATATATACTACTATCCCCCTGTGTATTAGTAATACTTTTAAATCTAGCCTGAAATCAATATTTTGCATCAGTGACTAAAGAAAATTAGTAGTGGGCTGGGACTGAAATTGCAACCTGCAACTATCCTCATCACATCTGCATAGGTCCATCTCTCTAGGAAACTGTGCCATCTGCTATGTTGTGATCAGGACTCTTGTCAGGCAACAAAACCTAATCAAGGAGCTTTGGGGGCTACCAGCTCTTCAGTTCAGACTTTACTGAGACTGGAAACAGACTTTACACTTCAACTAGCACTGTGAAGGTGCCTTTGCACCATGTTCCTCAGTTCCACTCTCCAGAATAAAGTTTTCCCATTTCCCACCTCGTCTCTGGTGTCTGCTAAAGTAAAATGAAAGTAGGATCTGAAATAAATTTCCAGAAGGTGACCTTTCTGCAAGATGCAGGCCACAGACCCTGAAGCATCTTAATTCTCTGTTGGTAAGATGCTGTGCGCATCGCTGCATGCATGCACCAGGGAGGTTTAGGCTGGATGTTAGGAAGAAGTTCTATACAGAGAGAGTGATTGCCCATTGGAATGGGCTGCCTGGGGAGGTGGTGGAGTCGCCATCATTGGAGGTGCTCAGGAGGAGACTTGATGGGGTGCTTGGTGCCATGGTTTAGTTGTTTAGGAGGTGTTGGATTGGTTGATGGGTTGGACACGATGATCTTGAAGGTCTGTCTCTTCCAACCTGGTTTATTCTATTAAATTCTATTAAATCTGATGCAAGCCACATGTGGCTGGTAAGTTATACTTTGCTCTGCAGGAAGTTGTGTAGCTTTCAATGAAAAAAAAGAATCCACCACTTAGCTTCCAACAATTAATTTGCTTAGTTACTAGTTTATTTATTTTCAGCTTTTTCTGGCTTTGCAGCTGCTGAATTTAGAAGGATTTAAAAAAATAAACCAAAAAGCCTCTCTAGTATCTTACCTTCCTATTTTGTTATTTGCAAGCCACACTTTGTAAGACATCAAAATTTAGGTATTCCTGAGCATTTTCCCATACAAAAGCTAATTCTAATTCAGCAAATTTTAAACTTCTCATTGTGCTTACTTCTTCTGCATGGTCCCTTGAGAGTGCTTCAGTAACCACAGGATGAAGACCTGTTCTTAGAGTAACTAATCTCCCATCCTTCTCCCTAAGTAAACCAAGAGTGCTTGCAGCCTTTTACTTCAAGACAGCATTTTCAGTTGATCTATCTTGTTTTTTGAGCACTCCACTTGCCCTGCTCCAGCATCCTTTCCATATCAATGTCACCATGCTGGACACAGAAGGCTATGGATGGTGTGACCACAGCTAGAACAGCAGTCTGTAAGTTTTGATATGAACTCCTTATTCACAGCCTTTATGCAGGAAAATTGTTAACCCTTTCAGCTGTAGCCTCTCACTCAAAATGCACATTAAGTTACCTGGATAGAGACTGTTTTCCAGAACTGTCTCCCCCATCATCATAGATGCTTCTTGCTAATTTTTACTATTAGGCAAATACAAAGACATGCACAATAGTCAGTACACATCTTAGTAATCTGGAATTCCCTGAGGAATCCTTCCTTAAACATTTGTTATTCTACACATGCCTGTTTCATCTGTAAATTGTATCAGTAATGATTTTCATGTTTCCTTCCAGATTATTGATTAAAATATTGAACAGCCCTTGGTCTGAAATCTGTCCTCAGGGATATAACTAAAATCATCTGCATTCACAGACTGTTCCACTTGAACCATTACCTTTTGAGATCTATATTTTAGTCCATTTTTAATCCATTTAACAGGCCTTATTGATTCCTAGCCCATGCTTATTTTTAGGATGGGGTACTTTAGGGCACAATGGAAAGCTTATTCATTTGGGAAAGTGCATTCATTCTGGTCTGGTAGCTTCGGGAATTGAAGTTGATTTTTGTCCTCACCACAGAGCATTTACTTGTGTTTTTCTACTATTTCCTACCACAGTTGGTTACTGTCCAAGCAATAAAAAGTATAAAACCCACTACCATTATTTCAGAAATGCTGTGCTTTACATGATTCCTCAATACCATTTTTTTAGAACCAGGACTTGCCTCCTTGTTGGTAGTAGTTGTTAACTACCACTAGGGGCCAGGGTTTCATACCTGGTGTCCAGAGCTGCTGCCTGAAAAAGTGTCAGGATTATTCTCAAAAAACTCTTTAAAAAGATGCAAGGAGGAAAATGTGTTATTCTCCATTTTAATGCTTTAGAGATCATCCAGGCTTCTCTCACTGACACAATCATTATGAATGATTTAATGTTACAAAAATGGCAGGCTGGCGGCCTCCTTAAAAATCATTTGCCTTTTGCCACTCCTAACTCTATGTATGATGTTCCTGCAGGCAGAATTTACTTTGTTGTGCTGCTAAGTCCTTTTCAGATACATGGCCAAGGATAGGGCTTCCAGTCAAGGATTTAACTAAACAGTTCCGAAAAAATAAATAAATCTGAAGAACTACTGCTTTTAAGACTCCAGGCAGACAGAGCTGATGTGTGTAGGTTTTCTTAGTGTATATAAGCAAAACAACACCCATCACTGAGCCAGTGATATAAGTCTGGACTCACTCCCACAGAGAAACTAGCTCTACATGGAAACCAAGTAACCCTTTTAAACTGAGGAATAAATTAATGCCATCACTACAAACAATAGCAGTAAGGGATTTCATTCTTCCCTTCAGGAAAGCCTACAAGGCATAAGAATGTAGGAGACATTTCTGTTCATGGCACACATGTCATTACGTGCCAGGCAGGCAGATCACTGCTCAGCTGCCAAGCACAGACCACTTATGCTAGAGACTGGTTTGAAAAAAGTCAGTAAGAAAGAAGAGTTTATCATGATATTTCTTGGACATTGCCAGGCAGGCAGTTTTAGCAGTGATGTGCAGCTGAGAAAAGAGTATGTCTAATAGCCAACTAACCACGGAAGTGAGAAATTATCCCCACACTATGCACATATGTTGCCTTGAGTGAAGGTTAATAGGTATCCCAATAGAGATTAAATGCAGTGCCTGCATACAAATAGCACTTGTATAAGTATCTGCTTAGGATATTGGAGAAGACTACATAGATGCTTCCTTGGCAGATGATGCAAAGGTAGTAAATCTCTTCATGTGTCTAGATAGCCTCTTAAGGAGTGCTGGAAAGGTGGACAACCTTTAATGGTTGAACAAGGAATGGGTAAGAAGAAATATTCTGTATACAAAATACATTGCTTTAGACAATATTGTTTCTATAAGTCCTTTCAAGAGCATGTCCATGGCTAGTCATAGATGTGGAATACCAAATACAAATGACATAGGAAACTGTGAAGGGGAAATATTCAGTTTCATTAAGAACTCCTGAGGGTCTGATTTTGAGAAGGGAAGGTCTTCACCTAATCCAGCATGGGAACAGGATGTAGCTGAGGCAGTTCCATAGCAAATAAGCAAAAAAAAAAAGTAGGAAAACCAATGAAGTATAGCAAAACATACTGTTTAAAATGATGCTTCTATGGGGGTGAAATGAGAGAAACTGCAGCCTCAAAAAGAAGAGGTAGAGTAGAAGCTCATGGAAAAGAGTAGCTTGAAGAGCTAATGATTTGCATTTAAGCAGAACATGTGCGATGGGAAATTAAACCGTATGCAATAGGAAATTAAACCATAATATATACATATATTTACTTCTTAGTAAATACTGGTCATCTTGGAAATCATGTATGGGAACTGAAACTACTAATAAACTGGGTGTAGCAGAAATTTGGTGGAAGAATGAAAATTAGTGGAGTAGCGAAATGTCATGCTACATGACTACTTGGCCCTGAGCAATGCACAAAGCCTAGTTTAAAAAAGAAAGGCTGATACGATTAACCAGCAGGGTAAAAGATGCTACCAGGAGGAGGAAAACAAGTTCTGAGTGAGACCAGATGGGGACAATAGGAATCCTTCTGATTAGAGTTATGAACAGGCAGGTCAAAAACCTTGGAAGAGCAACTTATTAAGGGCATATCTTTCACTCCCCTTCTCCAGAAGAAGCATGTCCCTCCCAGGTTGTGTAAAAGGTGTGGGTGATTGCAGAGGTCAAGGTGAAAACATTAGGAAAAAATATACATCCTTCACATCTGTGTTTGCCTGAAAGGAGCTATCTGAGGCTCACAGTTCACTTTCTCTTGGGAAGTACTGGAGGATGTGTGTCCAAATAAACCTACTTGACAACTTTATAAAAAAAAGAGTGAAAAAGTCACTGAGTCAAAAAGTCACCATGAACTAGGACATCCATCTAAAACTTCAAAAGAAGCCCAGGTAGGAAATCCCCACTTCAATTACTGCAATATCACAGGATGTTAGGCGGTGGAAGAGACCTCTGGAGATCATCGAGTCCAACTCCCCTGCCAGAGCAGGACCATAGAATCTAGTGCAGGTCACACAGGAATCCATCCAGATGGGTCTTGAAAATCTCCAAAGGAGACTCCACAACCTCTCTGGGGAGCCTGTTCCAGTGTTCCATGACCCTCTCAGCAAAGAAGTTCTTCATGTTGAGGTTGAACCTCCTGTGCTGTAGTTAATATCCACTACCCCTTGCCCTATCACAGGGTGCAACTGAGAAGGGCCTGTCCCCTCCCTCTTGATGCCCAGTCCTCAGACATTTATAAACATTTATTTAATCCCCTCTCAGTCTTCTCTTCTCCAGACTAAAAGCCCCAAGGCTCTCAGACTCCTGGTAGCTCTCCGTTGGACTCTATCCCGCAGATTCTTGTCTCTCTTGAACTGGGGAGCCCAAAACTAGACTCAATACTCCAGGTGAAGTCTCATAAGGGCAGAGTAGAAGGGAAGGAGAACCTCCCTTGATCTGCTGGACACAATCCTCTTAATGCATCCCTGGATACCATTGGCCCTCTTGGCCACAAGGGCACATTGCTGACCCATGGATAACTTCTTGTCCACCAGGACCCCCAGGTCCTTCTCCAGAGGGCTGCTCTCCAGCAGATCACCTCCCAGCCTGTACTGGTGTAGTTTATTTTTCCTTCCCAGATGCAGGACTCTGCACTTATCCTTGTTGAACCTCATTAGGTTCCTCTCTGCCCAGCTCTCCAGTCTGTCCAGGTCTCACTGAATGGCTGCACAGCCTTCAGCTGTAGCAGCCAAGCCTCCCAGTTTGGTATTGCCAGCAAATTTGCTGAGCAGACACTCTGTCCCCTTATCAATGCAATTGATGAAGATGATGAACAGGACCAGACCCAGCACTGATCCCTCAGGGACTCCACAGTTCTCCAGCTGGACTTGGCACCATGGACCATCACTCTTTGGACTTTGTTGTGAAACTAGTTCCTAATCCATCTCACTCTCTGTTCTTCTGTCCTACCCTTTCTGAGCTTACTCACAAGGATGTTATGGGAGACAGTGTCAGACAGTGTCAAAAGCCTTGCTAAGATCAAGGTAGACTACATCCACTGATCTCCCTGCATCTACCCATTCAGTTAGGACATCATAGAATGCTATCAGATTCATGCTGACGGCTTCTGATCATCTTCTTCCCTTCCAAGTGCCTAGAGATGACCTCCAGATTGAGCTGCTCCACTATTTTCCACCATTTTCCCAGGAATGGAGGTGAGGATCACTGGTCTGTAGCTTCCTGGAGCCTCTTTCTTGACCTCTTTGAAGACTGGAGTGACATTGGCTTTCCTCAAGTCTCCAGGCAGCTCTCCTGTCTGGCACAACCCCAGTGAAGGAATAGCAGGTGGCCAATAACATCAGTTTTAGATAGGTGGAGAGTGATGGCGTGGGCAGCACAGGTTAGTAATTCTGATATCCCCGCTAAATAGTATGATACAGAATTTATGGATATAACATATAAAGAAGAAGAGTCCTCAGGCTAGCAGGAGGAAATTTTACCAATCTGTGAGGGTCATTTTGAGGGGACAATGAATATATTTGTGAAGAAGAAGTGGTTAGGTCCTATGAAGGTTTCTAAAAAAGCTTTTGACAAGATGTTTTCTTACAGGTTTTTGGAGAAGCTGAACTCCAATGGGCTTTGCATAGATAAAGAAGAGGTTATAATAGAGGAAGTAGAGAGTGACTTAAATGTCAGATTTTACATTTGCAAGATGTGTTTTTAGTGAAGTGGATTTATCTTGAATTTCCATTTGCACAGCTTGTTTACAAATGATTTGTAGAAAGGGTAGTTGTCTAATGAGTCAATCAACTTTGTCAAGCACAAGAATTTGAGGTAGTAAAACAAGAGGATGTGAAAAGAGTTGCAGAAATCCCTCAAGAAGAAAAGTAACATAAGAGAAGGTTGTGGACAAGGCTCTGTCCTATTTAATAGAAAGTAGTCTCCATGTGGAAACAATGTCAATGTTGCATACAAAGTGGTAAACGGTGAATTTCACAGTTTCAATAAAGACAAGATTGTTGTGTTACTGTGAGCTGGTCTACAAAAACATTAGTTAAGTGAATAGTAAAATACAAGTAATGTTAAAAAATCAGCATATGGAAGCGCAACAAAAGAGACAAATCTGTACATGCCTAGGACATCCATATCTTGAATATCAGCTCCAGTTCACTCGTCACAGAAGAATTCTGTGCAGTCAGAGGAGCACCACAGGGATTACTGGCATGCAGGGAGGCTGCAGCATGAAGTGATTAAATGTAAGTGGGACACTTCTTCCTGAGAAGAGATAGGTGAGGAGTTCATGCTAACAATGAAGTGTGATGTTCAAGCCTCAGGGAACCTGGGTTTGTAGTGCTGCAGCAGTGGGAATGCATCCTATGAGAGGGAAATGCATTTGGGGTTACTGAGCTGCCTGAATTCACTTAGAATTTGAACTTTCTTGCCCTTGTATAGCAGAGGGATTTCAGCCCTCTGATTTTTTTATTTTTTTTTTTTTCATGGAATCACTCCAACAGATTCGTGTCTTTATTGTGTTGAGGACTCCAGAGATGGACAGAATATTCCAGGTGAGGTCTCACAAGAGTGGAGTAGAGCTGCAGAATCATTTATCTTGACCTGCTGACCATTATTCTCTTGATATATCCCAGGGTACAGCTGGCCTGCTGGCCTGTGAGCATACATTGCTGGTTCATTTAATATATCAGTACCCTGAAAGTCCTGTGCAGGGCTGCTGTTAGTGTCTTCATTCCCCAGCCTGTGTTGATACTGGGGATTGCAGGACCTTGTGCTTGGCCTTGTTGAATCTCATGAGATTCACATAGGCCCACTTCTCAAACTTGTCTTGATCCTTGTGGATGACATCCCATCCCTCTGTTGGGCCCTTCTTTCTTATGGTGTGATTGAAAAGCAAAAATGTGATGGTCAGGATGGAAATAAGTTACAGAAAATTATTAAAAGTTTTGAATAAAATGCTGGAGTGTGAAACCCACCAGCTTGCTCAAAACAGCTTTATGAAAGCATAGTTTCGTTGCTGGACATAGAAAACGCTGTTTAGGAGGGCCTTCCTGAGCCTCATAAAAATTTGCAATGTTGTAATTGCTAGGCTGGAGTCAGTCTGAATTTGTAACTGATGATAGTTTTCAGTTGCTGGACCATCACCACCCCACTAGCATGTTGATCTGCTTTTAAATAGCCAAGTCTTGCACTTTGCTCACTCTGTAAAATGGAAGAAGACAGTAAGCAAACTGTCAGGAAAGGTTCAACCTTCAAGATAATCTCAGCAAACCAAAGATGCTGTTCAGTGAGGACAAGCAATGAACAGTTGCACAAAGACATTATGAGCAAATCCTATCTCTAGACCAGCTCTGCTGAAGGGATCTGTAGCTAAACACAGGTCATGTTGCAAAGAATGACACTAATTCACTTTTAAAAAAGTCTCCAAAATGTGCTTAGATTGGCAACTGGCAGAGTACACAGGTCTACAGCTTCCCTGGTCTGGAATATCTGATGACCTTGATGGGCTTATTGCATGTCCATGGTCTCTGAGGCATTAGGAATACTGACAACAAATTATTATAGCATGATCATAACCTGTAAGGCTGGAAAAATCCATTCAGAGCCTTGAACTTGTATTTTCTGAGTGTTTACAGAAAGCGGGATAGTGATTGAGGAACAAGCTGATAGTAACACTATTTCCCAAACACCTTCTTTCTGAAATAAAGAAGGTATCAGAGGAAACCCAGAAAGATATGAACTGTTTTCCCTGGATTCTAGTTGTTTGCATCAGACTATATAAGACTAGTCATGCAGTGTTTTTCTCTTCGCTTTGGTCCTCTTCTAGGTTGTGACCCCTGCAAATACAGGACATCACCTTGCTTCCCTTGGAGGCTAAAATGTTAACTCTTCTCATGGGACTACCAGTCCCAACAATGTCAGTTTCCCCACTGTCCTATTTTTATAGACAGCACCCTATAGAGCCTGAGATCTGCCTTTCCATAGGGTAAGAATCTAGAAGATAGAGGTCTCTGAGGAAGAAGAGGTAAAGCAAAAGCATGGGCTCAAGTGTTTGATGCTCTGAGAAGAAGAAAGGAAAGGAAAGGCATGGGACAGAGGGATTTTTCTTGCCATGCCTTTCACAGCCATTGGACATTAGGGGTTATTCAGGTCCATTGTAAACAAAGTACATAGAGTTCAATCTGCTGATCTCATTTTCTCTGTTTTAGTACAGGACTTTCAAATATTTTTTTTTTCCCCTGTAGATATCACTAAATTCAGGAAGTCATAATCTCCATATTTCCAGACAGACTGATGAGATGGAAAACTCACAAGGAAAAGGTATGGAATGACTGAGAAAAACAAAGCAAAACAAGATTAATGAAGTATCAAAAAGAAGACTAACATCCATAACCAATAATAGTCCAGTGATGTGGCCATGGTGCACATATCATCAAAATGAAGAAGTTTAATTCCTCCACAGGTTATCTGGAAGTGCAAACATAGCACAACAGTCCATGGGTTGAAGCACTTATAGTTTCTCCGTGCAAAACTTCCAATTTAATTTAGAGCTATGACCATATTCTATAGGTTAGTCGAATGAGAGGCAGTGCATGCCACAGTCTCAGAATGGAATTTAGAAAGGAAAAATAAGATAAGAGGTGCACTGTGCTTTAATTAAGTGAACTAAACTATTGTCTAGCAACAAATACATTACTTCTGTTATAACCTGGATTTTACATACATCGCTAGCTTCAGGAGTGGTAGGCAAGATAGAATATAATTTAATTAAAAATGCAATAGCAACAACACAAGCCAGCTGCTGTCCATCATGTCTCAAAGTTAACAACTGGTACATGACTTATCTAGTTAATAACTGGAACATTACATACACTACATACATAGTTAATATTGGTATATTACTGAAACACAGGAAAAATCCAACACCCAGTCATGGTGGTAGTTGCTTTGGAGGGCAAATTTTTCACTGCTGCAACACAGCAAATCTTGGTTAGCGTACCTGTGTAAGATTTCATATAACTGAAAGTAGGATGCAGAATGTGGCTAATCCCATAGAGATCCTGAGGCATTCTTGCCCAGTCTGGCACTTCCAAAAGCAGGCCTAATTGTTTGCACACAAAGACCTGTCCTGTGCCTTGCTGGACTGTGTCTTTCTGACAGTGCCAAGAAACTTTTTCCTTTACTTCAGCTTCTAGGAGTTTCTGCAATTAAGAGGAATTCTTAAGCAGCAGACAGGGTACTGAAGATTTTGGTTTTAAATGTCATTTGCCACCAGCTCTTGGCACTCAGGCCCGCATGGTCCAGCACAGTCTATCTCAGCTCTGCAGAAAACCAGTACTGGTGGCCAAGATAGATGTATGTAAATACAGCTGACCACCTGGAGTGACTCTTTGAAGACCCAGCTGTGCATGTCAGGTAGCAAACCTGAAAGAACAACTTTGGGCAGGGCCTGTTCCTGAGCTCATGTCATTATGCAGAGTCTTGAACAGCATGGTAACTCCCAACCTATTAGCAGAGTCTGCTTAGAGAAGGGGATATCTGCAGCTCAGCTGATACAGCTGACAACCTATCTCACCTGCATGTTGAGGGAACAGGGTAGTTACCTCTACTATGGCAGTGGCAAAAACTAGAATCAAAGAAGATCTCACAAATTCCTAAATTGGTGTAGCTGACTTATTGTAATTCACCTGCAAGAGCCCTGGAGCTCCACTGGGGAAGATGGCTTCTCCTGACTTAGCTTCAACTGGTGTGTTTAGAAGTGCAAACTACGACATTTAGATAATTCATGGAAAGTGCTTTTACAGTAGGAGAGGGCCAGTTTTAGCTAGGTTATCCCAATGGCTGCATACAGAAAAGGTCAAAGAACCAAACAAGAAAAATGTCAGAACTTATACATAAGCCAAGATATTTCTTGAGTTCTGTTGCACACCTGAGTTATCCATGCAAAGACAGTCAGATTCCATGAAAGCTAGAACTGGTAACTAAAATAGCCTCCTAATAGTTTTAATTTGGGATCCATATATCAATGAAAGGTTTTTTAAAACAAGTCTAGAAATATTCTGATGAAAGTTGCCACGTGGTATGATCTGTGTTTGTTTTCCTAGCAACCCATAGCTCTGTCTTCACTGATCACAGGCTGGCCTGAAGAAAACTCCTCAGAAGTGGTGGAGCTTCAAATTACTACTAGTTACAGACAAAATCCATCAGAAGGTAGTGAGAAGGCATCTCATGTGTGCACTTAGGGTAGCAAAGTGTCATACACAGCTGCATCACCTGGGGTTCAACTTCAGCTTTAATGGAGAACAAAAATCAAATTTCACATGCTTTGGTATTTGTGGAGATCTAGATGACTTAACCCTTCCATCACGCTCTGCTAAAATTCAGAGCAAAAAAGGCTATAAGCCTTGATCTCTGTTATCTCTCAGGTTCTCAAAAGGAAAATTAACAACATGGTGTAATATTGGTAGCACCTCATAATTCCTTTCCAGCATGAAATACAAATTTTTATTCTTGTCCCTAATGTCTCTTTCAAGATGGTGCTCCCACTGCCTGCCAAGAGAGCCACAGATGCCTCTGTGATCTTGGGACCGCAAAGGCAATGGAAACAGTTGGATTTTTGCGCTTGTTCACTCACAGCGCTAATGAGTTAGAGGAACATGTAGTCTGTCCTCTTGCTTTTCTTGGTTTGGATGGTGGGCATTTGATTCCTCTCAGAAAGCTTTTCAGACTAGCAGAAGCACTAACAAAGACAGTTTTCTCATAATTCCAACTCACTCTCAAAAGATCTTACAGGATTTCACTCTAAGCAGCACTGCTGTTGCTCCCCACTTTGTTCCATCTACTGTTTCATCCCATCAACTGGTCCTGGCTGGACAAGAGGCATAAGATAACAAGGCAGGACAGAGGCCAAACAAACTGGTGAACTCAAGCCATAATGCCTTTTACAGTGGATCTCCTCCCCAAGTTTCTGCTTCCACAAAACTTGTGTGAATTTAATCCTCTGAGATATTGGTGAATTGGACTATTGTAACACGGAGATGGATAATAAGCAGGTGGCATGTTTACATATTTTAATTCCTGGAGAAAATCAGACCAAGGTTTTTCATTGAGAAGGAAGTTCTCTCCTGAAAGAAGAGTTTTCTGACCTTTAGGGATCTTGACAAGTGAAAATACTGAAGACAAAGAAGGAAACAGGCAAAAGCAAACTTCAGTGCCCTCAAAATGCTCATGTCCACATTCTAACAAATGCCAAAAATATGGATAATAAATGTAGAAATTCCTGAGCAAGCATTTCTATTTTTATTCTCACCCACATTAGTTAATGGTTGAAACAAATCAATTTTCTAACTCACTCCACAAATAACTTCACCTGCTGTCATCTTCTTTTGTTCTCCAAAATACAGAACTAGCTAGAGAAGTCTGCAGAGTTCCCAGCGGGAAGAACACAATTGCTGTGAAAGTGAGCTCAGTAGGAAGCGTTCTAATCCATGTAACCTGGGTCGTGAGGAGAACTGGCTCCTGGACGTTTCTGGTGGCTAGTTAAGATGTCTTTATTAATGGATAGTGGCTCCTTTATCGCGTCCTCACTTGCACTTCAGTAAAGGTGACAGTGGATGTGCAGATTTGTATACTAGAAAAATGCTGGCAATTGTAGACAAAGGAGTTTCTTTGCAGAGGAAATTGTTTTATTCACCACCACCCAAAGTCCTTAGATGACTCAAAGGCATTGAAAGCCTGAAAGCCTCACAGCATACCTTCTTTTGTTTTGCAAATAGGTCTATATCACCCTCTTGCAAGACCCATGCTCTTAGAATGGGGAGAGGAAGTCTGCCTGACTGAGATACTGAGTTAGTGCTCTCCCCTTTTCTCCCTGAGAAAATCCTAGTCCTGTGCCAAGTATATTGCTATTAATAATATGTCACCTGGGGTCTGAACTATACTCCTGGAAAGAGCATGTACACTGCTATTTCTGATAACAAATATTAAACCACTCAATGTTTCTTTTGTAATATCCACTAGGGTGGAAGCAGGCTGTTTTTTTAATAGAGATGGGAAATGCATTGTACACCTTAATTTCAGGACTGTCTGAGGTGCAAGCAGTAGACTGGAACTTGGAATAAAGCTTCCCTTCCATATCCTCATGGGCACACTATTCTCACGGCATGGTTCTCTGGCCACTGAAGGAGTGCTGCAGGCCTGACCTGGTACTGTGGAATAGCTTAGGCCTTCATACAGTCTTCAGATACGAAGCATGGTTTCCTCTGGCTGCTGAAATGACAACGCAACTGCAGCTCCTGGTGCCAGTCCTCTAAAGCATGTCTGGCAAGAAGTGAGCTCATATGACTTGAAAATCAGGATGAAATACCTCATCGATTTGAAATCCATTCTTCTGGGGTGCTTGTCTGGACAAATTTTTTTTTGTTTAAACTTTGTTTTTTTAAATCATTGACCTCAGACAAACCAGTGGATAAATTATATTTTTTTCCTTTGTCAACTGTTTGTTATCAGAGGAAATGTCCTCAGAGTCAGGACTTGCTGGTTTTTGTGTTTTATCTGTGCAGTAAATTCCATTAAGTGAAATTTAATGCCAAAGCTCTAAGATCTGCATTCCTGGGGAATGACTGTTTGGGGGGCATTGTCTTTGAATCAGGAGCAAACACAAGCTGATAAAACACTTGTTGGATTATTTAGTCATGCCATCTTTTGCTGGATAACTAACACACACATACAAATCACTGAAGGCAAAAATATTTCCTAAGTGGAACATTGATGATTCCTGAAAGATACAGCAATGGTGTTAGGGAAGTAAGCAACCCTACTGGTGATTAAGCTGTTCCTGACATACATAACAGCCTGAACAAGATCTCCCTCTGCCCCCTCAGAGTGACAAATCCTGTTTGTATCTGGCAATGTTGTGCAGCCATGCTCACAGGGAAAGAATCATCACACTACTTCATCTTCTCAATAACATAACTGTGGCTGATTCTTCATCACTTTGCACCATGTGAACTAGTATCAGCTAGGGGAAGCTTAATGCTGCTCTTCTCATCCCCATTAGCAGAAAAATAGGCAGAACCAGCTAGCACAGAACAGCTGCTTGCACCATTCGTGGGGCAAATGTCTGACAGCACTGTCAAGCTTCATAGGGTTTGGAACACAAGCTCTATGAGGAGAGGCTGAAGGAGCTGGGGTTGCTCAGCCTGGAGAAGAGGAGACTCAGGGATGACCTTATCACTCTCTACAACTACCTGAAGGGAGGTTGTAGACAGGCTGATGATGGTCTCTTCTCCCAGGCAGCCAGTACCAGAACAAGAGGACACAGTCTCAGGCTGTGCCAGGGGAGGTTCAGGTTGGATGTTAGGAAGAAGTTCGATACAGAAAGAGTGATTGCACTATGGAATGGGTTGCCCGGGGAGGTGGTGGAGTCGCCGTCATTGAAGGTGTTCAGAAGGAGACTTGATGGTGTGCTTGGTGCCATGGGTTAGCTGTTTGGGTGGGTTGGATTGGTTGATGGGTTGGACACGATGATCTTGAAGGTCTCTTCCAACCTGGTTTGGTTTATTCTAATAAAGGTTTATTCTAATAAAGGGGACTTCCATTTCACTAAGGAGGCACTGCACTGTTTGTTCTCCATAGTTCCATGGCTTACCATAATTCTCCGATTCAAAACTTACCTATCACCTACGGCCCATTAACGATTATAGATGTAGGACTCGTCTCTTTCTCCCCACTTCCTCCTCCTGTATCTCGTTATTTTCAGGACACAGGAGAATCCATTGACTTAAGTGTCAAAACTACCACTGACCTTGTAGCAAGAATCTGCCAAGACCCTCCTGCATCACTGTTGCTCATAACAGACAGGAAGATTCTGGTGAAGCTCCTTTAACCTGAGGTTGATATGCTTATGAAAACAAATACCTGACCTGCTAGGTTGCAGAACACAACTTATGAGCATGACTAGCATATGGTTTAGAAGCTGAGGGATGAATAATGCCCAAATAGCCAAAAACGCTGAATTTGTTCAGACCTGTGTGTTCAGACACTATCATTTTTTGAGAAAGCTGACAACTAGACACAAAGTGCAGTGCTATCTAAAAACTGTTGAAACACTAAAACAGCAGAACTGTCATGATGATCCCAGGCCTAACGTCATTTAGGTTGCCTGATTGATACCTACATAGTATAGACCAAATTTTGAGAGCAGGTGGATAGTTAAGTTGATCTAGCCACTAATTAATTAACTAAACTTTGTGCACAGAGGCAACCAAAAGACTTCTTCCATCATGGAAATGAGCCACTTCCTACTCCTGAGCTGGACAAGCTCAGAATTCTTTCAGCAGTCTCCCTTGCTCATGTACATGAGTGCACAGTTAGTCAGAAGAATCTGCCCTTTGATTATCTTTGAAAGAAAACTGTACTTTCGCACACTGCCTTCTCAGACCTGCTAAACCTGATTTATATATGGAAGGACAGAAATCCATAGGTTGCAAGATTTTTATCTGCAATATCCATTAATTGACTACACTTTTCTGAAGGTCTCATTTTTCAGTCAAGTGTTATCAGTTGCATTAGGACATTTCTCCATAGTGGAGTGATTGCTCTGCTCTGCAGACACAGGGCTAGAGGAGTATACTTCTAACTCTACCCTGTCTTCAAGTTAAATGAAGAGGCTTTTCAAGCTATACATAGTGAGATTTCAGCATCTGAGAAAAGAGGATGAGCCTAGATGTGTTTATACCTAACATGAGTGAGCTGCAGAAGACTAAAGCAGAGCAGGAAGAGGTAACTTTTCTGAGGATTACCAGTGCAAACTGCTACCCAGCCCCTAAAGAAAGTACTCCTGCCTTTGCACCTGAGGAGCACAGCTCCCCACTGCCCAGCCACAGCCGCATGGTAGCAATTGCCTGATTGTGATGAGGCAGAGAGCACAGATCCTTGTACTGATGGGTCTGAAGTAGGTATGGGGCAGGTTCACTTTCATTCTTGATTTTTTAAATTTTAGCATGACCTCCCCTGCTGCCCAGGGTTGGCTTGGGATACTGAGTTGTGACAGAACTCTGCCAGCTATCCCCTTTCTCCCTGACTTTGGTGTATATTTGTGAGCCTGTTATATGTGTGCACAAAGCTTAAAAACCAGTAATGGCAGCCCTTACACCTGAGCAAAGCGTGCATTAGTCTATATAGAGTCCCATAAGCAGGGAGAACTGGGAGAAAGTCCTTGTGGCTAATACTAGAGAAGTATTAAGGGGGAATCATCTGCTGCCCTGAAGATGATATCAAGAAAAAGACACTTCTCTCTCTACTTACTACTGGACAGTTTTTTAACTTTCTTTTCCCCTTTTCTCTCATTTAATTTCCATTCCTTTCCCCCCAGCAAGTAACTTCCAATATTGCAGTCAATGCATGCCATCAGCCACAGACCCTGCTAATAAGCAGCTGCATATCTGTCTCAACATGCTTTATGCAGCATGTTTCATGCTGTGTAAATGAGAAAGCCAGAGAAATTATAGTCCTTGTGTAAGGCTACCTCCAGAATCCCATGAACACATGAATAAGGATGGATATGTGTGCTGTCTCAGTGGAGTCTGCAGGGCAGCAGACATACCTTGGGGACAATTTGGGCCACAGCGAGTGTGCCTGGGGCTCCCTATTTGTGAACAGCCAGTGCTGGAAACCTCAGTTACTAGATCAGACAGATTTGGCTCCCTATACGTCCTTGGGAAATTGCATGTTGGTAATTACTAGCTGAGTGATCTACGTCCCTGGCCTGGCTGAAGGAGTACCAGGTTAGGAGACTGATGGCCAGAAGTGTTGAGAAGCATCCTCATGCCCATAAGGTAGCAGTAGCTGCTGTGGGTTGCCACTGTATATGAAATAACACAGACAATCTTTTCAACCATGGCCAGCTAAATTTGCTAGAATATTATTGATCACCCCAATAAAGTTCATTAATTACAATGAGTCCACAAAATGCTGTTTGCTCTCTTTGTATAATGGCAGCAGTTGCCCCTGTGTAAGGAAGGATTGCCTTCAATGGGATGTGTTTGAGAATGTGAACATGCAGCTGAAAAGAGCAAGACCTGCTGGGTAACAGCTACTATGACTGATTGAAAGAGTACAACTGTGTTGCTGAGCTGTGTTGCCAGTTGTTCATATTTTGTCATAGGCAATTTTCATGGATTAAGCATTTGGTTTCCACATTATCATTAAAACCATGCTCTGTCTCCAGGGCACTCTGTTCCTCTGCTGACCCACAGGCTTGCTGAGCCTTCAGAGTTAAGGTACTGAAAGGGACGTGATTACCTTGAGCTCTGTGATGGTGACAAGAAGGTTGAGTTCTTATTAGTTAAAATTGAGGGAAAGGCCAAAAAGGCAGATATCACAGTGGGAGTCTGTTACAAGCCATCCAACCAGGATGGAGAGACAGATGAATTATTTTATAAGCAACTGTGAGAAATCTCATGATCCCTAGTCCTTGCTCTCATGGGGGATTTCAGCTTCCCAGTTGCCTGCTGGAAATAACAATGCAGCAGAGAGGAAAGAGTCTAGAAGGTTCCTGGATTGTGTGAAATAGTTTTCTGACACAGCTGGTGAGCTGTGCCCCACTGGACCTGCTGTTTGTAAACAGGGAAGGACTGGAGGGTGATGTGATGGTTGGAGGATGTCTGGTGACCATGAAGTGATGGAGTTCTCCACTCTTGGAGAATTAAGAAAGGAGGTCAGCAGGACTGCCACCCTAGACTTTCAGAGGGCAGACTGGCCTGCTTAGAAAGCTGTTTGACAAAGTCCCTTGGGAGGCAGTCCTGGAGGGTGAAGGAGCCCAGGAAGTTTGGACCGTCTCCAAGAAGGAAATCCTGGAGGCACAAGAACAGGACATCCACATGTGTCAGAAGATGAGCTGTCAGGGAATTAAAATTGGCCTGGCTGAACATAGAACTTCAGTTGGATCTCAGGAAAAAAATGAAAGTCTATGGGCTTTGGAAGAAGGGGCAGGCAATGGGGGAGGACTAAAAGGATGAACAGAGGTTGTCTAGGGAGAAAATTTTAAGGGCTAAAGATCAACTAGAAGTTAATTTGGCCAGTTTTGTGACAGATTATAAAAAAAGTGTTTCTATGAAAGTATCAACAACAAAAGGAGGGCCAAGGAGAACCTCTACCATTTACTAGACACAGGGGAAACTATGTTGACAAAGGGTGAAGGTAATACTGAGGTTCTTAATGCCTTCTTTGCCTCAGCCTTTAATGGAGACCAACTGTTCCCTGTGTACCCAGCCCCTTGTGCCAGAGGACAGATGGGGAGGAGAATGAAACTCCCATGATCCAAAAGAAAATGCCACTCTGCCACTTAGGCACACACAATTCTATAGGGCTGAATAAGACCCACCTGAGGGTGCTGAGGGAACTGAGGGGAATAATCTCCACTTCCCATCATCTATCAGAAGTTCTACCTGACTGGGCAAGTTCAACTTGACTGGAGGTTGGCAAATGTGATGTCAAGAAAAGTGATAGGGAATGGCAGACCTGTCAGTCTGACCTCAGCGCCAGGGAGCATGATGGAGCAGATCATCTTGGCCATCACACAGCACATCCAGGACAGCCAGGGAATCAGGCCCAGTAAGGATGGGCTTATGAAAGCCAGCTCCTTCTTGACAAACAT
This sequence comes from Melanerpes aurifrons, assembly GCA_011125475.1. Taxonomy (NCBI): domain Eukaryota; kingdom Metazoa; phylum Chordata; class Aves; order Piciformes; family Picidae; genus Melanerpes; species Melanerpes aurifrons. Next base: position 7,476,580 of record WWNC01000030.1, on the reverse strand, counting down.
GATCCCTGTCTATGACAAGGTGACCAGCTTAGTGGATGAGGGAAAGGCTGTGAATCTTGCTTGCTTGGAGTTTAGTAAAGCCTTTGACATGGTTCCTGACAGCATGCCCTTTGACAAAATGGCTGTCCATGGTCTGAACAGGCACACTCTTTGCTGGGTCAAAAAATGTCCATATGGCCAGACCCAAAGAGTGGTGGTGAATGGAGTTCATCCAATTGGTGGCTGGTCACAAGCAGTATTCCCCAGGTCCTGGTAGTTGGACCAGTTCTAAAAACCATCTTTATTGATGACCTTGACAAGGGTGCAGCCTCAGTAAATTCATAGGTGGTGCCAAATTGGGTGGGAGTCTTGATCTGCTGGAGGTGTGAAAGGCTCTGCAGAGGGATCTGGACAAGCTGGATCAAAGGGCTGAGGCTAACTGTACAGCATTAAACAAGGCCAAGAGCTTGGTACTGCACTTGGGTCACAGCAATCCCATGCAAAGTGCTGGTTGACAGCCATCTGAACATGAGGCAGCAGTGTGCTCAGACCAAGAAGGCCAAGAATATCCTGGCTTGCATCAGGAAAATACAGTCAGCAGGGTCAGGAAAATTATCTTATTCCTTTAACTGACACTGGTGAGGCCACATCTTGAATATTGTGTTCAGTTTTGGTCCCCTCACTACAAGAAGGACATTGAGGTGATGTTCAGAAAAGGGCAACAAGGCTGCTGAGGGGTCTCGAACACAAGTCCTGTGAGGCCCAGCTGAGGGAGCTGGGGCTGTTCAGCCTGGAGAAGAGGAGGCTGAGGGAAGACTATATTGCTCTCTGCAAGTACTTGAAAGGAGGTTGTAGCTAGATGGGGACCATCTTCTTCTCCCAGGTAACAAGTGATAGGATGAGAGGAAATGGCCTCAAGTTGCACCAGAGAAAGTTTAGTTCAGATATAAAGAAAAAATTCTTCACTGAATGGGCTGTCAGGCACTGGAACAGGCTGCTGAGGGAAGTGGTGGAATCACCACACCCTGGAGGTGGTTAAAAGATGTTGGGATGAGGTGCTTAGGGACATGGTCTAACAGTTGTGTGCAAGGAGATGTTAGATTATGGTTGGACTCGATGATATTAAGGTCTTTTCCAACTAGAGATTCTAAGGATCTACGGTTTTACATTAAAAACCCAGCCGATTTCACAGAAGGTGGGAGCCATCTGATGCTTCCTAGGAGTCAGATAAACACAACAAACAGATGATGTCCACTTTGTGGTAACATGACCAAAAAGAGTTATTTGTTAAGTAATGCTGAGGGCCACCTCTGGCACCCTGTGACTCTTCTGACTTACCTTTCCACACGTAGCCCTAAAAAAGGCAGTGTCAGTACTTGTATCAGGAGGTATTCCTACGAGGAGGGAGTGGAGTGACCTGGGCCCAACTGCTATTAAAGTGCTAATGCTCCAGAAAATCCAGGAGTCAGCATTGTCTAAAGGATTTGGACAGTTATTAACAGGCTCTTTAAACATCTTTGAGTTTCCAGGCAGCTTTAATGACTTCATCTTGGAGACTGACCTTTCCTGGCTAGACTACAACTAGTAAGGGTCGTTTGAACTTTATTGCAGTTCAGCTAGGGAGTCTAACATTTTAAAAAATAGTTACAGCTCATGTTCCAGTGTATACTGTTACTGAGGGACATTTGGATTTCCAAGGATTCAGAAATGCACAAGGTTAGCTTCTGGAGTCAAATTGTGCAGACATCACCACTGAGACATGCAGATGGACTTCAGGAGATCTCAGGGTTCAATGCAGCATATAGAATTCTGGGTTTTCCTGACTGCACAAATCTTTCCTTTTTCATCCACAACACACCTCTCCCTGGCATCAGGGCAGGACTGTGATCCACTGAGAGGGTGGGGAGGAGAGTGGAGCTTGTATCCCTTTCCCTTCAAATTTCCCAACCATCAGTGTGACAATAAGGCTACCTCAGGGTTACAGCTAGGTGACCATATCTATCCTTGCTAGGGTGATGGATGCCAGCTGGAGCACTACTCAGGATCAGGGCAGCATGAAACTTGGTGCTGAACATCCTTGCCAGCACCCTATGGCAGGCAGTAAGTGGGCTGTCAACATCCCGTTCTCCATTAGCTGTTGTGACTGGATGCTGAATCAGCTGCAGTACCAGAAGACCATGTAATAATCATAGGTCAAACATCACCTGGTTTTGGGTCCTAGAGATGTTGCTGCTGTGTTGAGCAGGAAAGGTTGAATTGCTGACACTCCTGCAGGGCGCAGGCCTGACCCCTTATTGCTGCCTGAGGCAGTCCTGCAGCTCCCCTCAAGAGAAAATCCTCTCCTCCTTCTCTCCCTCTGTTCTTTTATTGGTGGATCTTTGTCCCAGGCTGTAATGGCCAGTTGTGTCCTGCTCTCTTTTGGCCTCATTGACTTTTTTTTTTCCTCTCCCTTCCAAACTGACAGCAAGTGACACACACAGCAGCACTCAGAGCTGTAGCAGCAGACAAAGCTGAGCCCAGCCTAGATCAGCTGTCTGATTGTTAACAAAGAATGCTTGGGAAGAAGGGCTTCTCCACACTGCTGGGTAGTTTCCATACTGCTGTGTCCTCTTCAGCTCCAGGTGACACCTCTGCTCTTATCCATCCATAGGAAATGATGTTCAGGAAGATTGTGACTGGTCTAGGGTGAACCAGCTTTCTATTTCTTCTCTTTCCAGCTCCACAGACTTTCCCCTACTGTGTTTTTCCTCCTGCGCTCTTGCTCTGCTTCAGCTTGTCTCTCTGAGATGTCCTGCCCTTGCTTCCTCCACCTGAGTGGCTCTGGGGCAAGCTGCAGGAGCTCACAGGGAGAATGAAGGAGCTTACCAGCTTGTCCAAGTGCTGCCCTTCTGTCCCACTGTTGGGGGCTGCCAGGGGGACAGCTGGTACCCTGAGCCATACAAAACAGCCTGAAATACTTAGCACAGAGTCTGTCATCTTGTGCCTGAGGGTAAATGTGAGGAGAGCAAACACCTCTCCCTGCTGAGCACTGCTTAGAAAGAAACACAGTTTGTTATGATCCCAGACCATCAAGCATGTTATTGCTTAATTTGCCTTGTGGGCCCCTTGCATGTATTACATCACAGCATTTCAGCTCAGATCCATATGTCATCAGCTGCTAGAAGAACTCATCTGAAAAATATCTGACACTGTATGTAACTCTTGTAGCTGCTGGAATAGTTTTAAAAAAATACTGTGCTTCTCCTAACACTCTCTTAATCACTCATAAAATGCTAGTCACAGAAGTAGATACTGGCATTTTTACCTCCTGAAACCAAAGATCATGCTGAGTTATGGGAGAGTTCTCATCTTGAAGGAAGGAATTAAAGATAGGTTTCTTTGCAACTCTAGCTCCAGTTTCTCTCTCACATATTCTGTCTGATACCCTGGGCTGCAAAAAATGGCCAGTGTTTGATTGATGCTTTGCACACAAGTACAAGTCCATGCTGCTGGGCAAATTCTTGTAAAAAAGGACTGGTTCAACACCTGTCAGGACACAGGAAATGTAGGCTGTTAAGTGTGAAAATAACAAAGATGGGCAAGAGGCAAAGTGGGGCACAGATAAACCTACCTACCTACCTTGGCTCATCTTCAGTTTTCACAGTTCCTCTTCTTGAAACAATCAGGTCCTGTTTAGATGGAGAACTCCTTTCTTGTGGCTAGTGTAAGAGATCTTCTCTGGCAGTATACACCAATTTGTTTTCCACCTATGAATATCTGAGGTATGTGAGAGCCTAGCTGAGCCTCTGGGCTAAGGCATGGCAGATCCTACAAACTGTTGCAGCTGAAGAATTGATGGAACTGGCAATACCAAAGTGCAACCTGATATTTAGTGGTGATCCTTGCAAGAAATCCATGGCAAACCTGAGAGAAACTCAGCTTAAGAACTCCCATGGTCCTGTAGGGCAGCAAGGAAATGTTACCTGATCTCATGCTAACCCCTCTGCAGAAATGAGATTCACTTGGAGAGCCAAGTGAAAAGCTGTGCCAGCTGGATGAGGTGTGGCAAGACTGGAACAATGTCACTGTGTGAAGATGCCCTGGCTGCACCCACCCAGAAGTTTAGCTATGATCTCAGAGAAGAAGAATGAGATGGGCAAAAGACCGAAAGTCAGAATTTTGTCCCCATGTGTAAGCAATGGTGTTTTGCTTTCTAGATGTTTTTTGTGTGTGTGTTTGTTTGTTTTCAGTTGCTGGAGTAGAATTAGAGACACGATAATCAGGACAAATGTTAGACTGAAGAATAGGCTCAGCAGCTATGTGCTGTTTTGGAAGACTCATTGTGTTTCTACTCAGAAGTAGGGAAATGGCAGAGCAGCAAGGATACAAGAGTGCTTTAAAAAACGTAATTCAGACAACACACAAGCCTGCTAATCGACACAGCATCTGGGATTTGTTAGTGGACGGACACATAAACATGTCGCAGCCAATTGGTTAAGTCACTCTTCCTCCATCCTTAGAGTAAATAAGAGAAGGCTTCACTTTCTGGTATAGTACTGTTGATAACTGTAGAAAACCATTGCCATTATGTTTGTGCCAGAGAGAGTCTCAGTTGGCCAGAAGGCAAGCAGACCCCTCCGTGCTGTGCGGCAGACTCCCTTTCTAACTGGATGAGCTATTTTTTTTCACATTTATTTTCCTCCATTCCTGTTTGCAGAGGGATAGCTTCTAGTGGGCTATGTCTAGCCATCACACAGTTATTTGCAATGAAAAAGCACATCTTGTCTATTTCTTCAACAGCCAGCAACCTTATATAATGGTCTAGGTTGTAAGGGACCTCTGAGGGTCATCTAGTCCAACCCCTCTGCAGTAAGCAGTGGCATCTTCAACTAGATGAGGATGCCCAGAGCCCTGCCGAGCCTCACTTTGAATATCTGCAGCGATGGGGCCCCAACTGCCTGCCTGGCCAAGCTGCTCCAGTCCTCTACCACCTTCATAGTAAAGAACCTGCTCCTAACATCCAATCTAAATCTACTCTTCTGTAGTTTGAAGTCATTGTCCTTCATCGTATCACTCCAGGCCATTGTAAACAGACTCTTCCATCCTTCTTGTAGGCCCCCTTCTGGTACTGGAAGGCTGCTATTAGGTCTCCACAGAGCCTCCTCCAGTCTCAACAACCCCAGCTCCCTCAGCCTGTCTTTGTAGCAGAGGCGCTCCAACCCCTTGATCATTTTCGTGGCCCTCTTCTGGACCTGCTCCATCAGGTCCATGTCCCTCCTATACTGAAGCCTCCAGACCTGGATGCATTACTCCAGGTGAGCTCTCACCAGAGCTGTGTAATTCAGCAGTTCCCCTGGTTTTCTTCTTTCTCTTAGTACTTGCTCTTGATGACTAGTAAGGTGTTCTTCTTAAGTTATTGGGCACAGGAAAGATGACCGTTGTGCATAGCTTCTCTAGAATAAGCTTTCCGCGAACTAATCAAAGCCGTTGTCCTGTTCCTGGCCACTGCACTCTGGCTGCAGCCTGTAGGTGTTAGGAGAATGGAGACCATGCACGGGCTCACAAAGCAGAGCTGAAACTCCCAGCTATTCTGGCCAAAGGCCTGTGGTGATGTCCCTAACAGGACTGTAGCTGTGCTGAATATTTACTCCCTCTCATTAGCAAGAAATTTATGCTACGCCTTTCTGGTTTTGCTCTCTGAACTGTTCCTGCCTTCCTTCCCTAAAGGTCCTAAATATTCACTATTAGTTATCTTTTTGCCCTATTCCATGTGGAGAAGTCCAAGTAGACTTACAAGGCAGTCCATAATAGGTGCAGCATAAATACGATCTTTGTTTCCCGTCTTTGAACTTAATCATGACTAATTTCATGTGCACTCTATAAAGGCATCTTCTGAGCACCAGCCATCATGGAACAAGACCAAACCATATTACTGAGCACTCCAAACAGCTTTATTTAAGCTGGTAGCAGGGACTTTGAGGCATTTTCCTCTCCTTTCCATTAATGGCACCGGATGCATTTTTGTTCCATTGTTCTTCCAAGATCTGGGGCATTGCGAAGGATTAGTATTTTGTATTCAAAAGATATGCCATTTGCAGCTGAAGCTTCCTGTAAATTAGCTGACAGGGCCCAAAAGTATGTTAGCAGTAACAGACTTCAGCTATAATAAGGTTGCATACTATACAGCACTGTGACATTAATCATCATCACTTACATTAGTAGCATTAGCAATCCTGGTTTTAATTCCAGTCATTGTGTTAGTGATTGCTAGAAGAAAAGCAGCTACTTATGTGATTGCAAAACCATTGCAACTTCATGAATGAAGGCAGGAACATTCATTATCTTTTGAGAAGCTGCAGAGTGCATACGTGCACAACCAAACTGTGGTAATGCTGGGGCTGATCAGAAAAAAGCAAATGAGGGCTACAATCATTTCAGAAGGTGTTTTCTGCAGGGGAGGCAATTACTCTTTAAAGATTGAGGAAAGCAACGAAGTTTCTCCTAGGAAGGGTACAAGTGAGGACTGTGTGTACTTAACCCAGTGCACTTTATTTCTGTGTTTAAAGCAAGCACTTTTTCTTTTTTTTTTTTTTTTTTTTTTTTTTTTTTGTGGGGAGGATGGGGGTAGGATGGGAGGTGGCGGGGGAGTAGGGGATTACATGATCAGTAAATAGGATTCTCTTTGTCTAAATACCTCAGAGTTCTTGAACTTCCCCAACTCTCTCTTATATAATCTGACTTCAGGCATTTCTCCAGGTGAATGTAGTAGAAAAGGCTGTTCCAGAGAGATGGGATTCAGCATACATGACCAGGTAATTTCATACTTGGGCTGCATGAGTCAGATGTCTGCGGGGAAGGGGGATGGTGGTAATTTACTAGTCTAAGTACAAGTAGCTATGAGGCCAGTGAATGCTAGGCTCTGCACTGTTGCTGCCACTTTCCATCAGCACCAAAGGGGCTATTTTCTTCCCTTTGAGGGATTCCAGCTTTTAAAGTCTTGGAGACTTTCACAGAGAGATCAGACCTGTTAAAGTTCTCAGGGAGAATTTACATTTGGATGAGTGCAGTTGCATGTTTTAGGCAAAATAAGTATCTTGTGTTGGCAGTGGATAACATCTGCAAATTTCTTGACACATAGGTACAATGTTTTTCTACAGGTGGATGGGACAGCTGGTTACAGAACTAGAGCTGCTGGACACACAGGTCACTCCTTTGGATGTACAAGGATGGTGGTGATCTCAGTCGTCATGCAATAGCACTGCTTAAACTAGCTGCCCTGCTCTCCTGAAAAAATCTGTAGTGCATTTACTGCCACAAGCAAGATAAGGCTCCATGTTGGTAGTGGGTGAGAGCATCTGCTGCCAAAGTGCTACCTCTGCCCCCAGGATTTGGATGACTCTGAGCCCATAGGCTGAAAGTTTCTACTGCGTTTCACCACCTCAGTTCCCATCCACTATCACACCAAGAAGTCAGGGAAAACGTTTGCTCTTTGATGGAAGAAATTGTTCAGATTCTAAGTCATTGGATGCCTCAGTTGTGAAACAATTCTCAGTACTCTAGTTGTCATAGCAGAATATTGACACAGTGTCTGGTTTCAGGCCAACCTACAGAAAGTCAGTCTGTGCATTTATTTGCTCCTCCTCTGGGCTGGAATGAGCACTACTGATATCCTACATCCCCTCACTGCATCAGGAAGAAAGCTCTGGAAAGGGTTCTTCAAGCCAAAGTGCTTTCCCACCAGTCTGGGTGCTCTTAACATCCCTAACAGAAAGTTGCAGTCAAAAATGTCTGACCTTTGAAACCTCTGCACGTGATGCACTGCAATGCATTCAGATGGTCATCTTCTTTGAGTGATGCTCTGAATACTTTTGGAATTCTTGTGCTAGCCATGTCCCTGGGTGCCATGCCTTAGATGCAAGGGGTTTTGACCCTCATCTCCAATTTTCTGCATCACTATGTTCCTCGCAGGCACTATGACACATTTCCCAGAACTTCAGTTTACAATGAATAACACCTTGCTCAGTGAGTGCAACAAAGCTAAATATGGACTTGACGGCAAAGCTTTTTATCTCTCACTGGCACAAAACCTCACAGAATTCCTTTTGTCGTGCTCCTCGTCAAAAGCAATTTGAATTTCCTTAAATCTGAAAGATGTGGTGCATTGACAGCATGTGGCTCAGTTGGTAGTGCATAAGACCCTTAATGGGAAGGTCGTGAGTTCAAGCCTGCAGTGGGCAGTAGAACAGAATAGAATAGAATAAACCAGGTTGGAAGAGACCTTCAAGATCATTGTGTCCAACCTATCATCCAACACCACCCAACCAACTAAACCATGCAACCAAGCACCCTATCAAGTCTCCTCCTGAACACCTCCAGTGATGGTGCCTCCAACACCTCCTCAGGCAGCCCATTCCAATGGGCAATCACTCTCTCCATGTAAAACTTCTTCCTAACCTCCAGCCTAAACCTCCCCTGGTGCAGCCTGAGACTGTGTCCTCTTGTTCTGATACTGGCTGTCTGGGAGAAGAGACCAACCTCTGCTTGTCTACAACCCCCCTTCAGGTAGTTGTAGAGAGCAATAAGGTCACCCCTGAGTCTCCTCCTCTCCAGGCTAAGCTACCCCAGCTCCCTCAGTCTCTCCTCATAGGGCTTGTGTTCCAAGCCCCTCACCAACTTTGTTACCCTTCTCTGTACGTGTTCCAGCAAGTCAACATCCTTCCTAAACTGAGGGGCCCAGAACTGGACACAGGACTCCAGGTGTGGCCTAACCAGTGCAGTGTACAGGGGCAGAATGACCTCCGTGCTCCTGCTGGCCATGCTGTTCCTGATGCAGGCCAGGATTCCATTGGCCCTCTTGGCTGCCTGGGCACACTGCAGGCTCATCTTCAGCCTACCATCAACCAGTACACCCAGGTCCCTCTCTGCCTGGCTGCTCTCCAGCCACTCTGACCCCAGCCTGTAGCACTGCATGGGGTTGTTGTGGCCAATGTGCAGAACCCGGCACTTGGATGTGTTAAATGTCATGCCATTGGATTCTGCCCATCTGTTCAGCCTGTTGAGGTCCCTCTGCAAAGCCTCTCTACTCTCCAGCAGATCAACTCCTGCCCCCATCTTGGTGTCGTTAGCAAATTTACTAATAATAGACTCAATGCCCTCATTCAGCTCATCAATAAAGATGTTAAAGAGCACAGGGCCCAGCACCGATCCCTGGGGGACTCCACTACTGACTGGTTGCCAGCTGGATGTGGCAACATTCACCACCACTCTCTGGGCTCGGCCCTCCAGCCAGTTCCTAACCCATCGCAGTGTGATCCCGTCCAAGCCATGGGCTGACGGCTTGGCCAGGAGTTTGCTGTGGGGGACGGTGTCAAAGGCCTTGCTGAAGTCCAGGTAGACTACATCCACAGGCCTCCCCACATCTACCAGGCGGGTCAGTAGTGTCCTCCCTGCTCTAGTCATGAGGTCTGTGGTGACAGAATGGACTCGATGATCTTTGAGGTCCCTTCCAACCTTAGTGATACTGAATGAGCATACTGAATGCATGAGGGAAAGCAGTGGGAAACAGACAAACTCAGCACTTCCACAAAAAATGTTTCCAAAGACCATCCTAGAACTTCCTGATGACACTGATGATGTGATCCTGGTGAAATACCAAAAGAGAAGCAGCAAGCATGCTGTTCTCCTGCAGCTGAGAACCTATTGCAGCTGAGAGCTGTCCTGCTGCTAAGCCAATAGAAAGCCTGATAGTGAAATGAAGTTGTAAGGCATCAAGTGAAGTTTACTAAAAATACCATAATTGTCATGATAGAATGGCAATTTTAACTAATTATGAGGCACAGAAATACTCAAATAGGCTCTAGACCGTATCAAGCATCCAAATAAAGGAAAGAGATGAGATAGAATTACAATGAGCACATGTTACCTGGATTCTGGGTTATCTGGGCTTTTAGTCTGTTACATAGAGTTCAATTATCATAATTTCCACTTTGGATTTGATAAAGCTGTTTGTAACAGGTGTCCTCTTTGAAGAAAGTTGGAACTTGGAAATGAAAATAATATGGATTAAAGTGGAAGATCTCCTTTCTGTTATTTCACTGATAAGACCCAGAATGCGTGACATAGTACCATGACAAATGAGCTGCTGATTATGAAACAGACATGAGATAGTTGTGGTCTAGCAGTTCTTATCTAGAATTTTATTGCTTCCATCTTTATTTCATAATCATTAGCCATCAGATAAATATTACATATTTAGTTGAATATGATAAGATGGTGTGTGCAGATATTAAAACATCAGAATTACAGGACCATTTTTAATGATTAAAATGGTTCATGTATCTTCAGGATAGTATTATTTTGTTTAATGGAGATTTTACTAGGGGATGATTTTAAGACTGGATGCTGAATTGCAGGTTCCTGAATTTATTAATACTTTGGCATCCATTTCAGTAGCCTTTAGTTCCTGTAGTTTTGGATTACTGCTTTCACATCCATAGTAGTTCCCATTGCTTTATTCAGGAATGACACTGTAGGTGCAGGTATTTGAGTCGTATATACATTCATCAGATTACTTGCCTGTTTCTATGGAAGATCTGACTCATGTGACCCTCAGCTTTGGGGCTTTAGGGTGCTAAGATGGAACACAAGATGTGAATCTCCTGAGAGCCACAACTCAGAACAAGAAATGCTCTTTGTAGAGTCTCTCTTTGCCACATGTAGAGGGCCATCACTTGAGCATCTTCAGCGACTCTTTTTCTATTTGAGTGTCTGTTTGTTTGTCTAAACTTGTTTCAATAAAATGAGAGACATGCTGCCACCCTTGACCCTAGTTTCAGCCCCCTCAGTCCTCCAGTTTGCCAGTCCCTTCTCAGATTGTGGCCCTGTGAAGTCTCCCCTGCAAGCTGTGATCTAGCTTGTCCAGTTGGGTGAAGAAAGAAGCATTCCCCTTTCCATCTCTTCACAGCCATACAGGTCAAATAACACTCTCATTTTTCCCTCCTGGCTGTGTAAAAGGTATGTCCTTTTGAATGCTGACAATTTGGAAACTGCTGAATGGCCTTCTTGAGGCATTTTTCCAATGAACATCAGGAAATCATTACAGCTAGAAGACAAAAGGTACTAAAGTGCGTAAGACTATAGTACACATAGCGAATGCATCATCCAATTTCCTGCAGTAATGTGCAGGGTAAATTAAAATGCCTTTCACAAAATATTTAGCTTCTGGAGCCTGGTTCCAAAATGGCTGATATCAGATTATTGAATTAATGGTGAACTCTGTCTAAAACTGGAATAAAAGGAGAGTTTATGGCCTTTGGAAAAGGGACAGGCCATTTGGGAGGACTACAAAGACATGGTAAAGCTCTGTAGGGAGAAAATTAGAAGGACCAAAGCCCAGCTAAAGCTCAATCTAACTATTGCCATAAAAGAGAATAGCTCCTATAAATACATTAACCACAAAAGGAGGACTAGGAAGAAATTTCATTCTTTATTGGATTTAGGGAGAAATATAGTGACTAAAAATGAGGAAAAGGCTTATTTTCTTCAGACTTTAATAGCAGGACTAGCTGTTTGCTGGGTAGTCAGGTCCTTGACGTGGAAGACAGGGATGTGGAACAGGAGACGACCTCTATAATCCACAAGGAAAGGCTGAGTGACCAGCTGGGTTACACCCAAGGGTGCTGAAGTCATTGGTAGATGTGGGTACCAAGCCACTCTTCATGATCTATGAGCAGTCATGATCCATAATCAGAGAGGTCCCAATGGACTGGAGATTAGCAAATGTGATACCGATCTGCAAGAAGGATTGGAAGGAGGATTCAGGGAACTACAGATTGTCAATCTGACCTCAGTGCCAGGAAGGGTCATGGAATAAATTGTCTTGAGAGTCATAAATTCCATTTACAGGATCAGGCAATCATGCCCAGTCAGCATGGGCTCATGAAATACAGGTCTTGCTTCATGAGCCTCATCTCTTACAACAAGGCAACCTGCTTGATGGATGAGGGAAAGACTGTGGATGTTGTTTACCTGGACTTCAGCAAGATTTTGAGACTGTTCCCCACAGCATCCCCATGAAAAAAAAATTCTGCCCTAGGCCTAAACTGGCCTACTCTGCTGGGTTGAACACCGGCTGGATGGCAGGGCCCAGAGAGTGCCAGTGAATGGAGCTAAACCCAGTTGGTGGTCAGTTAGAAGTGATGTTCCCCAGAGCTCAGTACTGGGGACACCTCTGTTTAATATCTCTAGCAATGATCTTGACAGTTAGGTGGGAGTATCCATCTTCTGGAGGGTAGGAAGATTCTTCAGAGTCACTTGCACTAGAGAGGCAATTGTTCCACTGTGCCTGGCACTGATGAAGCTGCACCTCAAGCACTGTGTTCAGTTTTGGGTCCCTCACTACTAGAAGGACACTGAGGTGTTTGCGTGTGTCCAGAAAAGGGCAACGAGGCTGGTGAGGGGTCTTGAACACAAGTGCTGTGAGGACCAGCTGAGGAAGATGGGGATGTTCAGCCTGGAGGAGACTGAGGGAAGACCACATTGCTCTCCGCAACTGCTTGAAAGGAAATTGTAGCTAGGTGGGGGCTGTCCTCTTCTCCCAAGTAACAAGTGATAGGATGAAAGGAGGTGGCTTCAGGTTGCACCATGAAAGGTTTAGATTAGATATTATAAAAAATTTCTTCACTGAAAGAGTCATCAGGCACAGGAACAGGCTGCTCAGGGAAGTGGTGGAGTCACCATCCTTGAAGGTGGTTAAAAGACACTTGGATAAAGTGCTTAGGGATGTGATCTAACAGCTGTCGACAGGAAAATGTAGTATGAGAAAGACATTGAGGTGCTGGGGTGGGTCCGGAGAAGGGCAGCAAGAATCGTGGAGTGTCTTGAGAAAAAGTCTTATAGGGAGTGGCTGAGGGAACTGGGGTTGTTTAGTCTGAAGAAAAGGGTGTTGGTCTCTCTTCTCAAGCCACAACCGACAGGACAAGCGGAAACAGCATCAAGTTATGTCAGGGCAGGTTTAGGTTATACATTAGGAAAAGCTTCTATAACAAAAGGGTTATCAAAGACCAGAGCAGGCTGCCCAGATTAGTGCTTGAATTATAATCGCTGAATGTATCTAAAAGCTGTCCAGATATGGAACTCAAGGATATGGTGTAGCAGTGTCCCTGGTAGATTTAGCTGATAGTTGGACTTGACAATCTTAATGTTTTTTTTTTCAGTCGTATTGATAATGTGATTCTAGGAAATCAGTTGTTAACAATAATTGTACTCTCTACCAGCTGATCAGCCTGTGAGTTTGCAATGATGTCCTCACCACCTCCTCTGTTGCTGTTATCAGAAGAGATGGTAGTTTCTATGCACTGCTGCAAGGCTTTCTCTCTGCTGATTTCCCAGAGCATCACATCCAGTGCAAAGAAATATCTTGCTATCTCTTGCTGTGAGGGAAAGAAATTAAATTAAAACCTCAGTCCAGGTTCCAACTAAAATTGGTGCTAGGTTAGTTCCTGGACTACAGTCTAAATGTTCCTGGGCTAAAGATTAACTGTTAAATTTCAATGGGAAATCATTCTGATCCTACTCATGGCTTTGTCTCAGACCCAGACAATCTTTGGAATGCTCAGAAGGTGCAGAGCTCTAAATACTCCCCAAATGGGGAGAACCTTAGTGTCCCTGGACATGCAACCATCCTAGAGGTGCATGGGCCTGATCATGGTACACCTCTTCTGTGCTGAGAGATGGGGAACTTTCTTAATGTCCTTGTCTTGATGGGTGGAAATGGGGGCACCAGGAACACACCAGTGATTAGTGACATTTGTCCAGCCACACTTAATTTGGAGACACAGGGAATAATTTTGTGTTAGCCCTTTTCTAATAAGGGATACTTTGTAATAACTCCAGCAAAAGATCATGGTATCAGGCATTGAGGATTGGCTCTGAACAATTCCCATTTTTCTCTAAAGAAGAGTTCTCAGACTCATAACCTGAGCACAGTCCATGGTAATTTTCTTGGGCTACACAGGTTAATCATCAGAGACTAGCTGTAACATCTTGAGGCATTTAGTAAAATTTTCCTTTCATCACCTATATCTGAGAAGGACTGAAATAACCTGGGGAACATATCCAAATCAGGCACTCATAACTAGGTGGAGTTGGCATGCTAAGAGAATACCCAGCTGTGGGCTGCAGAAATGAGAAGGGTTCGCTTGCTTTTCCTGGAATGTTCCCTAAGGTCATCTGCTTCCAGATCTTGTGCAGAAGTGCAGAGGCAGAAGCTTGGCAGGGAGAGACAATAGGATAAAGGCAGCATGGAGTGACAAAAAATGTTTTTGCAAAGACATCCAATTAAGGCATACAAGGATGTGTTCCTTTAAGCACTGTGTTCTGTGTCTAATGTGATGTGATGAGTGGTTCTTATGGTACTCAATTGCTTCAGAAATCCTCTGCCATACTCTCCCACTAAAGAAATGCCATTGGAGATGTAGACATGCCTAAGGAGATTTGCTTTTCAGAGCAACCAATTCCCTTTACAACAACCTGCAATGCAAGATGAAAGAAGTGTCTTTCTTTCCTCTGCAGTTGTACTGTGCCAAGGTGCTGCCCAACCAAGACATTCAGATTAGGCAAATATCCTGAGCACCCAGAGCCCCCCTACAGGATCACTGTACATGCAATGGCAAGACAGAGAAGTTGTTAGAAAGGAACTGAACTTGCCCTGAGGGCTGATTGGCCTGCCAGATCTTCACTTTCTGTGTTGAAAATGGGAGAGAGGGTGACAGAAAACCCATGTCAATCTCTCCTTCCCTTCCTCTGTTCCTCTCTTGTCTCCATTCCTCAATCCCTCTATTCTTCTATCCTCCCATTCCTCCATCCCTCCTCAGTTTGTATCTCATTCAGTACCTACAGGTAAATGGAAGTAATCTGATCTGCATATTTCTACCAGGCCTGGGAACAAATGGATGTGAAAGGCATCCAAGATATTTTTGCTATTTTCTTCCCTCCTTTCCTCCCTCCTTGCTTTTCTCTTATTTAATGCTTGTCCATAGCAAATGACTTCCACAGCAAATGACTTCCATACTAGTTACCATGTACCACTTGGTCCAAAAGCGGCAGATAGTTGGACAATTGTGAGAGCAGGGTAAGTATGCATGCTGTTTCCATCTTACAGAACCTCCATGTTTTCAGTTCAGGTATTTCCTATACCTGATGTGGCTTCCATGGATTTAGTTATTCTTATTGGGTTACTGTCTAAGTTCTGCCTCCCCCTTGAACCCATGGAAACTTTCAGAATCTACAACTTGTCACAGCAAGTTGGTCTCTGTGGTCTCTACATCTCATATGAAAAGCCACAGCTATCTGAATATGGTGCTCAGTTTCCATGTATTTCATATATTGGAAAAGGCACTGAACAGTGAGTTCTTTCCTACACTTGACAAGATGATTATGTTTCCATAGACCTCTGTGATATCTCCCCTCAGCTGTCCCTTCTTTAAGACTAATGAGACCCAGCCTGCTAAGTGCTCCCCAGACATCACCCAATCAAGATATTAATTCACCCATGTTGCCCTCCCAACCCTTCCCCATTATACTATCTCTCTTCTGAGACAAGAAGACCAGGACCACTCATGGTATTTGAGATCTGCACAAATAATGAACTTATACAATGTCATGGTGATGGCATCTTGAGATGGTTCAGCCTTGAGAAGAGAAGGCTTAGGTGAGATCTTCTTACCACATACCAGCACATAAAAGGTGGCTACCAGGATGATGGAGACTCTCTTTTTACAAGGATTTATATGGACAAGACAAAGGGTAATGGGTACAGGTTACTCCTGGGGAGATTCTGACTGGAATCCAGAAAAATAAAATCACAATGAGAACAGTTAAGACATTGGAATAATTTTTCAGGAAAGTAGTGAATTCCCCTACAGTTTAAAGATTCAACTTTACAGGGTTCTAGGCCATTTAATTTAAACTATAGTATTAACTAGAAAGGTTGGACCCTTGGGGTCCCTTCCAACCTGGCATTCTGTGATTCTGTTATTTAGTAATTACTAGTATCTAGTTTGTTTTATTAACTATTCCTGAGCAGTGAGGTTAATTTTCTGTAGAGCAGGCTCTCACAGCCCCAAGATTGGTTATGCCTGGTGAACTTATCTCTTGCTAAAATAATGTGACCCACTTAGTGCATGAGGGAAAGGATGTGTATGATATTTACTTGGACTTAAGTAAAGCCTTTGACACTGTCTCCCACACCATTCTCTTGGAAAAACGGGGTCGCATGGCTTGGATGGGTGAACACTTCACTGAGTTAAAAACTGTCTGACTGGCCCAAAGAGTGATGGGGAATAGTTAAATTCAGTTGGTGGCTGGTCAGTAGTGGTGCTTCCCAGGGCTCAGTTTTGGGGCCAGCTCTCTTTAATATCTTTACTGATGATCTGCATGAGGCAATTGAGTGCAGCCTCAGTATGTTTGCAGATAAAACTAAATTGAGTGGGAAAGTTCTGCTTGGGGGCAGGAAGCCCCTGCAAAGGGATCTGAACAATCTGGATCTATGGGCTGAGGTAATTTGTATGAGGTTTAATAAAGCCAAGTGCTGGGTCCTGTACTTTGGTCATACCAACCCCACACAATGCTATATGCCTGGGGGAGAGTGGTTGAAAAACTACCCAGCAGAAAAAGACTGGGGGCTGCTGGTTGACAGCTGATTGAACATGAGCCAGCAGGGTGTTCAGGTGGCCAAGAAGGCCAGTGGCATCCTGGCCTGATCAGAAATAGTGTGGCCAGCAGGAGTGGGGAAGTGATTGTGCCCTTGTACTTGGCACTGGTGTGTCTGCATCTTGAATTCTGTGTTCAGGTTTGGGTTCTTCACTGTTAAGAAAGGCAACAAAGCTGGTGAAGGGCTGGAGAACAAGTCTTATGAGGAATGGCTGAGAGAACTGAGATTGTTCAGTCTGGAGAGAGGGAGGCTGAAGGGAGACCTCATTGCTCTCTACAATTAGCTGAAATGAGGTTTGTAATGAGTTAGGTGTTGATCTCTTCTCTCGAGTATCAAGTGGTAGAATAAGAGTAAATGTTGCACCAGGGTAGGTTTAGCTTTTTTCTGTACTGAAAAAGTGGTCAGGCATTGGAACAGGCTTGCCTGGGAAGGTGGTAGAGTTGTTGGAGGTGTTAAAAAAAACTTGTAGACCTAACACTTTGGGACATGGTTTAATGGCTGTGGTGGTGTTAGGTCAGTGGTCAGACTCAGTGATCTCAGAGGTCTTTTCCAGCCAAAACAATTCTATGATTCTAGGGTTGTATCATTTCTGCCACAAGCTGCAGTAGTAGCAGTCAGGGTAAAGATAGTAATTCTTATTTAAGAAACTAAAAATGTTGTACCTAGGAACAAGAGTACCTGTTGGAGATCCCTACAGGAATAAGACAGAAAATTCAGGGAACAGTGGCTCACAAAGACAGAACATGGCTTTTACAACAGTATTTGGATCCAGAAAGATGTTGGCTAGTGACCTGACACAGCTTGCTGAGCAGCTGGGCCAGTACAACACATAAACAATTTAATGCAGCACCTCTTTTACTGAAAATTAATAACAAAACCTTAATAAATCAACAATTACTTATTGCTGTATTTGGGATAATAAATTCTTTAGTTTATCAGTAGCTTCTGGCTTCCACAGCATGTTCTTTGAACAGTTTGCCTTTCAGTTACATCCCCTTTCTCTCCTGAACAATAAATTAGCATTCATTTTTCTTTTAAAGGAAAAGAGGGGAAAAAGAGGATATATTACAATTTTTTTTCAAAGCAAAAAAGAAAAACGCAACATATTTTGACATATATCTTAAAATAATACGAGGATAATTTTCTCCACATGTTAGATGCTATGCATAAATAATAAAGGATGTTATGTTATTTACAGTGTTATACAGTAAACTAAGAGAGTCTCATATAACACATAATCCATAAAGACAGTAAATGATGAAAACATCTAAGTATGTACAAGATGTATTTACAATAGAATAGAGAATTACAAATTATGATAATCGGCCATGTTCTTTGTCTGCCCTTCTCTGCAGCATTTCATAGGTGCTTTTTTAGTTTCTTACTAGAAGTAAGTCCCAGTTGATGGTAAGTAGACACACTGCAGGGCCAAGAAGTGTTCAACAGGCTGAGAAGCATGTCCTCTGAGGGGACACAAGATTGCTATCCTGAGTGCTCAGGAAACTACTTGCAATGTGTCTGAGTGAAGCAGGGAGATGCAGTGTTGTTGTTTTGGAGAACTGGAAAGAGAAGGAACTTCCCTATTTCCCTGATAAAGGCAGTGATTGATCTCTTAAACCTGGCGGTGCTGGGGTGGCTCAAGTGAGGAAAGAACAACTGGGCCAAGAGGAGGGAGTATGTTTATCTCCGTTACATAAGAACCTCTGTAGAGTTGTAATGATTTTCACAACTGTAACAAGCAGATTGTAACAGTTTGTGCAAAACATATTCCAGATATGTGCCCCTGAAGGAAGCCTTTTATTCTGTAACAATTCCTGCATATGAACGCATGCACAAGGAAAACTCATGGCTCGAGCAATATGTCATGGAAAGAAACCAGGACAACTCTGCCATCACTGGAATGTTTCCCTCCATGACAGTGATGGCTCAAAGGTGTTGGGACTGCCTAGCTCAGACATCTAGGTAATGAAGCAAATATCCCCAACAGGGGAGCTGGCCTTTTCTGTAGGCACTTGCTGGCTCTGCTCTGTGTTGCTGCAATTCTCAGCTCCTTGGCCAGCAGGGGCTGGCTACAGCCTGCCAGCAGAAACTGTGGCCATGTAGACTTCCAAACTTCGGGATGTACACATTGCTGACACAGACCACCCTCACAGTGCACCTAAAAGCAAGTCCAGAGGTGGAGGTCTGTGTCCTGCTCCCACTTCTGTGAGTACCAAGCCAGGGCAGGTCCTGTAACTTGCTGTTGCATGAACTGTGCTGTAAGGCTGGGTTCTCCCCAGAGACCTAAGGGCTTAGGCAGCCATATCCCCAATTGTATTTCTTGTTCTTAGGTCCATGTGAAGAATCCAGCCTAATTTCATGCTTATCTTACAACACACTACTATATGTACCGAGGGGAGGAGAAGCAGGGGCTGCACACCAATCTAACTTTGAGGCATGGCAACAGAAGAGGTGTGATATTTTCTCCTAGACCTACGCCAAATAAATCTCACATGTGTATCCCCCCAGCCTGCAATTGCTCCTTAGTTTTATACTGGCCCTTTATAACAACATCAGTGCTGCTAGTTAAATAATTTACTCCACTTCAAAGCAAGTTCCTTTTCCAACCTGGTAGTCTGTCTGGGCTGTCCCAGACACTTCAATGAAAGCTGGCCTTCTGGGAGACCTATATTGGAGGAGATTACAAAAGGCTTGTGTTACAATCTCTACATTGCCACTGAGACTGGTGATTCTGGAGTAAATCTCTTGCTTTGTCATCATTTTCCTGTCTTATCTATTATTTAAGATGTTTGCAGTATTGGGACTTTACTGAAAGGGCAGATTTTCAAGTGCCTCTGGAAACTCAGCGATGCAAAATGAGTGGTGTGCATTAGGAAAGCCCACCTGGCTTTCTGTACTGCTGAGTGGCAGAGTTACTCAGGAAATGGATGTTTTGCTGCGTGGGATTGCAGATAAAAAGGCATGAAGGGATGAAAAATGAGTGTACTTTATCTAGAATTTGTAGATACCTTTTGTTTTGGTCTGCAAAGGCAAAGCGTGTTCAGGTACATGCTAGCTGTGAAAAAAACAGCAAGATGGACTTAAGTCCAAACAGAATGTATTTGACAAACACTGTCATCTCCCATAGACTTCTGGAATAACCAGTGCTATTTCAGCCATCACGGAGCAAAAAATTGTGCTAGTTTCCTAGCCTTTTGCTTCGACTACCAAGATCCTGGTATACAACTTTGTCGTCAACTTCTTCCTATACTAAGGTCTTTTTCTGCTGAATCAAGTGGTCAGGTAGACTCACTTGTGTTCCTACTAACGAGATGTGGCTGATTTACACAGTGAACGACTCACTAATTTTCACCACCCTGATGAAGAACTTAATTTACTAGACTTTGCTCTTGGGTGTCAAATCAAGAGGACACCTTGTTTAACAAAACTTTTAAACGTGTGCTCAACTGCATGCATGCGCTGGGTGTGTCAGTGGAAGCCTAGGACACGCTGAAGGTAACTTTTGCTGGGATTAGAATAAGCATATGCTTGAACAATTTACTGAGTTGGGGCTTTCATTCCATGGGTTTACATATCACAAAATTTCCTTGACTTATTTCTCTTCATTTAACTGGGACCAGGGTTTGGCCCAAAGGATGAGTGCATTTTGGCTGAAATTCTTTTTCTTTTGACATGGCTCTTACTTAGAGTCCAGTAATACCTGTAAAACATATGCTCTCATTTTCAGAATCCCTGGAGCTTGGAAAAACATTTGTTTTCCACATCAATCCTGAGTCTATGCTGTGCCAACTTTATGCACAACAAAAATCAAAAGAAGATGCAGTGACCCTGACTAAACTGATGGGAATTTAGTGCAAAAGAGGCCATTTGCTTCTGTCTGAATGGATGCAATTGCTGCAGCATTGACAACACCCCTGTCCATTACTAGTCAAAGGCTTTAAGGCCATCATTGACTATATCAACATGGTTATCAAATAGCCATGCACATCATGGATGTAACCCACATGTTGTGCTTGCCTTCATAAATGGGCTTTGCACGAGGCTTGCCTTTCTCACCCGAAATAATGGAATCAATAAAGGCAAGTAGAAATGAACTCCATACTTCTACTATGTCCTTCCTACTTGCCTGCACCACATCATCTTTTCCCTGAAAGTCATGTCTGTGTCAAAAACCCTTCCTCCAACAGCAACTCTAACAAGGTACTGCTAGAAGCCTGTCACGGTTCTTTCTGAGGAGAAAAAAGGGGAGAAAATTGAGAGAGGAAACAAAAGGATAAATCATCTATTAGAAATCAACATTAAAAAATAGAGGTGAAAACTGATTGCACTTTTATTAGTGGCATTTGTTTTCCAGCCAGTTCTCTTCCTTGCTTGGTTACAGATATCTGCTATTATATTTGCCCCATTAACTTAAACTAATTTTTTTTAATTTTCTTTTTTTCTTTTTTTTTTCCCTTTTTTTTTTCCCTTTTTTTTTTTTCCTTTTTTTTTTTTCTCGTTAGAATATTGGGTTCAAAGCTTCAGCTAACCTAAATCCATTTTCTAAGGGATAACTACAACAATTAATATCTGGAAAATAATGAAATGGCAGGTCCTAGTGGTTACAAGCTAACCTCTGATTAATAATATATTTGGTTTAAAATCACAACATTACTTTCTTTCTATAACATTATTTAATGCAGATTGGCTTTTTTATTTGTTTGTTTGTTTGTTTTTTATCCTGCTGTAATTAATAGTAGCATGCTGTTGAATCTACTATTATTCCAGTGCTCAAAGAAGCAAACCTTTTGGCTGGCAGAGAGCAGACAAAACTCATTTCATATACTGAAAGCAAATAAAATTTCTTGTAGAAGAATATATTTAGTTTGTTGTTTGTTTTGCTGTTTTTATTTTCCTTTTTTTTTTTTTTCCTTCCCCCTTTCTTTCCATTTTGTGTGTCTGTGTGTATGAGTGTGTGTGTGTGTGTGTGTGTGTTTTTTCTGGTGGGGTGGGAGTGCCATTACAGGGCATTTTGATCTGGGGATTCTACAAGCGACCAGAGGGACTTCTGTAATTCTTGCAAATCATACATCCAGTGCAATGCACAAAAAAAAACCAACCCAAAAAACCCAAATAAAAAAAAAGCCAGGGTAACTGAGGGCTAGAAGGTTTTGCTAAATACTATGGGTCAGCCATCTTTGTAACTGTACACAACTTGCTCTCAACATAACATAACATAAAGGCACCATTGATATCTTTCCCCATTTCTGAAATACTGTAAAAAATTGCTACATATGGCACATAACACATTTGTACATACGTATATTTAATTTATAAAAGTTTTTTTCCTCTCCTGTTTTCTATCAGCGGAATTCCTAGAATAAAATAAATTGTTTAATTTAAAGGTGGAATACTTCATTATATAAAATAAAGTTTTACATGTGAATCTATGTGTTTTTCATTTCATACAGCAATAGGGTCTTGGTTAGCTATCACACTGGACAACCTTGCTTGCAACTCTTCTGGTGTGGAGAAGCGATTCACCGGGTTAGTCCTGCTTTCAGTGAGCCGGTAGGCAGCAGCTGGCTCCAGGTTGGTCACGATGGGATTCGGTATGCTTAGGAATGGTGTATCCTCGCCTATTCTTTCATCTTCGGTTTCGGTCTCAGAGCTGCTGCTCTCGGAGCTTGTGTCACAGTCCGCTTCCACCCTGCTGGAAATGTGACCACTGGGCTTTGTTCTTTTGACCCTCCGGCTGTTGGTGAGTTTCTTTGGAGGCTCCTGTGCTGGTTCATACTCCTGCGTGGTCTCGTACTCCTCATCCTCCACTATCCGCAGAGGACTTGGAGGCAGGCTGTTGCTCTCGTGAGCAGCATTGTGGTGGAAGGAATTGAACTGCTGAAGGTGGTGGTTGTATTTCTCATGTAGTGTTGGTGGGGTTGCCAGCAGCAGTGGTCGCTCCTCTTCTATGAAGGGGCTCACTGCCACTGAAGGGATGGAGACAGTCAAGCTGGAAGCCGGTGGTGATATTTTGGAGGGGCGGGACTTGGGAGAAGTTGGAGTGTGAAAATCAACAGGTGACATGCGAGCTGGTGTGGTCATAGCTGAGACATACCTGAAGAAAAGAGATGGGGAAAGGTTGCAAGCGCAAGAAGCTGTAGTAATGTGAACATGGCTGCTCACTTGGGTTGCGAGGGAAAAGGCAGGGATCTCTTAAGATCCTCAGCATGCTCACACAAGGATACAGGGGAAACGTTCCTATTGCTACTAATCTTATAAACCCAGTGACCTCTGGAACTCTGGGCAAAAATGTTTGAGAGCCCCCATGTCTCAGGCAAAGCCTTCAAGTCTCTTCACCTCAGAAGAGCTATGAGAATTCTGTAAATTATTTGCCAGAATAACTTTCAGGAATGAATCCAGGAATGGGATTCAGAGACTGGGGGGGATGCCAGAAACAAAATGCATTTGCAAGCATTTTCTCAAAAATAAAATGGCTGTTACACTTCTGGTAGGACCTGAGCAAAATATAAGGTGCATGCAAACAGACAGGAGTAAATAAAAGAAGGGAATTGAGGGACAGTCTCTTGGGACATCACCCTCTTCTGGCAACCAGATTGTCTGAGGCTAAGGAATAAAGCAAAGTTTGGACAAAATCCAGAGCCAGGTTCTGCTGATTTTCATCACTGCTGTGAGTCAGAGTAGAATTTGTTGCAAATTTGTGCTGTTACACTCATTGGGTGCTCGTTGCCTTGGCTGGTACATCAGTCGGCAAAGAAGCGTGAAGTATTGTTTGTTCTTTGGTGGGAGCAAATGTTGACAGAGAAGACAGTCTGGACTAGAGTTCATGCAAAATTTGTTCCTATTCCTTCATAAGTTTCTGTGGAAAGGATAGTGGTCAAAACTGATTTCTGAAAAGCAAGCTCAGGTGCCAGTACAGAGTTTATCCCAAAGGAAGAGGACAAAAATGTGAGGTTCTCAGCTGGTCTGAACCATCAGAGCTCCATGAAATGCTGTGAGGTCATGTGGCTTCATGCCAAGTGAGGATCTGCTTGAAACCTCTTGATCTAAGGCACAGTGCCCAGTATGACATTTTGTATAGCTTAGCTTTGCTTTTGTTCTTATCTGAAGTTCACCCACCTGCATTTCATCTGTGTCCAAGATTAAAATCTTTCTAAGCTCCAACTCTTACACAGGCCCATTGACACAAGTTGCATGGCTGTGATTGAATAAGTTATTTAGTTTTTCATTAACAATTTATTTATCCAAGTCTGAAATCACCAAAATAAATCTGGATGCAACTTTCTTATCCAATCTATGACTCAGTTGCAAGTCTAACACTTGATTAAAACAGTTATTGGATAAATGAGAAACCAGGACAGATCCTCAACAGATGTGTAGTTGAGTAACTTGGTTTCACTAGAGCCACATTGATTTACATCATGTGAGAAATGGGAGAAAGAAAAACAAACCTAGAGTCATGCATGGCAATTAATTGTAAGTAGAATGGGAATTAAGTGTAAGGAGAGAGCAATTAATACGTCTGTGCATTGAATCAACAAAGTAATTATTTTTCCTTCCATAAGTGAGCTTTTCATCCCTTTTGCATTTTTAAATAGGCATTGCCTGAAAAACTGAAGCTTTGCTACCTCCCCAGCTGGTATTGTGTTGGACTTACACCTTCTCAACACACTGCATTTTTGATATTATGGACATCCCACAAGATCAAACCCTTTTGATTTCACAGTGCTCAGAGACTTAGTCCACTAACCATTTGCTTACCTTTCCTTCTGCCTCTGATTGTTGTGAGTTAAGTTCTCTTTAAATGCCTGTGTTTTTATCAGTCTTTTTTTTTTTTGTTACTCTGAGGTCATCCCATGCATTTGAGACAAAATTCTAGCCTAAATCTGAGAATACTTTTTCAGTAAAAGTTTTATTGCAGTTGATGCTCTTCAAGGCAGACCCTAGGTGCTGATGAACCAGCCTTTTCAGAGGAAAAATTACTTTGTTGGAAAAGTCCTGGCCAGGTCTTTCTCTAATTATTCATGACCTAATCAGAGCCTAGGTACTTCTGCCTTGCACATTGTGTTCCTTGCTTTCATTTAGTAAAGTATCGAGGTCAGTTTTTGAAGTAGGTGGTGGCAGAATTAGTGACCGCCTCCTATGGATCAACACATTGCTTCTCCACACCTTTTGTGTGTTATAAAATGCCTTAATTTTCTTGCTTGCTTTTTCTAAGAAATGGATAACTAGGCAGAGATCCATTTTTACTTTACAAGGGAAATTTCTGACAAATTACTCTAGTGGAGCTTATCCAAATGTGAGCTTCTGTCTGTTAGGAAGAGAGAAATGTTTTTGGTAAACTTTAAACTACTACAAAAATCTCCACCTTCACAAATGAAGAGATGTATGCCCTACACACTGCACTGTTGGATTTCCTCTTGTACTACCAAGCTTTGGAATGATCTGGGAATATCAGGCCTTTCCAGCTGGAATCAATGAAGTAATGTGTCCTACCTTTCACTATGAGGAGAGTCTCGGTAGGAGTCAGGGGTCTCTCTTGCATGTCGGAGGAAGTTGCTGCCTTCCCTTGGCCCACCAATGCCATTGAGGCGGCCCCGGGGCCCTGCTGGGCTGGCATGCCTGCTGTTCTCCATGGAGGAGCTGATGAGAACTGAATGGCTTTCAGAGAGGATGCTTTCAGAGTGGCCATTACTCCAGCTGGAAAGCAACAGTCAGGAAATGAGAAGAAGGGAGGATGGAGTGAGAGGGTGCTTCAGTGGCAAATGCATATGAGCAGAAATCTAGCCAGGGGAAAGGAAGGGCTCCTTGATGCTTGGGATGTGCAGCTTAACCCTTGGGTTGATAACTGAGGCTGCAGAGGTTTGTGAATTGTATGAATCCACATGCATCAACATGATTTTGCATGTGAGGATAAAAGGAGAGGGAAGGAGAGCTTCCCAGTCACAAGGACTGTAACTGATTTAGCAATTTGCATATACTAAAATTCACTGCAATAATTACTGGAATGTAATCCAGTCAATAAAACTATTTGTAAATTCCTGGAAAGATAATTATTTACATGACATGGCATCAAATATTGTTAGTCTTAAAGTGAAAGTGAAGGCAGCATAGATTTTTCTGAGTTGTTTTTTTGACACATCTTTTTGGTTTTGCAGCAGCAACAGATCAGATTTTGCAGGCACTATTTTCCTTCCCCTTCCAGTACCTGTGGCTAGGCGTCTGGGTGACTGTCACAGAGTGATGTGTTGTTGAGGTGTAGTGGCTTGTAGAAAATGAGGTCTCCGTTTCTCGCTCAATGATATGCTCACTGGAGATTATATTTTTTGAAACATACTGCTGAAAAAAACCAGACAAATCTCAGGTTTACAAACTGGAATTCACAGCACATTTGTAGACTTAATTACCAAACCCTCCTGCCTCCCCCTGCAAGTCACAAATTTTCACATGTGTCAAAGCACTAACTTGGTCACTTAAATACAGGCAGAAAACATACTGGCATTCCTAAGCACACTCATGTATACCTCAGCATACGTATCCATGTAAACTCTAATTAGAAGGAAATAAATGAGGAAATCAGCAAAGATCTGTGTCCTAATTAGGTTATACACAACAGACCTAGTAACAAACAAATTGGAAGTCCTTATGGATAGAGACCTTGAGGGGCAATCCCCACTTTACTAGTAGATGTATCAAAAATACTGTTCTCTGGTGGAGAAGACAGCAAATAGTATTCTCTGATGGAGAAGACAGCAGTAATTAGCAGTAGAAAATTTCATTGCAGGATAAGAATCTGGACAGCAATTGACTATTTTCAGTGTCCATGACTGCAGCACTGGGGCAGATCTCTTCATCAGGAGATGATCTGCAGAATGGGCCAAAGCCTCCTGGTATGGGGCTGGAGGTGTGAAGTGTTCAAACACTCACACAGCTTTCATCTGTGAGCCCTGTACAGTGATGTTGCTGACAGGACTCTTCATCGTCCTCTGTGGGGAAGCCTGGTTTTCCTACTGTTAATAATTTGACCATGGATTTATGCCTTTTAAAGGGAAATACTGGAAGCTGAACTTTTCTGAGATGGTGTCTTGGCCTTAACCAAGTTCATTGGGAGCCATGTCATTGACTTAGCGGAGTCCGGGCTCACCGCTGCAACAAGCTGTCATGAGTATGTACAGTGATGGAGGAGCAGGAGAGTGGTGATGGCTTGAGGTGGCAGGAGGCTGACAGTGTCTCTGGGCATCAGGCTTCCCTGGGAAAGGGAGGACTGGAGGAGGTGGCTATAGGACGTGAGCCCTGAGGATTTGGTTAGAAGGTTAGCTGAAGAGTAACTCTCTGCTCAGACCAATGGCTGGGAATTCCTTGTGGAGTATTTGCCCCAGCCCATTCTCCTCAGCCACTGTTACTGTCTATGTGAGATCTTCAGTCAGACCTGAGTTCATAAAGTCACATTCCAAGTGTGAAGGGGCTGTCCTTACTCACCAACCATCAGGCCAAGGACAGCAGGAAGATGAGGACTTGTGTGTTTGAAGAAAATGATCCCTACAGCACTTATCCCTGCTGTAGAGCCATTAGTTTTGTCAGGGTTTTAGGCAGTAGTTTTTCTTGCTATCAGTGTCCCAGGTCCACAGGCACAGTTGCAGGACTGCAGCATGCCCCAGTAAAGGGCTGTCTGCAAAAATGTGCCTTATTTTACTGTGGTTTTTTTTGCTAAGTCCCTAATTGTTTCTGAGTGGAGAATGACAAGAAAACTCGGTCACCAGCCTGTGACAGGTTGAAGTATAAAAGCTGAACTTCGCTATGGCTCTACCAGCCTAGGCTGAAACATGGGCAGTAAAACCTACATTCACCAGCTGGACATTATCCGGTGGTGGGTTGGGGTGGTGTGGCCCGTTGGCCAAGTTCATCACATTGTTCCTTTCTGAGCGCAGGCTCTGCCGAAGGCGGTCGTGCAACTTTTTCCTCTGCTTCCTGTGCATGAAACACAGAAACAATTTTAATAGAAAAAGGGAAAGCAGCTGCATCTTTCAGCATGTTGATGATGATGATAATAACATCACTTTTTTTTTTTTGTTTTGTTTTGCCAGTACTTTCCCCACTGCTGCAAGATCTCAGAGTAACTCTGAAGACCACAAGTCTAATTGCAGCTGCAGCAGTGAGGACCTACAGACAAGAAAGGATGTGTGCGAACCCTTCCAGCAGTCAGCAGGCCACACAGGGATAAGAAAAAGGATGAGGAAGAGGGAAGCCATTTCTAAGCCATGTTTCATCTCAGAAGGAGCTCTTTTCTGCACTCAGAAAGGAGAGAGGAGAGATTTTAAACTAGCCACATTGACACCCTCACTGCAGCCACAGACACATTTCTGACAGCCCATTAGGTTCACTTATCCACTCACCACAGGCAGCGGAGGACTGCTGACAGCTATGGGAGAACACGGAGTGTGCCGTGATCTTTGCGGCATGGCAGCTACATGTTTGTTATGGGATTCATCCCCTACCTCAGCAACACACTCCAAATACATAAATGTGTTAAACAAATGACAGGTGCAGAGGAAGCCTCAGAAATCCAAAGCAAGTCAGTGTTTGTGATGTGCTTGTGTCTGCAGTCATCCTGGCAGCTCTGGAAGGCTTTATTAGAGCATCAGGCTAACTCTGGGACCCAGTGGTTACCAGATGGATGCCAGGGCTGCTAATGCATTTGGTAGAACCATCCATCAATTACATGTACTAAATAGCATGGTAGGTGCTTCTACTATGTCCTGTCCTCAGCTGCTACTTCCTAAATCGCTAATCCTTCCAGTTCTTCTCAAGAGAACTTTTCAGGAGATCATTGCAAACTGTCAGTAACAAAACTTGAAGCATATTAAAATCTAGCACTGTGAAGGCCATGCATAACACACTAAATAGAACACCTGGAGAATGAGCTACTCTATTTCAGACTTAATTTAGCAATATTCCCCAGCTTTGTCTGATTACACTGGACAACTTCCACCATCCTGCCACAGAATCTGGGGAAATGAAGGGGGATGCAGGCTCCAATGCACTGCAGAGTGTATATGACCTTGGCTGTGGCAAGAGCTAAAATATACACAATTCCCTAACCCCTACACAGAAGAGCAGACAGTTTTGGCAGGCTAGGACAGTATAAGAAACAACCATTTTCAATCCTGTTTTGAACACAAGACCACTATTCCATGATTTCCAAAACGGAGGAGGGGAGAGAAAACAATAAATATTTTGAAGCTTGATGGCCAGCAAAGCTTAAAGACAATGAAAACGTTACATTACACACTGTATTTTACATATTTTATCTCTGCATAATGTGCCTAGACAGTGGTGGACATTTTAATTTATGTCCCTCTGCATGAATGGTATAAGCAGACAATAAGCTGCCTGTCTCAGTGGGACACTGGTCTTAGACACAAAGGTGCTTGAGGCAGATGCCAGGAAGTATGTGAGCAGCTACCCAAAGACCTGCCTGGGTTGAGAAGCAAGACACACAAAAGGTTTAACATAATTTCACAGCACCCCTTCATGACACTTTGGGGACCTTGTGAGTTGAGGACAGCTAGAGTCTCCTGGCATGGTGAAGAAAGTGGGTTCTAGAGGGATTTTGAATTCATCATCTATGGGTCCAAGATCTTGGCACATATTGCCTGGGAGTCTGTCCGTAGGAAACCACATTACCTTCAGTGGTCAGCATATTTGCATTTTGTATACTTGAATATGTGCTGTTTGTCCTCCAGTAAAAGGATGCTAACTTAAAACAGGAATTACTCCATGAAGCTGAGAAGGAAAGCTAATCTCACTGTTTCTGAGAAGCCTTTCTCTTGATGTAGATGACTCTCAAATAAAGCACCTCGGAATTAAGATTCAGTGTCAGAAGATACTGCCTCAGCACTTGAGCAGCAGTTTCTCTTGCAAGGAGACAAATAAAATCTAAGCCACTACATTTTATTTCCCCCCACTTTCTGAGTTTTCTCCTATTAAGAGAAGAACATTTCACAGATAGCAGTCTGGCATCACTGCATTTGGGGGCCATGAACTGGCAGCTCACTCACTCTCCACCAGCTATACTTGAAAACATTTCGATTTTAACTGTCAGTGATCACTGATATCTAGAAGAAACTAGGACAAAGCAACCGAACCCCTGATGAATGATTCTGGGGCTCTTTAAATAGGAAAACATACTTTAGGTCACTGACTAAGTGTTTGCTGAAATTCTTTGTGATGTCTTGACTGACTTAAATGAACTTTGGGTGAGGAAAGACATTGTTCAGCTCCCTGGTTTACCAGTTGTCATTTGTATAAGCAGTAATTGGTCTGATTCTTTATTACTGTTTCAGTTGTTTGCCACTGGCATGAAGTTGTGGGTGGGAGCAGCTTTTGTGTGTCTGGACAGTGTGTCTCACTGAGGAAGGGAAACGATTTTCCTCCTGCCCTTCTTTTAACATGTCCATTATTGTTGGGTCTTACAAGGAAAACTAACAGCTTGGCTGCCAATAAGGTGCTGTAATGGTAAATCAGGCTTAAACAAATGTGGAAGATTTATGGTAAGGGTTTTCTGTGTTTTGGTGGGGAGATTTATAAAAGGTGCCAGAAATTGTGGAAGCAAAAATCCTGCTGATGTTCAGTGTAATTTATGGTCCAAAGTGCCTCATGTCTGTTGGAGAGTCACCCTCAATAATTTACAGAGACCCACAGAATGCATGTAAGTGCCTGCTTTCACATTTTTAGTACTTTTGTGTTCAGTTTTTTGGCCTTCGGTATTCAGCAGTTTTTAGCACTGTTAATCTTGCCTTCAGTACAAATTAGGCTGATAGGTAAAATTTACTACTGGAAAGCAACAAGATTTCAGTGTTGGGGTTTGCTCATTTCTAGCTGGGAACACCAGCTGTAATGGATCATAGATGAAGAATTGCAAGAGGGTGAAATTTGCTCAAGTCACATTTGAAGGGTGAGAAACTTTTCAGATATTTGTCAGATATGTGTCTTATTTTTGCACTGCTGATGGACATTCAGACCTGCACTCATTTAGCTTTGATCAGAGCTCCCTGGAGCTCTGTCTTTCTCTTTCTAAAGAAAACCAGGTACAACCTTATGCTCAGAGGAGTAGAGGCTACAGTAAACTGGGAAGGTCCTGACCAACAACCACAGGTATAAAAAAGAAAAGTTTACTTGGTTTTGCAGTAGGCCACCACACACATGATGCCAACTACTAGAAGAGCAATGCAAATGCCAGTTATGGTCAGCACCCGTTTCTGGTACAGTTCCTCAGCTTCTAGAAAGGGACAAAAACAGAGAAGGTTACAACATGGAGAATGGCTGGGAAAGGAGCACACAGTCAACAGATGGCATGCTACAAACCACTGCACAGATTCACACAGCCACATTGAAACAGCCATCACACTTCATATAGACACATTATTGGCTTGCAAGGAGAACAGGAATACACCATGAGCTCTTAACACAGTACTGAGGAAGAGCAATCATCCATAAAAGAACAATCAAGAGTGATCGTATTTTTAAGTCAATAAAAATGATATCTAAGAAATAACTTCACAACTAACAAACTCTCAGCATGTGCTGGAAATAAAAATGTAATAAACTAATGTAATAACATGAACTTGCAAATGCTTTGGAAGTTTTACTCTGCAAAGACATCTGGACTGAAAGCCAATTTTATAGGTCTTAAGAGAAATTTATCTCATTATATTTTTGGGATTGTTTTTATATGCAGTTTCCCTCTATATCCCATATCAGTTTAGATCTCAGTTGTCTTTACAGGAGAGATTTCCAAATACCTTTATACATTTGAGAGATGAGCTTGGCTTGTAGTTATACCACCAACAGAACTGAAGACAGGTTTTGAGCTCTGGTCATAAAATTCAGACTTTTTCTCCAGCGCTCCTTCAAAAACACAGCAGTATCATCAACCAGTAATGCTTTGTATCAGAGGAATGTGGCTCAGAAAGAGGCAGCTTGCACAGTGATGACAACTTGTTACCAATCTTGTTCATCAAAGATGTTTCACTACCATAAAGATGTTAGGAGCTCTGTTAATTTGAGCTACTCATATATTTCATTGCTCATGCTTGGCAGTGAGCATTGCTACATGCTATACCAGGGCAATGTTATGGACGGAACCTTGAAACAGAGGCATGTTCTTTTGGATGCTTCACACATGTCATATTGTATTCCTGCTTTTAGGACAAAAATTTGGTTTCTAGCTCTGTTCAAGGCTTACTTTTGATTAAGCGGGCAGTCCAGAAAACTTGCCCTGGAAGATCCAGACTGGAGGGTCGTCTAAGACCAGACTGCAATATTGACCACAGTCAGAATACCATCAAGTGATTAAAAATAAATGAATTAATAAAAGCTGCACAGAATCTGCATTATCATTGGGATAAATGCCAATTGCTGGAACAGACTTACATGAACATGAAAGGTCCGTAAGGCAATTCACTGGAAGGTAGAGAGATGCACAGCAGTCCCTTTCATGTACCATGAGCATCTGTCCAAGCTCAGGCACTTAGATGATGTCCTGTCATAAGTGCCATAAATGCCAGTGCAGGAGAAAATGCCCCATATTGAAGAGGGGGGGCAGTCATTCCTCCAATGTAATTCCTGTGCTTACCAAATTTATTTGCTGTGGGCAAATGCCAAACATTCCATGCACAAAACCACAAACAAAAATATTAATTTCTCTGATACAGTGCACCTTACCATGGAACAAATTTGTCCTACAAGCCAAACACACTGTAAACCAAAATGCCAGCAAACCAATCATGGGCACTGTCAGACAAAATTAATAGCACTGATTATTAACAGGAGGAAAGTGGGAAGAAGTGAGTTTGGTAAAACTAGGATGCTGCAAAAATGTATTAAAGAAAACAAAAATATAACTCCAATAAATGAAAGTCAGGAAAAAAAAGAAAAAAAAAAGGAAGGAAGAAAGGGCTGAAACTCCAAATCAAACCAGGACAAAGAGAAGAGGAAGGTGAAACACAGGGAAAGACAAGGTTAAATGGTTGAGGGTTGAGAAGTCAACTGCAAGCCTGGCACAGCATGCTTGAAACTGGGTAAAACAGGGTAAAGAAATGCTTGGGAACATGGAAAACAAAAGAAAAAGCTGAAGCAGAATGTGAAGGGATTTCTCATACAGCATAACTCCTCACCTAGGCTAGTTAGTGGCACTTGACGCTCTTCTCATTTTTGCCCCTTCTGAAAGTGCTTATTAGTTAGCCATGGAAATGGTGTATTACGAGGATGTCACAGGAAACAAGAGAATTGTGCTAAGCAACATAGGGGCAAATATGAAATGCTTTGAATTATTCTTGGTTTATTTTAATTTTTTTTTTTTGTCATGCCATCAGCTGTTAGCTTGTGAAAGCAAAATTAATGGAATTTCAACCTGTTTTTCTTGGAGGGAAAGGGAGAGGGAGAAGAAGATTAACTAACAGTGGAAACTCTGCTTGGTTGTTTATACCCACAGACTGCACTGCGTCCAGGAGGCTTACTCTACTCTGAGGCTTTTGCAAATCGGCTGGCTGGCTGACAAGAGTCTTGCTAAGGTTGCCAGTGTAAGGAAACGTGCCACCTGTGTGTTGGACAATTTTGTGTTCTCACTCACTGGAGAGTGCAGTGGAGGGTGCAGCCAGGGAGCAGGGCTGTGGGTGCAGCCCTGAGCAGCACTCCTGAGTTGGCATACCTTCTGGGACTATAGGTCTTAAGGGGCATGGGGAGGTAAAGTCCTGGATCTGCTTTTATTGCCTTAATTTCCTCCCATGCTTTTTTGAAGTCAGGTCTTCAGGTGTTCATGAATGGCACCACCAACACGCTACTTATCAAACCGTGTGGGGAACGGCTGCCTGGAAAGGCACAGGTGTTCAGACGTGTCTTTCCCAGGAAACCAGCAAGTTCCCATGTAAACTTGGCAGTGCTCCTGGCTGAGAGTTTGTCTGCCCAGGATGGCAGGGCCCAACTACGAGAGAGCAGGGTGTCCTGTGGGTGCCACTGTGGGCAGCAGGGGTAGCTGGTGGCTGGGACAGGATAGGAATCTTCACCACAGCTCTGCAGGAGGCATGTTATCACAAGGACAAGCCTTGGCCTTGATGTTTAAAGCCAGAAGAGTTTTACAAATCAGGGACAGAACTGCCGTGGAGTCTTTCAGTTATACCAGCTCTTGCCCAAAACTGCTCTCTGATGTTAACATCTACTGAGACAAAATCAATGTGAGAGTTAAGTCAAAACAATAAGTTCCTCTATGCATGGCCTTTTGACAATGCCCATTTTGCAATTAATTTCACACCACTCTAATTTATATATAATCAATGCTACAAATGGTGTTATATATGCTCTGTTTTAACATTTTTCTTCCTTCTTCTGGGGATTTCTAAAATAATTTAATTCCATGAGGTGATTTCACTGATGTAATTTCACATAAAAAGTAGACTTTGCAAGTCAGTTTTTAAAAGGATTTTAATTTAACTCCTCTTATGTTAATGTAGCCATGTATCTTCTATTACAATCTAGTGCTTGTGAGTAAGAATTAATATTACTTTGTGGCAATAATAATAATAACAACAACAAAAAGTTGGGTTGTGAGATATTTTTTAAATTTGGACTTATAATGAGTTTCCTGCAGATCAAAACATTTTGTGAGGACATTTTTAGTAAGAACACAAGCTAAAACTTTGTGACTTGCTCTTCTCATTTGCCAAAATTTTTGGGGAGATCCTAAACTAAACCTGTCCTG
This sequence comes from Melanerpes aurifrons, assembly GCA_011125475.1. Classification (NCBI taxonomy): domain Eukaryota; kingdom Metazoa; phylum Chordata; class Aves; order Piciformes; family Picidae; genus Melanerpes; species Melanerpes aurifrons. The sequence goes on along the minus strand of WWNC01000030.1, from coordinate 7,442,159 downwards.
GATTCCAAGTTAGCCTCTTTAAGAAACACATTATTTGTACACTTCATTACTAAAAGTTAGCCAGATAAATACAGTCTATTTGGGAAGGGGTCTATTTCTATCATGTTAGTGCTGAAGTGTAAAAATATTGCCAATGGTTGGGTGCAATATGAGTTTGGTATTTAAAATACTGAATACATTTGCTGACTTGAGGGTATGAAAGTCTAGTTGTAAAGCTTTGCTTAAGTTCTTAAACAAATTTCAAATTAGCTTCTGTTTTGCAGTCCTAGAAATGAATGATTATGCACATATCATTTACACATATGTATATGCATCTGGTTCACATAATTAGCTGTGGTTTAGACAAAAAGCTTGACTTGGAAATCAGAGCTCAAAACTGTAATTAAGTGAAGCTATCAGCTTTTTCCCCCCCACCCCCCAATAATGATTAGTTAGTCGTTTTACTTAACGCTTACAGTGTTTCCAACATCTAGTAACCCTAGAAGTACTTGGCAAACTAATCAAAATTACACAGCAAAAGAATGAATGTACTCATGGTATGATTTCTTCAGTAATTCCTAGAACTTCTTTGGTCTGGAATATTCTGTTACTATTATCATCTTAGTGAGCTGATCTCCACCAACATTTTTACAAGGACTGCTGTTATAGCTGTATGATCCCTTCTAAAGCATAAAGAAATTGGTTAGGAATTGAAAAGGGAAGGTGGATAAAAAAAACACAACAACAACAAAAAAAAAACAACCAGGTTTATCTCTCAGGCTCTACATTCTGCAGGCTAAAAGGAATGATTGGTCCATACCCATAAATTCAATCCCAAGATGCTCTGCCAATGCAGAAAGTTGACCAAAAAAAAAAAAAAAAAAAAAAAAAAAAAAGGAGAAAAAGGAAAAAGTTTCAGAAAAAGAGCAATACACTGTACTAAAAAATAATTCACATATAAGAATTATGGTTTTTGTGCCTGCACATTGATTAGGAAAAAGGGACATACAGGTATACGGGCACTGTGTTTCTGTAAGCTAAATGACCAGACCTTCTGCTAGGGTTACACACCAGAATACAAATGGGGGACCTAAATAGCCACAGTGCAGGGAAGGCAGCAGTAACCACTAACCCTTAAACATCTTACTATCTTACTGAGATGATGGGGCCTATCACTAAAGCCTGCCATGTGAAATAGCAGATTATTTTCAGATGGGTCCATGAGAATCTAGGGATGCTTACAAGGGGTGGCATTCCTCTGCAAATGGGTTGTGCATTGCCCTCCCTTCTGGTCCTACTCCTCTCCCCGGCATCCTGCTCCTTGCTGTTGTGGTTTGTGACCTGGAAATGGCTGGGTCTGTTTGTTCGGCATTTGGAGCCTTTCTCAGCTTTGCAAACTAACTGCAGAAGGGCCTCTCATCTCTAGAAAATGAGGAACCACCGTCTTTCCCCCTCCCTTTGGTATGCAGTGCCTCAGCAGAACCATCTGCTGGCCAGCTGGATGCACCCTGGGGTGCAGGGGCTGCAGCTATTTACACGATCACATGCCTAAATTAGCACCCTCGGGCTCCAGCAGCTGAAGGTGAAAAGGAACATAGTTTCCCCCCCTGCATGTACCATAGGAGACTTCTCCCATGGGGCCAACACCGTAACTGTGGCAGCTCTCACTCCTTTGTCCTCACGTGCTGTGAAATTTAAATCCAATCCTAGTTTTCTGACCAAATGAATTTTTTAGTAGTTTGTACACATAGGGAATGCCAATTCTATCCTGCCAATCAGTAACATTTTAAGGCTTATGTGAATTGGAATTCATCCAGGCCTCTTCCTAAAATGCTAGTATTACATGCCTGCATAACACTGCTAACCATACACATTAGTTGCACAGAAGGGTTGGTTAAGTCTTCAATAAAATGAATGACATGCCCATGCATAGACATTACTGCATTTACACTTGCTTAAAGCTAAAACATCTAGCCTGGGTGTGATTTAATTTTAGAGGAAGTAATTCATATCATGCAGTTTCTATTTCAAATAATTCAATGGGAAGTTGATCTTTAAAAGGGGACTATATTATGTCTGAAACCCTAACAAGAAAACATGCTGAAGAAACATGCATTGCATATTCAAACCTAGATGTCCTGTAGCTCTTATTTATCGTTTGTATTCCTAGCTATGTTCCCTAGACCTGATTTAAAAAAAAAAAAAGCAGAATATCCCATTATTTTGAACTTCTCCTATTTAGCCCAATATTGTTGCACACGTTTTACAAGCAGTGTGGTTGGTATTGAATATTTATTCAGGTGATCTAAGAAGAAATACAATTAATTATTTTTAACAACCTCTGTGGTGGTGTGGTTTTTTTTTTTTTCCCCAAGACATGACTCAGAACTGTAGCTCATGCATATATTGTAGCATATTAAAGGTCAAGATTTTGGGATGACTACTTTACAGACTTGGATGGGTAGCCTGAGATTGTGGTGCTACCCAGTAAGGGGTGAGCACAGTTGCAGGTTTGTGTGGAGACTTTGCACCTGACAAGTGAAGGACCAATCTAGATTAAATACAGCAGCAGAATGAACCAGAGAGACCAATTCCACCTCTGAAGCATACATGTGCCATGTTTCTAAATTGTTTAGTTTTCATGTTAAATGGGTTCTATGAGTAATCAGAAATTCTAATAATTTTCTTTTTTTTTAATCACAAAGCAGAAACTACAAGGCAACCAATTCACCCTCAGCAGCCAGGACTGTGATCTCTTCATGAGGTTTAGGATCTATTTTGGCTTCTAAATCTTGGTCCATTTCATTGGTACTCAGGCCACAAAATCAATTTTGAACTTGCGATTTTAAAGCCTGTAGCTTCTGTAATAACGTTATCTTACAACTTATGTGAGTTTCAGAAGTATGGAAAATGTCTTTTCTTAATTAGAGTACTCTATCACGGCCACTTTAGCATTTAATGAGCATTAACTGGCATTTTTCAGATCTGTGTGTATCGTTTAGCAGTCTTAGCCCCAGCACGTGAAGAGTACAATTTAAGGTGCTGAAAGGCTTTAGAAAATCAGTGTCAGATGAGATTTTCTAGTATTCTTATACACATGTGACCATTTGAAGAATACACAGAAATTAAGAAATGCTAAGCTAGTGGAATTGCTGAAAATCTGAATTTCAAAGAACTGTAGTTTATATGGAAAGACTGAGAAAATTTAAGGCATTACAGAATACCAGCAGTTTTGGTCAGCCTTCTAGAATGTCACATCTGTTCTCAGCTCTTGCCCCCTTTAATTTCTCATCCAGGTTCATTTCAATAATATGAGTCAGGGGCTATCATAAGAGAAATCTTCTTCTGCCTCTCTAAATACTGTCTTTCTTGCTCACCAAGGATGGCAGAAGCTGAAACAGACTCAGTTTAAACTGGTATTCCATGCTGAAGCATTTGCCCTCAGGGAGGCAAGGACTGTATCCAATTCACGCTCAAGGTGGCTCACACTACACCCCACAAGTTGCTCTATATTCACAATATATGTATAATTGCTAATGAGTGAAGTAAGGTAACTGGTCCTTTGGGTGGACTTCTTTGCCCATCTGGGACATTTGGGAGGACAAACAGTGCGCCTGTGATTATGCTCTACAGAAGTTTTTTCAGCTTTTTATAAATCCAAGGCTCCTCCCATGTTTCTTATCCCCAGGATCATTCTGCACAGTGTTCCTATAAGAACATGCGAATCTACATAAAAAAATAGTCCGGATTTTTAATGTCCTTTCATTATTTTTTACTTTCCTCAATTTGCCTTGCTTCCTTTGCCCTCAAGTGAGTGAATGTATGAACATTCAAACACAGCAAATATATCTGCACTGTACTTTTGTAACACTTTTGTGGCCCACCTTTCAGTGTGGGTCAACGGGCCAATGGTGGACCATAAGCCTCAAAGTTGAAAACACTCCAGCAAAACCCCACAGAATGGCGGAAAACAAGCTGCTGTGACTGCATCACAGGGTTTGCAGCCAGACTCCAGAGATGAGCAAAACTATCAGTTTGTTCTTTAGTTTCCCAAAGTCTGCAGGAGCAGTGAACACCAGATGAAGAAGAAAAATTGCAGTGCTGCAGTGCTGGAGGGAACTGTGGCAGTGGGGACTCTAACAGCCACCACCTCTCAGCTGGAATAGGTTTTCCTGCAGTTTGGTGTGCTTGCAAAGCTGGCACTAAGGAACAGTCAGCCTAAACACATGCTTTCCAGTAGTTTCCCTCACATCCATTCCCAGTTATACTTACATTTCCACTGACAGAAAAGAATGACATTTCTATGGAAGAATTTCTAAAATGGACATCCGCCTAATTTACTTTCAACCTTTTTTTCTAATATGAATCATCCAGAGCTAACCAAACCACTGCCAACATAAGCTACTTAGCTGAGCACTCTTCTGGGATAGGGGCACTGGCATAGTTCTGACCTTGCAGAAGACCCGCAGTAAAGCTCCTAACTTCATTGCCCTTGCAACTGCCAACTCTAAGGCAGAATTCTGAAGGTAACTATTTCTCAACAGCCAAACACAGAACCTTAAGATTGTTGGCTCAGTTGGCACATGGAACCCCATCAATGCTTTCTTTCCAAATGAAGAAACACCCTTTTGAAAGCAAGTACAATTAGATAGCACTGTATAGCTCACATGTACACTTTTGTTTCCTGCTGGCACTTGAACTGTTTAACATCCTAATCTGCTCCACACTTTGCAAAAGCTGCCTCTAGAGAGCTAAGTTAATGAACTGTAACATGGTGCAAAACAAGAGCTTGGCAACATTGCCTGAAGATAACTCTCATTTGAAGTCATCTTTATAATTGCATGGTGTGCTCTGTGTTTGGTATAGTAATAAAGTCACAAATATGTCACAAATATCCTTCTTCATTGATTGTTGTTTTGGTTAAATGTAAACATACCCTCACTGGATCCTTTCCAAAAGTGTCTTTTTAAAAAGATCTGTAGCCGTTTAAGAAACCTGTCATTATATAACAGATGCAAGGTGAGCAGAAGTGGTAGAGTCCCATAGTCGTTTCATGGTACTATCAGAGCAGCCTAAGGTAGGTAGTGGTGTGCTTTCCTGTCAGTGCCTTTCAAGGAGACGAGGTTGAACTAGCTTAAGTACTTTCAGCTGAGGATAACTCTTGCAGCAAGGCAAGGGTATCTACACCTTTTCATGAAGGCAACTTCAGAAAATCTCAGTCTGGTGTCTATTAATCAAAGATTCCTTTAAAAATCCCAACTAGACTTATGAACCTGAAAAACTAATGAAGGGAAACTTACCTAAACCTATTTTTAAATTATTGATTTTTTTGGTGCGTTTGCTTGGGTTTTTTGTTTGTTTCCCTGAGTAGAAAAATGAATTTATGACCAACACAAAATTATTCTGTAGTTTTCAGGATAAATTCAGCAACAAACAATGGATATAAAATTTTTACACCACCTCCTTTTAAAGGATTCCTTCAAGATCAGAAAAACTTAACTGCACCTTTCACTACAATGTACTGAAAAACCTATTTAAATCTAACATTTGGTATACTTAAGTACTGTTAGAGCATAAACATTTAAAAATCCATGGTTACCAGAGGTATTTTAAAAACAACTTACACTAATAAAGCTTTTAAAACAAGGCACAAAATACACACTTGAATGCTGGAAGGTCTGGTCTCCAGTCAGCACCCTTGAGATTTACGTGGGTAGCTTCCATGATAGGAAGTATGAATTATGCATGGACATTTTTCATCCATCAGTATAAGAGAAAACCTGTGCATGTCTTCAGGCTTCAAAATGCCCAGCACATGCTAACAGTTTTTTGTCCTATATATTAATGGAAATTAAATTAAGCTAGTCTATAGTCTCTGACATCTTTCTTTGCTGGCAAGTAAGCCATCAAAAACTAGTTCCTGTAATACTGCTCCTAGATTTCAGTACATTCTGATGCCATTTGCAATTAATTATGAATACTATGCATGCAATAAATTGTAAAATCTAAACAATTTTCCTATGTGTTACCCTTGACTTTGTTATAAATGTTATAAAATTAACATAATACATAATTAAGTCATCCCTCAATGGGAAATCTTGTGAGATCTTTGACTGCAAAACTGGTTCTACCACCAGTTTAACACAGGCAGGATCCTTTGTGTGTGTGTATGCTTCATTTCTTTGGTTAATTAATCTGGCTTTGAAATACTTGATCTCTTACACCTGTTACCCACAAATAAATATGTCAGATTCCATTGTTTATGCTGTCTCTTCCCCTCTTCTTTTTCTTTCTGTGCTCTTTTCCCTGAAACTTGGACCATAAGGAGGCGCAGCACTTTGATCCAATTTGGCATGTGCTCATTACAAATGATGTAAGCATGTAAATTACCTTTAACTTGTAGGTCTGAATACAGATCTTATAAGCAAGCAGAGAAGTAGCTACACATTACTTTGTTGTGGGAGTATTGCCCTGTATAAAGGCTCAAGGGTTTTGTGTCAAATAAAACACGAGACTTTCAACATGTAGTTTTTGCATTTTTACTGCTTAATGTCAGTGGGGACTCTGTATCACACCATTCAATGTCCAGTTCACAGTGTTCCTAAATCTTGCATTTTCGCATAACCTCAATGCCAAACAATCCAGGGGAGTATTGCAATTGCTTTTGTTATCATTTTCATGCAACAGGTAGAGACAATCAATATTAGGCCTTAGGCAACAAATCTAGTTACAGATTAAAAAAAAATAAAATTGGAGGAAAGATGCAGCGACAAGAAAGCAGCACCGACTGAGCATGCTTCTACTGTGGCACAGACAGAAAGGTAGTGGACGTACTGTAGAAGCTGGCCATTACGTAGTTTTGGCAGCGATCACCAGTAAATTCATTTGGGCACCTGAGAGGAAAAACAAACAAACAAAATGGTAGAGAAAAAAACAGAGAAAAGAGAAGAGGTGAATATATGCTAAGAAAGAAGCTCCTTCAGTGTGAACTGATATGACTTGGTGAGTTCACTGTCAGAAACTGAATCTCATTTTGGTGTGTCAAAATGGACCAAGATATCGAGAGCAAGTCATTTGCTCTGTGGTAATGAAAAGAAGTCCCCCACAAAAATGCAGCCAAAACCAAAACCAATCCAGACAAAAGTGTGTTTCAAGAAGTGAGACATAAATTCACCATTCCAAATTCCCAAATTGCTTTTAGGATGCACTTTCCACAAGGCAGCGAGGACATGAGATCTGTACATGACTCATCTTTGTGAGTTTGCTCTTTTGGGGTTGCACTTTAACAGCAGTCTCCCAAACAAGAAAGCTGCCAGTGTGTGCAGTACAATGCATCTGCAAATGGATGGAAAGATCAAAAATCACATGAATGAGAAACCTTTTGGAGGTCAGAAATGCCATAGTGTACAGATTTTATTTTGGAGCATCAAGTCATAAATTAGTGCATAAAGAGGCCAGTTCCAGCTGGACTGTGAAAACACCAAGTACTATTGATTTTGTTGCTGTAGTTTGGGAAGAAAGCAAAGTTCAGATTATTTTAACATACTTTCTTGGTTTTGGATTTTCATGGGCAGAGTTTCAGTACATCTTGCTCCAGTGAATCCAGGTTGGCACCTAAAGGGCAAAAATGTGATAAGCAATAGTACACCAAAACCACTGTGCTAATAGCCTGACATCTTCTGGCCTATGGAGATGGGAGTGCAGTAAGTCACCTCCTGGTTAGGTGTTAGGGAAATACAATCTGAAATGAGGAAAGAAAGTGTAACCTTCCCTGAAGATAGCACTTTTCAAAATTTACAGCAAAAAATCCACCACAGGAAAAAAAATCTATGAAGTCTTTTTTCTTGTCTGTTTTGGAAAAAAAGAATGAAGAATCTGGACTAGCAAAAATATATAAGAGCTTATTTCACTTCATGAAGGGAGCAGAGTGAATTTTTTTAATTTGTTTTTTTTTAACATTTGCAATGCAGTGTATAACTGTAATTTGCACCAGTGTTTTTACCAGTCACATAAAATCTATGGAAAAAATCCACGATTTCCCTATTCCTGTAACAGCATGTTGTGTCCTCCAGTAATTTTCTTTGAAGGGGAACAGTTAAAACAGCAATCATAGAAAAGCCAAATAGATATCCAAAAAAAGTGAGAAGACAAGCTCAAACCCAAGGAAGGAACTATATTCAACATGGTTGACAAAAGGAAAAATAAATAAGAGGGAAAGATGCTTTCAAAATTTGAAGCCCTATAGCTGTCCACCCTTTCCATTCATAAGCTCTTCTGCAGAAAACCTCAGTGCACCTTTCCCCTTGGTCAGAATGAAGAAATTTCTCTTCTCTGTTTTGCCACTCTTTTCTTCTCTTGGCTGTCAATTCTTCCATCACTGTTCTTCATGTTGGAGCAGAGTTTGGGCTCCCAAAATATTATGGCAACGCAGGCTCTGGTGCTTCGAACATACACATGAATGACGGTCTACTACACTAAACATATACAGATTTCAATTTTCTTCCCTTCTGCTTCTTCTACCCACCCTTACTTGCCATGAAACTTTAAATTACCTTATATATGCTTTCTTGAATACATCTCACCTTCATTGCCTGCCTTTCTGATGTCTATGTGGGTTTGCCATGGTGCAAACTGATTCATCATTTATTCACCAGGGGCTGAAGAGCCCTCTAATTTGTAAAGGCACATTGGTTAGAGCAATCTTCCACCACTTCCATACCAGTTTCATATGCATTGAAAGTTGTCCTCAGTTTTTCAAATTCCATTCTTCCACAATTGTTTCTATTCCTAAGGGTGAGGGATGGTGCCCTTGTACAAGTGGAATTTCCAGAAAATCACTTTGGCAGAGGACTGGAGTCAAGCAGAAACACTAGTGCCTTGTTCAAATAAAACACATAGAAATGAGTTTCATATAAAAATTCCTTTTTTTTTTTTTTTTTTTTTTTTGAGTATTTATAGATGAATCTTTGGAGGTAACTTGCTGTAATTACGTATTTGTTTATTAAGAAAGAGAGTTTATGTTCTTCAGAGCCAAGGTCACATTTTTTTGGTAAGTATACAGTATGGAGAGATCCCAGTCTCCACAAATATATTAAGCTGAGAAAAGAGAAACAAAGATAACTTTGCCATAAAAAGATGTCATTGGTAGGCATGATAGAAGACCTTTCGTGTCTTTCACAGAGGCAAAATGTCTTTCATAGGCAATATTTTGATCTGTGTTACTAAGTAAGAGTATTTTACTCCTGTGATTTCAGTTTTATTTTGCACTGTGGTGATCTTGCCAAATACCAATCCCTGGAATAGCTGGCATTCACATCTGCATTTGCTTTCATTTCCCAGGGACCTCTACATCTTGCTCTTCAGGGTCAACCCTACACAATTCCAAGGAACATGCTGTTGATTTCAGATGTCAGTGCAGCTGTGGAGGTGATGAAAACAACTTGAGCACTGATGCAGACAATGTTTAAATCGCTTCCAGATCAAGCAGGGTCACCCGCTGAGATGATGCTGAAGACAGTTCAGGAGTGTTTACACTTGCTCTGACACCACTCTCAGGATATAGACTGCATGTAGCACTTGCCTCTGAGAAGGGGTTCAGGGTGCACCAGCCAAAACAAGAGCAGAGACGAGCCTGTCCACTTACAATTATGTGAGAATGCTAAAGGCATTTCATTGCTCAAATATGCAGTGTTTCCAGTGCTGTTTGGCAGTTTGTTTAGTGTTTATGCTGTGCATTTACAAATAGCGTGTGACAGCGTTGTTTTCAAAACATCTTGTCGTACTCAAAGTTTCCAAGTTTTCCCATAGTGTCTTTCTTTTCAAGTTCAGTACCCATGTACCATTTTCTTTTGTGACACAAGCAAAAGCTGGAGCCAAGCAACTGGTGCAACAAGTAGACATTTATGCTACAAAAAGCATCTAATTTCCTTTCTGTCTATTTATGTAATGTATTAACTGGATGAAACCACAAACCTAAACCACATATACTAAAATGATTTCTTTTTATCTCTCCATGAAGTTGTTGCAGAAAGCAGTTATCTGCATATGGTCAGAACACTGAATATAAATCATCGAACTGGTTTTTGGCAGGGAAGGAATGGCTGAATGGATCAGGACCTCACATTTCCATTATATCCACTGCCTATTAGCAATTTTTTTTCTTTCCCCCATTGGAAGTCAAGTTACACTTTCATATCAGTCTACTTCATTGTCTAAGTCAGAGTCAGTACTTTATCCTGCCTGTTGAAGAATATCTGAAACTTTCACTAGCATTTCCTGCTTTGGCAGGACCAGGTGATCTCTTGAGGTCCCTTCCAGTCCCTAACATTCTGTGATTCTGTGATTATGGAAATGCATTTTCTCTTTTTGCTGTTTTCAAGATTGTTCTATCTATTTGTATTTCACCAATGCCATTACATAACAATAGATATAGAAAATGGCTCTATCATTAGAAAAGTATGTAACTCATTTTTTTGCTGTTAAGAAAGGAAGCAATATACTTCTGTTAGAGAGAAATATTATTTCTATCCTTTAAAATTCAGACACAAACTCATTTCTTTAGTAACAATGAAAAAAAGAGGAGTTCTGCAAGTAAGGAATCAATTAGTCAAACCAGCAAGGCCTTAATAGTAGGATACTTTGAAAGAACACTCTAAAAACTTAATAGATATTATACTAATAAAGATTTTTCTTCAAGTAAGAATCAAATGCCGGGAATTCTGCTCTTAATTTTGTATTTATTGAAGGAAATTAGTGAATTTTTGTCTTCAGTTAACTTTGGAAACCATTTCCAACTTAACAGAAGTTACTTGCAAATCTCAGTCTCATAAGAAGCCACTAACATCCTGGCTTCCAAAGTCTATCATGTTTTCAAAATGCGACTCATGTTCCTATGAAGCTTCTGAGAAATATACACACCAGTTTATTTAAGCAGCCTCAAAGCTCCATTTTTCATGTTGTGAGATTATTTTGTTTAGTCTGGGTCTGTAATTAAGATAGATGTAGGAAACATACATGCTACCACAGATGTAGCAGTACAATTCATTACTCAGTCTTTACGCATTTCTTGAGTGTTTCACATGGTTACCTCCTGAAAGCAGGGGATTTTCTCAGACTTCTCACCATACCTGTGAGAGCAAGATCAAATCCAGTCTGGATCATGATACTATGTGTTTTACAAAGCACTTTAAAAAAACACCCCAAAACATAGCTTTTAACAGAAGATGGGTTTAGGAGCTCCTTTTTAAAAATAGAATACAAGGTTTACAAAACCAGAGATATCACTTGGAAAATTCCATGGTTGTTGTGAATCTGAGTCATGGGTTTTTGGTAAGGGATAAAACCAATTTAGAATGATATGGCTCATGCTTTAGAAATTTTGCTTTTGCTATCAACAGATGGAACATATGGAAAAAAGTGAACTTGCTACTGAGGCAGGAATATGAAGAGCAAGTACCATATTTCAAGCATTCTGTTTCCACAGGCATGTTCTAGGGGAAGATTTATTTTCTTAGAACAATGAAGGCAATGTGTAATGGTTGGATACTTATTTTAATTAGCACTGGAATACTAGAATTAAAAGTAGACATCTGTATTTTTAATGAAATAAGAAAAGACTGATATTTTATCTCTTCAGTTTCCCTGTATACCCACTTCCAAGTATTCACACTTTTCTTACATGGCGGTATTGTGTCCTATTTTCTTACATGGCGGTATTGTGTCCTATTTTCTTACACAATGTAAAATTTCATTTCTGGCAAGTATTGGAGATCATAGTGGCCCTGCAAAATAGCAGTGGACCTATCCTCAGGATAAGAAGACTTTTTCAATATCTTACTGCAAATGAGATTCACCTTCTTGCATTTTACATATTTGATGCTTTTTCCAAACAGGTCTTGCATAACCCAGAGAGAGGCACATTTCCGAAATCTGGGAATTATTTTTTTCTTTCAACTCCAGCCCCAGAATTAAAGGTTATTTCTTGACTATTAGAGGAAAAAATTCTCCCTGCTTTATTCAAGTATCTCTGAGGCATTTAGTTGAAAAATTATCCAATCTATACATTCAAAGAAGAAACAATCAGATCTCTAAATTAATAAGACAACAAAGCAGACCCTGTACCAGTAAAAATAGGGTATCTCTGAAACTGTTCAGACAACACTAATTATTACAAAGTCTAATAGATGCTCAGCTCTGGAGTTTTCTGAGCAGTGTTTGGGTAGGAAGATGGAACAGGCAGGTAAGCTCTTATATGTGCCTTGGAAGGTCATAGCAAACTACTCATCTTGTACTCCTGGTTTACATCAGTCATGTAACTGTCATGTAATAATGAGACAGACCTTTCTGTCTTTCAAAAAAGAATCCAACCCACCACAGCCAGCAACCTTCCCATGTTCAGTTTAGTTAAAAATTATTATAAAATCAATACAATATTAATAATGTTGATTTCCCTCACAAACCAGAAAGAAGCACCACCTCATTATGACTAATTCAGCTTCAGAGGTAAAAGCTTCTTGGTATGCTGCCAAGCAGGTGAACTCCGGTGCTCTTTATGGAAGTTCCCGAACACAATGGACTATGCAACAGCCCAATACAGCATGGGTCAAGGCTTGAGAAAGGTGCACAAACATATTCTTGAAGCTAGACTCACATTACTTTCTGAATCAAATAATCTATGGTTGGACTAGATGACATCAAAGGTTTTTTTCAACCTAAATGTTTCTATGACTCTATAGGATTCTCTCATGAAACAGTAACCTCCACCATGACATTTATTGGTGTTTATGCAATTAAATACAATAGAAAATACTCCAGTTGTGAATATAGTCTTATCCAAAAGTGTTCAATTTCTACAGACAATAATAAAAATAACCAGTTTGTCTAGTATAAAGGATACTTATTTAAAGCACTTATCCACTTATCTTTTTTCTTGCTATTTGCCATGTACTTAGTAGACAGTATCTCTTTCATTGCTCAAGTTATGTCACTTTATCAACAGGGCTTGCTGTGCCAATATTACATGGGAAGATTTCCTGGTTGCCTCTGTTACACCTTCAATGTAGAACGTCGAGGTAATTCTTGGCAGGCTATTTTCACCATCACTTACTTAAAAATGAAGAAATATCTAATGCCACAAGCACAGGAGAAGAAGTTGTTCAGGTTCTCCTTTAAAGAAAAAAAGCATTTCTGGAATCTGATTAAGCAAGTAGGTTTTCTTACCTGCACAGGTATCGTGGTGGGTTTGGGAGGTCTTTAACCATGTAACACTCTCCCCCATTTACACAGAAGGCTTTCTGCTTTATGTCACATTTTGTGAGATGACTTGTCCCAGTTGTAGATGTGGAAGTGGCTGGAAAAGGCAAGAGTGAAAATACAGGTCAGAATTGTTTAGTTTGGATTCCTGACTTGTAAGTCTACTTGTATGTGAGGTAAGAAGTAGGGGGACCAGGAAATATCTAGCAAATCCTCAAAGCTCTCTGTCTGCTGCTGTCACAAACACTAATTATATGACCTTGTATTCTGCTGATTGACACAGGGAGTGGAATTTAAATGCATTACCTCAGAGATACACTACTCCACAGCCAGCCTAGGAGAAAGGAGAATTTTACTAGCCTTGTGCATCAAATGACCTTAAAATTCTTCAGCTCATGTATTTCACTGGAACTGTGTCATTTATGTGCAGCTATTCATCTAGTATCAATTACATTCAAGTGATTTTAGGATGTTAGTCATTACAAGCTGCTGCCCAATAGAATGAGGCCCTGAATGTGACTTCTTCATGACATTGTCTTGAAGTATGTGCTTTTCAGCAGAGCTTAACCTGAGGTCTCCCGCTGATTCAATCTATTGGGTCTGAATACCCCAGTCCAGCCACTGCCTCATTCCCAGGGGAGAGGGTGACTGGCTCAGTGCTGAACGGCTCTTCCCCTGCTCATAAATCAGAGCTGAGGCTGTTCTGGTTTGACTGTAGGGAGGGAGAGGATAGGATGCTTGGACGCATTGTCCCTGTGTGCATACAATTGCCACCCTTGTGTCCACAGGAGTATTTCATCTGGAGGCCAGCCTAGAATCTCCTGCAGATAGCCTTATTTGCATGAAGTATTAACAGTTTGAGGGCACCAACACTGCTAGACAGCATTAGATGCCTAAATTTCTATTAAATGGAAGTTCCACTGTGCCTGCAGTTTTTCTTAGCTTGCTCCCTCTTGTGTTTACCTGGAGAAGGCAGATGGTTTAGTTAGCAATCTTTAAGGAAGCAACAAGGGTAGGATGGGAAATTCCAGCCTTAGGGTTTGCCCATCAAAACTGGTAGCTACTAGTGTGAGGTGAATCTACCTGAGGTTGCCCTAAACTAGCAACAGAGATGGTGAATGAAATCCTCAGCTCCTCATGGTGCTTTATGTCTTCAAAACCATCTTTACAAGGAACTATGCCATTGATGGGCTATGTGAAATCATGCAAGGAATTCAGATTATTCATCTCACTAGGTTTTGTCTGCCTAAAATTGCATCATTGAGTTGTAAGGTGCTCTTCACTTATAGAGAGCATCTCAGCTTATCCTCACAGTGGGTGGGATAAACAATCCCTCTGATGGTGTCTGTCTCCCTACACTCAATACAGAGCAAACTTTAAGCACTTGAGATTATGACCCTAATTTTTAAGTGGATAATAAGTGGGGAAT